>BMAV01018232.1:0-17827 GCA_019973955.1 Trichonephila inaurata madagascariensis
ATCTTGGACATCTGCCAATCGTACCGCCTTCTAGATTTCTTCATATTTCAGTCCGTCCACGAAATACTGTAAAGAAATTATTTCTCGCACATTTGCTGAATATTCTGAACAAGCCAAATTCGTGAGCTTTTCTATCCTGTAAACTTTCTCCGGTTTTCTGGTGTATTGTTTACATTTGCTGGCGTGCATTTCTTAGAGTATTTCTGTCCGAACCGAAGATCCAGAGCATTATAGAGGGAGTTCAAATTCAGCCGCTCTTTGTCGGGAAGAATCTGCAGTACTTCAGCGGCTTCTCCTCTAAGGCATGCTGCTAGTTGACACGCTTCCACCCCTTCAATCCATCCATTAGCTGCTGAAATTACAGAAAACTGTGTCTTGTATACCTCCCAGTTGGTTTTTCCGTCATGGATGGACAGTTTCACTGGCACTGGAGAGGCTGATAGAGGCACTGCAGAAGAAGGCACAGGTACTGGAGCAGCAGGAACAAACTTCCTTTCGTTCGTCGCATTCTTGCGAGCTAGAAGCTTCTTTTCCAGATCTACTCGTTGTGAAATAAGGCTAAAATTTCCAGCCACTTCCATATCTTTCCACGACTTACTCTTTAAACCTTTCTATTTTCTCCTCCATTTTTTTCTGTATCTTCTCTTCAACGACTGCGATATTTTCTTCCATTTTTATGACTATTCTCTTTCCACACTATCGATTTTCTTTTCTAGAGTATCTCTCAGCGCTTCTTGACCATTTCTTGCTGACCTTTCTCCATTCTCTCCGTTGTCTCTTCTTGACTTCTCTGCATATTCTCCATATCTTTCTTAGTCTCTTCTTGGCCACTTTTCAAGGCATTGATGCCCTCCAATAGAGCCTTCAGTTGCTCATCCATCGTTCTTGTTATCGGCATAAAACCCACTTCTGTTGCGACATGGTCGATCTTCGTTGACCATGTCGTGGGGTTTCAGCGTAAGTTAGAGGTGTGGGATTCTCGAAATGATGAGACATTTTAGAATTCTTAATATGACTTTTATTTTAGAATTTAACTTAAATTACTTATATATCGAACAAACATATTAAGTGAGAATAAACCAAAACACATAGTCTTAATTAACACAGATCGTGGAATTAGATCACTTATCAATATAATTATACTATATCCGCCTACTCTCAATCCTAATAATATATTCGCATTCAGAATATAAACTTCCTACCTTGGTTTCTACGCAACGTACAATCCACTTCAGATATTTCTCTAAGCTGGCGTACAATGGTATGTACCTTAGTTGAATGGCGATATTTTCGTGATTCTTAGGTAAGCCGCGTCACTTTACACTTCTATCTTCTCTGAACTGAACTTTCTCTAAATTGCTATCGCGCTCACTAAAACTTCTGTCCTTTTAAAGGTTATCTTATTTGCATCTATCCTTCGTTTCACTTCTTTGATTTGGGTTGGAAAAGATTTGCCATTAATCGTGGCCGTCAAGGAACACAGAGGTTATGTTAGAGAAAGGACGCGTGAGATGTCACACTGTCACCAAACTGTTACGTTGATCGAGGTTCGAGGATTTTATGCAAATCAGTCTCAAAGAAGATAAACATTTATTTAAGAGCGATGAGAATTTATTGTCGAAAATCCAATCCTCGAAATACAGGATTCAGCAGCAATATTCACAGAATAAATCTCAGAAGATCTATACCCCTTTAACAGCCCTCAGATACAATTAACAGTGTCTAAAAATACACGTATGTAAAAGATTATTCACAAGCACAGCCGAGCTAATCACTAGTCAAAACAATGCTAACTAATCGCTGCTTGAAACAAGACTGACATATATCGGCTAGCACCGCTCTATTTATAGACCTGGCGGAAATTTCCAGAAAGATCCGCTTGCGTCATAGAACTTGAAATTAGTGGGTTTCTCTGCAAATTTCTAGAAGAATTCAGAGGGTACCGAACTCGCCAACATGGTCGCTAAAAATGATGCAAACTTGGCTCTATAGCCAAAATTTCGCCATGTTTCCATTAACTCACCACTATAACGTAAAGGACAGCGTTGCTTGTGAATATTACAATTTCAACATAAAATAAATATAACATAGGGTAATATTGATGCTTTACACATTTACACAAAGTTCGTAACAATATACTAAAAAACACGCTGATTATATGCTATCAAAACTAAAGTTTAATACTGGTTACCTTATGTTGAATGTATGTATTTAAAATATAAACACATACAATTAACATAAGGTAGGTTCATCCCAGTTAGAATTGACAACAAATGAGGAACTAAAAATTAAATTTTTAAGGATGGCTACCAAGAATTTTTGCTGCAAAAGTTGATTTTGAAACTGTCCCCAGGATTATGGTTGATTGTTCAACATTTCTGATAGAATTCCCATCTTCATATTTAGCAGAATTTGGATTTAGTGCTGTAGCAACAACAGTAACCAAAAAGGAAAATCGTCTCCCTGTTAATAAACACAGCAACTTAGGATTCTTTTCAAGAAAAATCGAGCGTCTGATATTAATATACTCCTTAAAAAATGCATCAAAAATTCAACCTTCTCATTAGTTAAAAATTTGATGTCTTTAAGGTATCCGACTACGTTTGGAACCGTGACTTTTCAAAAGCGTATAAATCGATAATATTTATGATATTTAGTGTCACTTAGATTAAAAAATGTATATAAAATTGTTTTAAGAATAGTATTACAATAAAAAGTTATTTAAGTACAATATTTTGACAAAAAAGGAACATAGTATGACCCATTTTCAAAATATTCTCCTTTTGTGAAAAATGCTTCCATTATAATAATATTTTGCCTGTATATAGCTCAGATCTCTGTACAGAGGCTCACCTAGAATTTTTGAAATATATAACATAGAAGTGGGTTTATCCATGTTTTACGACAAACAGAGGGGAGAAATTTTAAGAAAAAACGCCGATAATTATTTCAATGGGTTGTAACTGAAAATAATGCGAATTGTTCAAAAGAATTGTTTAGACTCTCTAGCGAAGTCTTTGAATAAGCAAAATATTATTTTAGAAGCATTTTTTTTATAAAAGGAGAACATTTTGAAAAAGGTTGTTCTAAGTTAATTTTTTGCCAAAATATTGTATTTAAATAAAAATTTTGTCAGAATGAGACTTTAAAACAATTTTATACGTGCATTCTAATTTAAGTGACGCTAAATATGATGAAAATTATCCATTTATGCGCTTTTTAAAATCACGGTTCCGAACGTAGTCGGATACCTTAAATGTTAACAAAAATACTTTTCAAGTAGTCTGTGAGCAGTAGGAAAAATCTTCCATCCACTGCATTTCATTTCATATATTATCCAAGAAATATAATTAAAAATGTTAACCAGCAATTAATGTGCTATTCTTTAAAAGCTGAAACTCTCCATTTATTTTGAAAGTAATAGTTTATTATCGATTACTTCGTATCTCTTCAAAACCCCTGCCAGTCCTTGTAACAGGTAAGCTAAAACTTTTATTCCTCTCCTTCAAGTAAAGAAGAAATTCAGTCGAGTTTCAATTCCAACAATATCCTATCTTCGACTAAATGTATAATACAGTGGGTGATCGGTTAACGAACATAATCCGTTCCAAGATTATGCTCGCTATCCGAATTGTTCGTTAACCGATCATCGATTCACCATAGACTTTTATGTGAAATCGATTAATTCGTTCTTGAGACCCTTAAAAAAATGAAATCAAAACCGAAACTGATGGTCTAATTTGTATGAATATTCTATTGGAACTTTTTTTTCCAATAGAACTTTGAAGTTTAATAGATAAGCAACATAATTCAGGAGAGATGAAAAACGATTTTTAGTCTGTTTCTCATATTTTACGTATTTTTAAGGCGGCAGCGCGTCATCGACACCTTTATATTTTATAGTCTGCACTGTTTGAAAAAACTAAGAATTCGCTTATTTATTTGCATTTTCAGCAAATCCACTCGCCCATAACATCAACTGTCAGAAAATATTGATATTCATATTGAAATTCAAGTATTCAAGTGTGTATTGATTTCAGTCATAGAGTAATAATTATTGAATGACCTTTAAATTCATTGTTAATTCAAGTTTCATTTAGTAATTATCAATACTAAGCATGCTTTAAACATTTCTCCTTTCAGTGATCTTATTTTGTATGCAAAATGATAACAAATGTTTAATATTAATTTTTTTTCAGAGCCGAGAAGTGTTCGTTTGAATTCGTTTTGTTCATGATCCGAATATGTGTTCGTTGTCCAAACACAAAAAATCTTTCTTGAAAGTGTTCGTTATCCGAACACAAAATCTTTCGTGAAAGTGTTCGTTAACCGATCACCCACTGTATTACACATTTAAATATATTCTTGGTAATAGCTATTTCAGATTTGCAAGGAAAAAAATAAATTAAATATATATATATTCTATTAGTTACAGAATATGTTTTTAAATTTAATTCTTGTTCTCGCCATGTATTATGTACGTTCTTATTTCTCTAGAGTGTGTTGGGGCCGGTACCGAAATATTCACTAGAAAAGGGGGGTTCCATTTCCAAAAAGGTTGAATACTTATGATACAGATAAATCAGTTACATTTTATAAGCGTAATATATGTTTCATTTTTAAGTGAAAAATCTATCCGTATGTATTATGCTCAAAAGTAAATTTATTTCTATAATAAAACACATCTTTCTGTTTGAGTGAATATTAACGTCGCATTGTTCAGCTACACGAGGGCTTTTGGCGACGGACCACGTAATTTTGAACCATGGTCAAGTGACGTGGACGACACCTGACTGGCACTCCTCTCCTAATACCACACCAACGGGAGGACGTTTGAGCTTTCGTCAGATTTAACGTGCATCGCTGCCCTACACTGCGGGTATTTAATGGTACTGGGCTCGAACTCGTGACAAGGCCAGCCACGATCCGATGCCTTGACCACTCGGCTACCACGGCCACGTCTTTCTACTTGAAGCAAAATATGTACTTCACATTAACATTTATTAACTGATAGCTCTGTACTGGTATGTTTACTGTACACAGGTATGTATTTCTTGATAGTTTGATGATGAAAGCATTATTAAAGGTATATGATTCTTAAAATGTTAAAATAAGAATTTTAGGGACTATATTTATAAATTTCTTAATATATCCAGTAAAAAAAGCTGCGTTAAATTCTTTATTATATATTTTAATGCATATTGACAAGGAATATTTGTTTCAATGTGATTTGAAGGGTTTTGTCTTTTTACATCATATGGTTCACAAAAGTCTGATGACATATCAAAACAAAAGAAGCAGAGCTTCTGCATGTTGACTTAAGAAGACTTGGCACCCTTTGAGCTACTTTCTTTCTTTATGTATTTAAAAATTATATTTTAACATTTTATGTGTAGTGTTTCTATTAAAAAAAAATGATACGAAATGAAAATTTTCACATATTATTCACTCAATTTTAAATATTTAAATTTTTTGAAGAAAATTTGGAAAATTTTAAAATCTTACTCCTTCTGTAATTATTAATTTTTTGAAATTTTTTTGTAATATTCTTATGGTGTTGTAAACAACTTTAGGAATCGATTTTACAATAACTTAATTCGTTTTTGAGAAAAAAAAATTAAATGTTGATATGCATGCTAAAATCAACGAAAAAGCCAATATCTCTTACATTTTAATTTTTTTAAAAAAGTATTCAGTTTACTGCAAAATGGATCCCTAATTTTGTTACGTGCTTTATATGCAACACACAGCAAAAAAATGGAAGTGATTGGTAAATAGTTGTGGAAGGAGTAGCATTTTGAATGCACTCATGTTTCGAAAAACACACAAACTAAGAAAAAGCACTTTAAAGTTTGTAATTCTGAAAAAAAAAATTATAATAATCTTAAATAAACTTAAAATACCACTTTAAGATATTAGTTATATATTTTTCTTTAAAAAAAATTGCATTTTCGTATTTTTTCAACCCATAAATTTTTGTAAATGATCGATTTTAAGAAGGTATTAATTGCACAAGAAAATTCAAGAAAAATATTTAATTTTTTTTTTCTGTCACGACAGAAAGTTTAGTTTTTTTCTTCGCATAATATTGAAGTATTACATCTGTATGAAAAACATATTAGGAATAAGAACTGAAATTATGAAATTATTAATATAAAATGCCTTAATTCAAAAATTTTACATGCACACATTTCACAAAGAAGAAAAATTACATTATTGTATTGCCTCGAAAATATTCTTCTTTATATATTACATATTCTTTTTTATAGTTATTATTTCCCTTTATAAAATAGATTTTTTAATCATAACGCTTTTCTTAGCTTTATTTTCTAAAAAGGGGGCGTGGCCGAATTCCCTAATTTGTTTTCAAATGAAATTTTATTCAACTTCTAACTTTCCGACTTGCACAAATGATATATCAATCGAAAGATAAAAATGCAAAGAATAAGATTAAATAAAAATAAAAAAAAGCGATAGGTCGGTCATTTTTGGGGTACCAAGTTTAAACTTGTTCATAGGTAAGATGAATTTTTCCGTTAGTTTCTTACATATCGTTACAGAGGGGCCACGGTAGCCTAGTGGTCAAGGTAGCTGGCATGTCATGAGTGCCGCCCATCCAGTATAGTGGTTAGTGATGCTGACTGCTGTGCCGTTGGTTCTGGGTTTGAAAACCGGGGAAGGCATGGGTAATTGTAAATGTACTAGAATAGTGACTTTGCGGCGCATGGGGGTACTCTAAAAAGCTGTCGAGCCGCAAGTCCTCTCGTGAGGTTGGTGGAAAAGGAAGAGAGGTGAGAAACTTCTGACCACCACCCCAGGGTATTTTCCCTCTAAATTGGGGTTGGTCCGAGCAAAATCGTTCTGATTACCTGTATGGTGCTCAATGCTACGGCTAACGACAGGTGTACTACTAGTCTCTTGCCACGATGAATTTCTTGTGCCTTGATCTGATGTTACTGTCGATCAGGTGGCATAAGTAACAACAACAACATGTCATGAATTTGAGCCCAGTACCACTAAAAACCCGCCGTGTAGGGGAGCGATGCATGTTAAGTCTGTCGAAAGCTCAAACGTCCTCCCGTTGGTGTGGTAGTTAGGAGAGCTAGGTGCCAGCACAGGTGTCCTCCTCACTTGACCATGGTTCAAAATTATGAGGAACGTTGCCAAAAGCCCTCGTGTAGCTGAACAGTGCGACGTTAATATTCACTCACTCATATCATTTCAGACTACTCAAAATTATTATGTTTACTATTTTGTCTTTACTTAAAATATTCTTTACGAAAAAAGGAAATGTATGTATTGGAATCTAAGGCATATTTTTTTTCCATTGTGGTAATGTTACCGAAAATCGGGTGCGGCTTGGAATCAAAGGTCAGCTCTAATAGTCAGCAGGATACTGACTATTAGAGCTGACATTGAAAAACACGTTTTCTCTTTTTAAATAAAGATATTTTGTTATTTCTTTTTTAGAGACATATATTGAGATTATAGAAAATATTTTCATTTTAGTTTCTGAAGTTGGCAACAAGTTTGATGTTTATTAAGTTTCTTGAAATATATTAATGGGTAATTGGTATATTAGCCTAGGCTGCTGATGAACTTGCGTCTAAAATCAATATTAACTGGCAAGAACTATTACTTTTAGTTCAGACTTGTAGAGCAATATCTAAGGAACAGATCTACATAAAAAGGTAAGAATAAATTTTATAATTCTATTTATCATGAGTTGTTTTTTAGGTGGGGTAATTTGGGGGTATGGTTCGACTTAGCTGTAAGTGTTACATGATGGGGATATTTTTTTACCTCTAAAATAACTTTAACACACACACACACATGACTAATGTTACATATTTTATAATAAAATGTGTGACTAAATCTATTAATTTATTTAGTATTTAATCACTAGGTAGTAATTTTAATACTGAAATACATTTTTTAAAAATTTTTACTTCCTAAATTAGTCTAGGAAGAGAGGAATGATTGAGAAAAAACTGAATGTGTTATAAGTAGAAACTAATAACACATTTAAATTACTATTAATATTAATTTTTACACAGTCTTTTTTAGTTCAAATATACCAATAAATTATATTAAGAAAACCAGTGGCCCAAGGTACACTAAAGATGATTTGAAGAGAACTGTTTTGGAGGGGTAAGCAATGGATCTACAATTTATGCTGCATCAAAGAAATGTATTGCTTCTGAAGAAACTATTAGAAGATGGGTAGTTAAAAAAGTTCCTCTCACCAAGGACCAGGTACGTCCTCCTATTTAATAAATGAAGAATAAATGGGTATTGTGGTAGCTTTACAATTTTTAGGACAATGTGGATTTCCTCTTGATAGAAGAGATTTATATATATATATATATATATATATATATATATATATATATATATATATATATATTTTAATGGGCTGCGAATTGATCATTAACCATTGCAGACCAAGTATACCCCCCTGCAAGCTGGTATCACATTTTAGTACGGCACCCTATAGGTGGATACCAATCGCCGCAGGTAATTTTGACGCTCAGTTTCCTCCCTAGAGGGAGGCACGTGCAGAAAGCCAGCGACAAACCTACCACACCACCCAGCCGGAAGAGATGTTACAAACCTTGTTGAAACTTACTTGACAACAAATAAGGCAGCTTAGCTTCTTTTTCCGAATAGAAAACCTGGCGTTGAATGAATAAAAGTGTTTGAAAAGCGAGGGAAAGAGGAACCCGGTAAGAAAAAACCTGAGCAAGTTAAGCAAGGATCATGGGTAGAGGTTGGGTACCGTTCAAGAAGTCAGATTAATTGGACAAGTGATAGAAATTAATGAGTTCTATCACATAAAATATTTGACCAAGTCACCCATTCGGGCTCTATTACACTTTTCCTGCTATTGATCATGAAGATTGTGCAGAGTTCAGTGATATATACCGCATTTGAACTTTTGATAGCCACGGACATTATTTAATTAAATAATATGTATCTTTTTTTTTACTCATTTGTTCCATTAAATATAATTAAGACAAATTTATTTAGGTGTATTCTTATTTCAAAAAGAATATCTACATATTTTTATTTAAATATACACCAATTTTAAAATTACCCCCACTTTTTCCCCCACCATGAGGTAAACTAGGGCAGCAATCCGTGGATCAAATGGTGCCGGGCCGCCTAAAAAACATTAAACTATTGCCATTTTATTTAATTCTTTTTATAAAAACTATTGCCATTTCTCTCGGATTTGCGCAACTTTCCACGGAAATCACTTTATATTCCACGTTAAATCACTTTTAATCATTTTTGGTGTAACTATATTTTATTCTGAAGGCATATTTAAATGTAACTAAATTAAAATTGTTAAATCAAAGCAATCTAAAATTCAAGCAATCAACGGGTCCCACCCCCAGGGGGCCGCGGTAAAATTATCAGACGTTGACCGGTCCGCAGCGATAAAAAGGTTGCGGAGCACTGCACTAGGGGATCATATGTATCACTGTGAGAAAACAATCTAACAAAATTGAATGGCTATGCTTCTATTTAATCTACATGAATCCAATATATATAAAATACATCAAAAGTTTCATTAAAATGAATTTGATAGTTTGGTTTTAGGGCTTTCTCTAAAAAAAGCTTGATTTTACCCCCACTTTCCCACATCTGACCCTAATTTTAATTTTGTGATGCAAAGATCGAACAAATGTATTAGTACAATTGTGACGTCTCACGCGTCCTTTCTCTAACATAATTTCTGTGTTCTTTGACGGCCATGATTAATGGCAAATCTTTTCCAACCCAAATCCAAGAAGTGAAACGAAGGATAGATGCAAATAAGATAACCTTTAAAAGGACAGAAGTTTTAGTGAGCGGGATGGCAATTTAGAGAAAGTTCAGTTCAGAGAAGATAGAAGTGTAAACTGACGGCTTACCGAAGAATCACGAAAATCTAGCCATTCATCCAAGGTACATACCATTGTACGCCAGCTTAGAGAAATATCTAAAGTGGATTGGACGTTGCGTAGAAACCAAGGTAGGAAGATTATATTCTGAACGCGGATATATTATTGAGTTTGAGAGTAGGCGGATATAGTATAATTATATTGATAAGTGATCTAATTGCGCGATCTGTGTTAATTAAGGCTACGTGTTTTGGTTTATTCTCACTTAATATAAGTTTTTTCGATATATAAGTAATTTAAGTTAAATTCTTAATAAAAGTCATATTAAGAATTCTAAAATGTCTCATCATTTCGAGAATCCCACACCTCTAACTTACGCTGAAACCCCACGATATGGTCAACGAAGATTGACCATGTCGCACAATGATAAATATCTATAATGATGATTGAGATATATATATCATAAAAGAATTGTACAATACGTACAAAAATATGGATATTCACTTATTAATCGAAAAACGTCGTTAAATGCCTCCCTCTGCCGCCAATAAAGGAAACTCCTTTCCTACGCTTGTTCAAACGGAATAATTTTGCTAGCACAACCTTAAAATTACTTTTTTTTATAGTCTGTACTGTTCTCGCATATATTCAAGCACAATAATCTTGTTCGAAAATAATATGAATGAAATAATGTGAAAAATGATTAAAATTGGGCATCTATTTTTTACGGAAGCAAACGCAAGTAAAGTATTTCCAAAAATACAGTCTAATACCTAAGTACCCGAAAGACTACGGGGTTAAGCAAAATATAAAAAACGCAACGGAGCTGCCCAACAATATAAAGATTCGTACATATTCGATCTCATGTAACGGCGCCACATAAATAAAACCCAGTTTGTCGCGATTTTGAACACAACTACTGCGTTTTAGCCATCTAATTATTGTAGCTATTGGATCTATCGTTTATTTCAAGTATACATGTACTTTTTAAAATAAAATATTTAATTCTTCTAAATCCCCGCCAATTTATTTGTATTCCGTTACAGGCCTTTTAAACTAAACTTAGTGGCTCAACAGCCCATAAAGGCCAATGCCTTCTATGCCCATCTCAGAAAACGTGACCTTGGGCGCTGAGGTGCGAAACAGATGCAAACCGGATCTACGTATGGGTTAAATGGAGGGCTGCAACCCAGGAGCCCCCAGGTTCTAGGGGGCTGTTCACTAATATAAACAGAAAAGATACTTACAATCAAAAATAGTAATAAAAATAATAAACCAGTAAAAATACAAATCAAAAATATCTGAAATACCATAACAAATTTATTTTTTATTTTTCGAGAGCAGAACAATTTACTTTTGTGCTTTCACTCTACCATCGAATGCATGAAATTAATAATTAATAAACAGAGGCTCTATCATAGAGCGAACATCAAGCATCTATACAAACGCGGTGGCACTATTTCTGTATCCATTTATTTTTGTGCAATAATAATTCTAAGTTACAATAATATACTGAATTGGTGCTGTGTCTTGAGCATATACGCAAAATAAAACATACTTGCATTTTCTTTTATTCAAGTTTCAAGTAAAAAGTAAGTACCAATACACATTTCTGAATTATTTAAGAAAGAAGATATTGAAGTTATGATTAAGTATTTTCTGTATTTTCAATTTTTCAAAGATTGAAAACATCAGGATTTCCCATAAATATGTATGTTGTCTTAAAATTTGTGGTGAAATGTAGTATTTACGCTTCTATAGGATGGAAAAAAATAACAATCATTTATGTGGATTATGGAGATTTCCACCACTCGAATATTATGGAAAAGTAAAGTGGTTTAAATGAAGTTAGGCGTGAGTGAAGTAGATATGTCGTACTGTTCCAGCTACACGAGGGCTTTTGGCGACGGATCACGTAATTTTAGACCATGGATTTAGAGTGTGGACGACACCTGGGAGCTAGCACCGCTTATCTCCTAACTACCACACCAATAGATAGCAACAGCCAAATGTGGATGACAATGGAAAAACGATATTTATTTAAAGTGGGGCAAATAGTTCTAAAGTTTATTTTTAATAAAAACCTCTTTAAACTGAAGGGCCATTAAATAATAATAATCAGCGCTTTAGGTTTTAACGAGTATAGACAATGCTTTTATTATTTTTTTAAATAAACTAGGTAATTTCTTATATTATCTCAGAGATATACTATATTGTTTAGTAAAACTTGTTAGAATATTTTTTGTGTGGAAGGTAAAGGGCCAATAAGTCAACGTGGTACCATTACTTAGGGGATGTTTACTTTAGGAAATAGGATTCAAAAAACCCTTCTTTTTGCCTGTTTTCTTATTAAGCTTCTAGATACATAGGACACAATTAGCTATTACTTTTTTAAACGGAGTTGGTTAAGTTTGGAATAAAAAGTTCTTGTTTACAATTTCTTCTGTTTTCGCTACTGAGAAATGACCATTTTTTTCATTAGTTCTGCTTCATTTGTTGCTTTAGGGTTACGATTAATTCTCGACCATTTAAGTATTTGTAGAGTATACCGTTCCGTTCAAAAAATTCTTCTGATTCTTGCTTCTCTAGAAGCGACTTTAATGTTTGGATGCTATCGTCTTCTTGTGCTTTTTTCAGCTTTGAAGTTAATGTATCGTTACAAATTATCATTACTGGATATATCGACTTAGAGCAACAACATGTTTCATTCGACTTCTAGCTCTATGCTCTATTTCGTAATCAAATTCTTCTAATTGGGTACTTATCTGGCTGTAAGTATTGAATCTTTTTATGCATAGTCTTCTGAAATGCTGAACAGCCAGTTACAATTTTAAAATGTTGTCCTAACGAAATAATAACATAAATAAACACGAAATTTCTTTAATGCGTTAATAATTGCGAGTACCTCTAGTTCAAAGCTATCATACTTTTCTTCTGCTGTATTTGTCTTTTTCGACATGTAGTAAACCGGATGCTGCTTTCCATCTTCGGCTTCATATGTAATAAATTACCGTATCCTTGTTTACAAACGTCAGTATGCAGTTCTATTATTCTTTCCATATATGTAGATATGCAAGAGTGGGCCTTCGGACATAATATTCTTTAACTACTCAAATGCTGCTTTTGTAGAGTCCAAAAACAAAGGTTTCTTTCTTGTTAAATCGCTAAGTGATTTAGCTATCTTTGAATAGTCCTTGATATATTTGCGGAAATAACCGGTTAAGCCAAAAACAATATATGAGCAAATAATTGAGATCATGGGCAAGCAAATCATTAAAACAATTACAACTCAAATAAATAACGATGGCACGAAGAACCATTCAATTGTGATGGATTCAACACCAGATTTGTCCCACAATGACCAACTTGAGACTACGATATTGTTTTCGGGGAAAGTGTATGAAAGATGTGTCTCATTAATTTAAGATAAGTCTAATAAGTCACACTGACTTTATACTTATTTATTTCTTTACAAGAATTTTTAAGAAACTCGTGGTACTATTACGTGTAATTGTAGGGAACCGTCATTTAACAACACATGCCAATATGTCCGGTCGGTATGGCCGGTGACAACCTCTTCTAAAAAGAAAAATAAGTTAGCTATAATTGTAATGCCGTGATGTGCAGCATTCTATAATCTGGTTTGGTGCAGAATCCAGTTAAGTTGTGACTAAATCGTGAACTTTTTTTGGTTTAGTGTAACTTGCTAGTATATGTTTTCTTTTTCTGCTTCAACCCCTTAGGTAGGAATTTCTAAATGGTGAAATGAAACAGAAATTTACCTTAAAGAGTTTAAGTCAGACCAGATGGTCTTGTCACTACGATGCTGTTGAAGCCTTAAAAGATAATAATGGTAATATCGTGATTATTCTTGAGACATCTAGTGACAGTGAAAATGAGAAAATTTATTTTCGAAAAGAGGTGTAGTAAATTTATTTATTAAATTAACAAAACTCGAAACTGCCATTTTAATTATACACTCATGGACAAAAAAAAATAGTACACCAAGAAGGAGTCGTCAGAATAAAACGAAATTTTATATACGTAATGATTACTTTGATATAAGTAAAGTTGAAAATCAAGAAAAAGATCATTTTTTCGAGAAAAAGGCAAAAGAACGGAGGATTTAATACCACATTGAGCCCTCTATATAAGCGCAAATGCATGATGCGATACGATCGGGCATTGAGGCATATAAGTTCTGTATGATGTCTTGAGACATTTCATTCCATATTGCTGTAACCTGGTTAAATTCAAGCTCGTGGAATGCCCAACTCGCGGGGCAAAATGATCCAGATAATATCAATTAAGGGGAACAAATCTGGAATCGAACGACCAAAGGAAGAGGTGGTGTTGCGTAGACCATGCTGTAATACTGCTTGCCATGTGAGGTCGAGCATTGTCTTGTTGAAAAATGGCTCCTGGGAACCGTTGCATGAGTGGCAACACATGTGGTTGTAGGATGTCATGGACATACCGCTGGGCTGTCATAGTACCACGGATCAATTCTAGGGGTGACCGTGTACTGTAGGCAATGACACCCCATACCATCACACCAGCTATGGGGGTGGTGTGTCACTGTTAAGCAAAGGCAGGATTGAGGCATTCACCAGGGGATCTCCACACACAAACACAATTGTCATCACTGCTGAGATTGGATATGGATTCGCCGCTAAAGATACCTGGTTCCATTCCGCTACAGTACAGTTTCCTCGTGCGCGGCACTACTCCAAACGGAGGCTTCACGATGTGGGTGGGCGTCAGGGCGGCACGCACGTAATGGAGATACTTACGCGATCCCAAATGTCCTTCGGCCTGGCAGCTTCATATGATTTACGAGAGGTAGCGCAGGGGGCCCCAGTGAAGGTGCTACCTGTGTACCTGGATGGCGGCCGATGTAGCAGTTGGCTGTACGCGTGCATTTCTTACGATGTGGTGCGGTCTTCTCGACGACGTGCCAAAGCGTCCTGAGCCTGGTCTTCATGTAAGTGACATCTCTTTGATCCACTGGTCCCAACACCTCCTCACAACACAATCAGAGCGGCCTAATTGACGTCGAGTAAACCACCCACCAGCTTCCATCATACCGATGATTCTCCCCCTCTCAAACTGCGACAGCTTCATACTGTCTTCGAAACATGTGCGTAATGCACCAGCTCTTACTTTGTAAGCTTGATTTAGCACAATTCAAACAGAAGCTTTGGTTACCTGTTTTTACTCCACGGAAACGACGTTAAGCGCCCTCTGGCTTCTCGTAATATGCAATCACTCTGTATTTCTAATCATTTGCATTTCTCCCCAACATGTACCTTCATGCCAAGTGTCGTTACGATCCCGCAATTATTTCTTGGTGGGCTAATTTTTTTGTCCATGAGTGTATTTTAGGAAGAAATTTTAGAAAGAATTAATTCAGTTTTAAAAAAAATTACAGACTCCTCTGGTTTGGACATCTGTGGAGGGAATAAGTTAATTGTGTCATTAAAAACTTTTATAAGCAATGCACGACACGAATCAGATAAAAAACTAAAGGAGTATCAAGACGCAGCCAAAAAATTAAGTTCTAGAATAGGAAAAGAATACAGCGATGTGGTTAAGAGACAAGCGATTTCAAATTTGGCAGATATATCCACAGAAAAAGCTGTGTACGGGACAGAAAAATTTAAAAGACACACTTATTGTTGCGTTAGATAAGCTAATCCCTGATTTAAATAGAAGAAGCCAAGTATATGTAGAATATAGTAAGAAACTAAAATTTTTGATGGATTTGCGTGATCGCGAAGTAAGGAGAACGTCGACCTAGAGAGTGTACGCTCCACTATTCAGATGACGTAGACTAACATTTAGTAAATGAAGGTGTTGAATTCAAAGCTTATCTAAAACAAACTGAGCTATTCTTGTAGTGATATGTTCAGTTTAACTTTTGAAAAGAAACTTGTTGACGTTTTTCCAAATTTGTATACCATTTTAAAGGTTTTTCGAACCACCCTTTAAATCATGGCTCTTTAATCATTTAATTTCATAAATGCTCTACAACAATCTTTATGATAGGGGATTAAGACCTCATCTGAGATCAAGTTCCCCGATGAAAATTTTACCCTTGAATTACCGTCTCATAAAATTAGACATACTCCCATTACTAAATTTTCTTTCCAGAAGAGTCATTAATAAAATTCACAAAACCGCTTCTCTGCCCGATAGAGACAAAAATTGGTGGGTAGAAAGATTATGCACAGAATAGAAAGCGATTAGAATTTCAATAAAAAAAAAATGAATGATTTATTTCATAGTTAAAAAGTAACGATCTAATAAGTTGTTGACCCATCTGTAGCCTGGATGCAAGCTGCCACACGACGTGGCATAGAGTGATAAAGCAATCTAATGGTCTCCTACGGTATTTCTTGACAAATTAGCTCAAATTGTCTTGCCAGGTCATCAACATTCCCTAGCAGATGCAGTCACTTTCCCATCATATCCCAGATATGCTCGATTGGAAAGAGATTTGGCTATCTGGCTGGCAAAAGAAGTGTTTAACAAGCTGTAAGACAGACAAGATAGCAATACGTGCCGTATGTGTTCTGGCATTATCTTGCTGAAAAACCGCGAAAGACGAGGAGGTAACAAAACAGTTCTCAGAATGTCGTTGACGTACCAATAGGCTGTAAGTGTGTCCTTAATGACGACCAAAGGGGTCCGGCTGTCAAAAAAAAAAATGGCACCCTAGACCATAACTTCTAGTTCAGGGCCTGCGTGGCGTACAATAGTGAAAGCAGGATTGGCACGCTGCCTGGTCGTCTCCGAACACGTCTTCGATGATCGTCGGGACACGGTTAGGCTTGAGATTCGTCTTCAAACACTATACGTCCCCAGTCAGCATGATTCCAACCTGATCCAGGTCAGAACACCACTGTAATTTGTTTCGGCCAGGTGTGCAGGCGTGGTGAGGTAGGTGGCACAGCGGTCGGTACGAGCATAAATTTCACTCTATCGCCGTCTGTGAATGGTCGTGGTGGACCGTTGCGGGTCACGTTTGGTGGTTGATAATGATGAAAAAACACTGCACGCTGATTTTACAAATTTTTCCTTTTGATTTGCTGTGGGCCCGGGACCCTATAATCTGACACTGAAATCTGCCCCTTCCCCCCATTCTTCCCAGCATCTTCTAATGGCCTTCCCCGACCCCTATGACGAGCGATTCCCCGATTAACCTGCCCCTTTCAATACAATGTTAGCCTCTTTCAAACTCTGACGTTACTCGTAATGATCTCGAATCCTGCGGTGAGACATTTTTCTGTTGTTTAAAAGGGATCCTAAATCTCAATGCAACAGAAATTTTCACCATCAATTGAGAATTGCTTCTTATAGACACGCTGAGTGCGCAGTTGATACCTGATGTTCCCCCTATTCATTCATTGGAAAAAATTTTTAAACATTTTTCTATTCGTATAAATATCTTTCATACGAAATTTAATTTCAATCCCTGCCTTCTTCTTGGTGAGTCTTTTTTTTTTTTTTTTTTTTTATAAAATGTATTTATACAAAGGGTTTAAATAGATTTCTATTAAAAATAAACCTCTTTTTTTATCGGTGACGGAAAATGCGACGTCTCGCTTTTACCTTTTCCAGTCAAAACATTTTGAAATTGCAGCCATGAATTATGTTTCCCGTTACGGTGAGGGCAATTTTTTTGGAATCACAACTCTTCAACAATAATATATATTTGGACGTAAAATGCACAAATTATTCCTTTAATGTATCCATCCCTAAAATTGTGAATTTTGCCAAAATTTAATTTTTTTTTATTTTTTTTTTATAGGCCATTTTTTTATTATTTTATGATTTTATTTTTTAAAGGGCCCTCTTATTAGCATTATAAAAATACCAAATTCACTAGAAAAAAAATTTTTACAAGTGTTTTGTAAAGCGTACTATTGCTTTAA
>BMAV01018233.1:0-60237 GCA_019973955.1 Trichonephila inaurata madagascariensis
CGGAAAACATGTTGGAAAGTTTACTCTGCAGATATTCCATTCTTCCCGAAGCTTTTCAGTCACAGATATCCTGAGTTGAAGTGCATTGTTGTACGCAACAATAAAGTTTGGACGATGGGACCACAAAACCAATGCAAGTGTGAGAGCATAATTTCATCACAATAACGATCTCCGATAAGTGAGCCACTTTCGAAAATATGAAGCTTCATTCATCCATTCATCATAAAGTTTTACTACAAAAGAATTCCAGGACCCGTTGAATGCCTATTTCCCTGATGTTTAATAGGATGCCCATACCTTTCTCCATATACTTAGCGTTGAAAATCGTCGCTCAGACTGAATAACAATCAAAGAACAAAACCTGATACCGTTGATGAGATGCCCAGTCTTTGTATTCGGGACACCAGCCTAAGAGGTATTGATGATAGGTTGCTACAAATGGAATGTAACGTCGGTAGTTGAAGTGGAAATATTTTAAGTTTAGGCAGACGTCTAGCAACAGTAAACCATAATACCTATAACCCGGTTGCCTTACGCCGTTTTAATACAAATGTAGTGGCATTGTGCTGTCACTTTTTTATCTTTTGCTTTTTTATGACCATTCATGCTAAGTGTAAAATGTGTGCTGTGCCTGTAATGTCAAAATGTTTTGTTCGTCTCTGAGTTTTCATTATTGATTTCTGACCTTTTCGAACAGGTAGAATTTTTTGTGTATTTAAAATAATTTCAGAATGAACATTTGAAATTTTGACTGATTCGAGAACTGTGATATCTGTGCTGAGCAATATTACCTGATTTCTGATACGGTAACTTTTCCACTGCCGAAAGATATACCTGTCATTAAACATTTGCCCATGATTTTCTCAGCTGGCCTTTGTAAGCCTTTCTAATAGATACACCTGTCATTTTGAAGGCTTTCCAAACTTTTGTCAGTTCCAAAATATCGTTTAACATTTGTTAAACTACGACCCTTTTCAAGCTTGTCGATCATTCTCTCACGTGTAAAAGCCTCCTGAAGAATTTCTTGTAGCCTTTTGGGATGTAGTATTTTACTTTCATTTGCAGGAAATTCTTAAACATGCTTTCTTCCTCCTTTTCCTCTTAATTTGCCTTGGCACTGAGAGTGCACACATTCCCAGTGATTAAGTGCGCTATGATGTAATTTTGTTGATATTTGCATGCAGTTCACCTTTATACTGCATTGCATTTTATTGTACAAGTAAAAAAAAGCCCTTTTTATACAATTCAATGTTTGGGTGTTGAAAAAAACGCATTTTTTACCTGGGAGAGTGTGCTTGTTCTAGTGTGTGTGTGGGCTTGTGTGTGTGTGTGTGTGTGCGAGTGTATGTGTGTGCGAGTGTGTGTGTGTTCAACTGAGAAAGAATACTCCTGAGAAAAAACAAAGTATTTTAGTAATTTAATTATTTTATAAACGTATAGCAAAATACCATGCTTTTAAAAATGTATTTGAGTTTTAATATTTTATTTGAAATTTAAATATTAACATGTTTGTGAGACGCAGGTGATTAAAATACGGTTCCTTTATTTGTTTCCAAAAACATTTAGAATAAAAAGTAGGCTTCAAACAACAACAATTTATGCAATTCAGGGGCAAAAAATTACTAATTTCTTATCAATTAGATAAATAATAACGCGCACAAACATGGTACACACAAACATAAACTAAGCAAACGTAAACAAAGAATTGAAAAATCAGGAAAAATGATATAACTTCGGAAACAAAAATCATTGTTTAATATTTCTTTTAAGGTATTTACATTTCAGAACATACATGTTTTTCATTTGTCCCAAAATATATCTTTTCACTTCACTTCACTTCATTATGATATAGTTTAAAATGTATCAACTAATGAAATCAATCATATAAAAATGATGAATAAATATTTAATCTCATCATTATTTTAAATTGATGTTCAGTTTATGCTTGGTGAAAAAGGATATATGATCAAGAAAATATACGTTTATATTTCTCATTCGGCTTCTTTTTTTGTTAGTAAATTAATATAGTTTTAAAATACTGAACTAAATACAAAACACTTAAAATTATCCTGTATCATAAATTTCTATTGCAGCATTTTCAACATTATTCTATAATCATGATTTAGATGAATTGAAGACAAACAGAAACAAATCTTAATTAATTATAAACACAAAATTCAAGCTGTTGATCATTTTCTTTATTTCTTTAATAAAACTGAAGAACAATGGCTTACTATTTCTGGCAAAACATAAAAACGCGTACATCTTGATTAATGTAAGGATACTTGATTAATAATCATACTTAATATTACTATACAAATGGAAGTACTTTTTATGAACAATGTGGATTGAATATATAATGCGTATTCATTGGTAATAACATACGTGTAATTTTTATCATAGTGAATTTCTTCCATGAAAATTTTTTTTAAAGTACCTATTACTTCCTAAATGGTGAATATTTAGTTCAGGGAAAACATTCTACATAAAGTCAGTTGCAAATGCTCTAAGTTAATATCTCCTTTATAATTTATTGGTTAATTTTTCATTTTATTTATTTAATATTTTTTTTAAAACTCAACTATAAATCAGATAGAATATAATTATATAAAATCAAGGTTCTCTTTCAGTAATGAACTGTAGCATATATATAAGTCCATGAAATATTAGCACATTAATTTGGGATCATTTTGACAAAAATGTGCTTGCAAGGAATCAAAAACTTTTTAATTAAGTTCAGGAAATTAAATTATGCCATAGAGTTTTGAAATAGTGCTGTTTTCTTTGTAGTTCTTACAAAAAACTAATTTTATTCACATATATTTCAATCAATTCATTAGAAACTCTGATCGTTTGAAATTTATTAATTGAAACTCGTAAAGATTAAGCATAAAAACTAATTTAATAACAAAGTTTATTCTTTAAATGTTGGTTGGATCCGAAGATGAAGTACCTGAAGATGGATCCATTCTTTTGGAATGTGCCAACTAATTCATAATGCGATCATTAGTCAAATACACTCATGGACAAATAAATTACCGCACAAAAAAAGGATTCATCAAAATAAAACGAAATTTTACATACGTAATGACTACTTTGGTATAAGTAAATGATTAGAAAATCAAAGAAAAAGGATCATTTATTTCAGAGAAAAAGGCAAAAGAATGGTGGATTTAATACCTGTTAAACCCCCTCTAGCGGAAGGACATGATGCGATACGATTGGGCATTGAAGCTTGTAAGATCTGTATGATGTCTTGAGACATTTTGTTCCAAATTTGCTGTCTCCAAACACGTCTTCGATGATCGTGGGGACACAGATGGAAGTAGGATTCATCGCTAAATACTATACGTCCCCAGTCAGCATGATTCCAACCTGATCGGTTCAAGTACCACTGTAATCAACCTCAAGAGTGTGCAGGCGTGAATGGCAGGTGGCGTAGCGGTAGATACGAGCGTAAATTTCGCTCTCTAAATCGTTTGTGAAGGGTCATGGTGGACACTCGTGTGCGGGTCGTACGTCTGATGGTTGTTAACGAAAAATCAAGTGCTG
Organism: Trichonephila inaurata madagascariensis; assembly: GCA_019973955.1. NCBI lineage: Eukaryota > Metazoa > Arthropoda > Arachnida > Araneae > Nephilidae > Trichonephila > Trichonephila inaurata. The sequence goes on from BMAV01018233.1 coordinate 3,553, forward strand.
TGACATCTGATCTGTCATCCTGATCTGCTGTGGCCCTAGGTCGATCGCTACCATCTTGCAGCTGAAATATGCCACTATCCATCCATTCTTGCCAGCATCTTCTAATGGTCACTTTACTTCGATTCATATGACGAGCGATTCTCCAATTGGCCCAACCTTCCTCTTTCAGGTCAATTAGGAAATATTTTCATTCATATTTATTAGTGGAGTTTTTTGACAAAAAGAAATAAGTTAAAATTTAAAAAAAACATTTCAGCATAAGTAATTGTTGAAGAAAATAAAATTCCATTTATACTAAAAGATACACATTGAAGAAAACTAATAAAAAATATAAATAAACAAATTAATTGTGTTTGTTTGGAGGCAAATATTTTATTGCTTTATTTAGCAAATATTTTATTTTGGCCAATTCGATTTTGCAAACAATACATTTTTGAGGGAGTAGAAATGAACCAAATCCATCTAGCAATATAACAAAGTAACAAAACGGATACTAGCTGAAAAATAACCTGGAAATCAAATATTTCTTTTATATATATATACAATGTTATATTTATTTTTGATAATAATACACTATATATATAAAGGCAAACTACAGATGCCCAATTCCTGAATGATATTGAAAAAGTACAAAAGTTTTCGATGACAAAATCCAATTTTTCTGTTTCTTGAGATAATCCTGCGAGGAAAAACATAAGAACAGTTTTACGAAAGAAACGAAAACGAAATATCATTTACGTTTTATAATATGAATCAAAGAATAAAAATTATATTTTTAAATATTGATTAACTTTTTACTATGGAATATTGTCATGAATACACACACATTATTTAATTAGTTGAGATGCGGAAGATCATAAATTTACTAAATACGACAATAAATAATTTTTTCCTCCCAAGTTCTTCAATAAAACTAATATCAACAAAACGATTCTAAAAATTTCATAGAGATTACTTTAAAAAAAATATCAAAATAATGCTGAACTATTTTTTATTTTTAACATTTCCTCCAATGAATAAAAATATGAACCGTTGTTAATGTAAAAAAATGATGTTATATAGTGTAACTCACAGGAAACAATTTCAATTTATGCGTCAGATATCTGATTAATAGTGAAGAAGGTCGTTTTCTAACAAAAACGGAAAAGGATTTTGAAGATGAACAGTGAATGTTTTTTGAAACGATCAACTTTGTGAGTGAGATTCCAGGTTTAAAAGAAAACAACACAAGCGTCAAAAATTGCTTTCAAAATGATTTAAAATAAATCTTTGAATAATGAATTTCAAAGGAAAACCGTCGGTAGGTTGGAAACTGGACACTCACTGGCGGAAATCGTTCACTGGCTGAAAGTATTACCATATGGTGGTCTCTAGATTAAAACGAACTGTTTCACAGATATTGAATACGATCACTAGGGGGACAGGGCAAGGTCGCTCAAGAATCATAACAGCTACTGAGGATTTCTAGGTGGCTTCAAATTCAAGGCGCCAAGAAGGTGTAACTACCACGAAGCAGTCTCAAGACCTCATTGCTGCGTCTAGAATAGTAAAATGTAGACAAACCATGTATAAGAGAGTGATTTATACACCCTTTTTGTTCATAGCTCTTTGTTAGCTCCCATAGATGCTTGTTCATCCCCGCGTGTGTTTTTAGATCCAAGATTGGCTGCTCTCTATCTTTGAGCTGAGAACACAACTTTGGGAGAGAGCCAGACTGTAGATGTGTTCTCTGAAGTAACAAACATATCACCAAATCATTTTTTGACTTGTTTCATCCCGGGAGAAGGTAGGAAACGCTATCATTCTGCAAGCGTTAAGGAAACCGAGAACTTGCATTGGTGCATTGGAATCCTTGTTCGAGGATGGATAATGTTGAACGTGTGTGAACCATTCTATATCTTTTCTGCTGGTACAATGACAAAAAAAAGCAGCTACATGTGTAAGATTCTCTATACCTAATCACGGCATTATCGAGGATTTTTAAAAGACAAGCTCATTTTTATGGAAGAAAACGTCCGATCAAATAAAGCTGTACTTCTCGATGATGTTCTGGTTGAAGAGGATATTTTCTTCATTGTGTGGCGCCAGAAACTATTCAGAGACATCAATCCAATATAGCACTTTAAAAAAGTCTTTCTAAAACGCCATTAAACACCGACAACTCCCTCCAAGGACCCACCAGGTTTTAAAAATAGTTTTAAAGTAAGTTTTTTTTTTTAAAAAAATATAATTATTGCCACAATCATTCATCAATAGCTTTATTAACAGAATGGGGGCGCGTTATGATGCTTAATTAGATGTAACGCTATGACCAATGTCACTTTCCTTTGTCTGCCAGTCTACATTTATCTTCTGCACAATTATCTGGGTTTCCATTTTCTGCTTTACAGTTTAAGGTAGTACACCAAATTTTCAAGCCTTAAACATAATTTTTTCGCAATATCTAATTGTTTATGTTTGTAAACTTAACTTGGTTGACAGTATACATACTGTTGTGTTAAAATTTAAAAGACTTTTCAGATTTGGCCTATTATCTTTTGAAATACTCAGCAGACTTTAACATTCTACTAGGAGCGTTTCAAAAATTTCCATCCAAAGGCGCGTGGGATCTCTTTGATGCATCACCTCATACTTACGTTTGAAGATGATTTAATCATTTTATTGGTGATATTTGACGTTAAAATATATCTGACACAAGGTAGTATTTAAAATAGAATCAGGAATTGACACATTTTTTGGAAAAACATCAAATATAATGGTTAGTGAACATCACTGTTTAAATTTTAAGTTGCTTTGTTGCAGTCTTCACAAATCACCTTACAATGTTCCAGGAACATGGATTTTTCGTACACTGCATTACAAAATTTTAAAAATCTTTTCTTGATGTCCTGACAAGAGGGAACTGTACTTTCTATTTCAAATGCTTGGTGATGTTTCTGTTGGTTATTCGTCTTGAATGGGGCGTTGTATATCAGATATTTCTTCAATCCTGAGTCAAAATGAACGAAACATGTGAATGTTACACTCAGGCAGCCTTCGCAGGTGCTCTTTCAAACGTCCATGACTTAGTTTTCTTAGATAAGCCAGCAAGGATCTGAATGATTTTGATTTTGAGTGTTTATTCCTGATACATCGAGGATTGAATGAAATACATTCACTGTCTAGTCGTGTGTCATCCCTCATATGTATTTCTACTTCCAGCGAAAAAAAATATCAAACAGAAGATACAAAATACTTGTTTTGAAATATTTTAGTATAAAACTGAAAACTACACTATTTTACTTGGAAAACAAATCAAAATTAACGAAATAATACAAAGTCATAAAAACTGACTTTGTTGGGAGTGCTACATCTATCAGATTCAATGGCCTCGTCCTCTGGAAATATGAAAAATATCATCGTCCTTGACACTGAATCCTAGGGAGAGTGACGAAAGACAGGTAGAAGAAGGATGGACGTATTCCAACTCACCGCGTGGATACAGCACTGAATTTATTTTTGCTTTACGTCTGAGATATTCACACGCCTAACGGAGGGAGAACGGAATTTTGTATAAGTGCATAGAGTTTATATATATACAACGCAAAAATTAACCATTCAATTGTTGTAATACACACGCATGGCCGTACGTAACGCTCATTGGTGTCAGAAGGTATTAAACAGTGGTTACAGAACCAAACCAAAAACTTGGGTTAATAGGGGGTATTATTATCTCTTAAAGATATGCAGGCTTTGCACCGTGATTTTAAGCTAGGAAAAAAAACATGAGTATATGAGTTTATATGAGTACTGTTAATGTTTGAATGGTATAAGGTATATAATTATTTTTATTTATTGTTAGAATGTTATGAACAGTTTTTATTCTAATTATGATTATATCGTAGACTTCCTTTCTTGTTACGTGTTAGCTAAAAAAATTATAAAATAATATATTATGTTCTCATTATAATTTTAGTTTTATACAATCTTCTTATTTATATTAATTTAATTTTTCTACCATTTCCTACTTCTCATTAATTTCATTTTTGTTTTATTTCTAAGGAAATATATTTTTAACGTAAAATTGCGGATTTATAGTTAAAATTAAAAATAAAATAAATTAATTCATACTTAAAATCGAATTATTTTATGAAACATAACTAAAGTTTTCAAAATTAGTTTCCTTCATATTGTAATGAGGGACTGGCCTCATTAATATGCATAAAAATTGCCCCTATATGTTCGACAAATCATAGTTTTTTTAATAAAATTAATAACAGTTATTATTAATTCTTTTTAACTACTAACTTAATTAAGAATAATTTAAAAGTACTAAATTTCCCTTTCCTTCACATATACTTTGTTAAAAATAAACACGAAATTTCACCTCATTTTAATGAAACAATTAGCTAATTTTAAACATTCCAGAAATGAATAAACACTTTAATACATTTTGCATACATTTGTAAACAAGACTTCTAAAAATAGTTTCCAAAAACAATAAAAGCAGAAAAAGAAGATATATTTTTTTTTTAAAAATATTTATCTGCTTTCTAGTAAAAATGAACTGTGTTTGTTCATATATGCCCCTTAAAATAAAATTTCCATATTGTTGATTTAAAAAAAAAATGCTCCTGCTTTATTAGATATTGACGTTAATCTTCATTTTAGTATAAATTATAATAACGCCATTATGAATTTCTTTCTGAACTGAATCTTCTGTTTGTTCTTATTATTGCTGGTATTAATTCAAAAAATAAAGTAAATATCATATATGTTAATTAACACTGATGTAGTTATAATTAAGTTATTAAAGGGATTAAATCCAGGTAATTAAAACCATCCGTAATTTTATATCAAATAAGCAAGGTATATGAGAAAGTCATTTTTCATATCAAAGTTGCTTAAGTAAAGACTTCCTTTTAATGAGCTTTAATTAACTTTTGTCTCGAAATAACTAAAGGTTATTTGCGATGAACCTCGAAATTCTACAACAGAGCCTCATAGGAGGAAACTCTAAAGAATCTTAATAATGAAGACAACTCTTTTTTATCTTTCCATTCGAATTGATACATTCATAGTTATGTGATAAGATTTTTAAAATTCATCGATAAGTAAGTTGAAGAAGTGTTTATTTTGGATAAGTTAAACTGTGTGTGAATACTAAAAAGGTATTATCGAAAGTAAGACTTATTTTTTTTTTGAATATTTAATGATTTATTTGTTTTAGTATTCCATAGTGTATGTCTTTAATAATAAGTACACTTTAATTTGAATATTGTAACTAGTTACTTTTAACAAAGAATTTTACTTTTCTTAAAATTTTTGATGTTAAACAAAAATCTCCAAAAAGTGTTTTCCTAGAGACAAACACATTGTGATTCGAAGAGCAACTAAAACATTTTATCCAATAATTATTTTTTTATATATATCATTCAGATTCACATAATTTAATTATGTTAAACGGATCTACGTATCTGGTACCATTTGTCAAAATGTTTTTTTATTCATCATAATATCAATTATAACGTAATATAAAATTAAATGTATAAAATGCTACAAAGAAGCATAAATATTTTTAAAGAATTATATAGTAGGATAAAGACTTTTAGTATGCAGTCATACTTTACTTTCTCTAAATCACTTTAATAAATTATTTATTTAAAAAGCTATGTTTAGTCAGTCAACGCTCCTTTTAAAAAAAACCCTTTACTTCACTTGATTATAAAAAAAACCATAAATTATAAATGATATTTGAGACAAAAATGTTCCATTATTCATAAAGGAATACGCAGTCTTCATCTGTTACTAAATTATTCAGTTTTTAAGCAACCAATATCAATATAAATTAAATATGTAGAACCTGATTCTATCAAATAAGGGTTATAATAAAAACTACTTATTTCTTATCATCTCTGAACAGTAGATTTTAAATAGAAGAATTTTATTGCGGTCTCTGAAGCCCTTCCGGTAAGAGTGCTTTGAGTTTAGTAACACTTCTAAAACTCAAATGAATTATTCTATCAGTCTCTTTCGTCTATCTTTCACCCTACCTTTGATCTGTGATTCCTCTAATTTATTCACACCTCACGCCAACTTAATAGTAATGTTCATTTGCATACACGCCATGGTTACTTCACAAGGTGAGGTCCTCACATCAGTAGTAAATTCGGCACAGAGTTAATTAGGGAATATGCACGTGATGTCCTACTACACACTAACAGAAAGAAAATCAGTCTTCTTATTTTGTCCCTGAATATTACACAATCATACACTTTACAGGGTGGTGCATAAAGAATTATACAGTTTCAATGCACTATAAATCAAAATCAATGCCAAATATAATCTGTTATCTGAAATATAATTGTATGGAATTATTTTAAGTTTTGTTAGAGACTGCCACAGATGATTTATGTGGAACCCTTAGTCTCACGAGACACATCAAATTGGTAATCCTTTTCCATTCAAACACGTGTTAAGGTATCTGATTCAAGTTTTTCGATAGCGGCTTCATTCACTGTTTCAGCTCCGCTAAATCAATAGAAAAGAGGAACACGTACCTTGTTCTTCATATGCACCCACAGGAAGAAATCAAGGATAGTTAAGTCAAAACTTCTGGGTGCCTATTGAGTAAATGGCAGTTTGTAGTTCACTGCTCATTCAACCCATACACGAGAAAAGTGTTCATTCAGGAAATCTCACACATAAGCGGAACACTGTCGTGGTGCATCATCCAATGTCTTCCTTCACAACTGGGGCATTAACCAAAGAGTTAGCATATCCAAAAAAGTGCCTATTGCAGTGCTTCTCAAAGTTTGAATGTTTGCGGCCCAATATTCATTCATAATTTTCATCGCGCCCCCCTCCATACAATAACATTGCATTTAATTCAATAATAGTATACTTTGACGCTAAAGCTACGACTGTAACCTCTTATGTTCCACCAGCGAATATAAACGTTTCGCTAAGCCAAAGTGTTAATTGCTATCTTTTCTGTGCACTGCTATCCAGAAAAATATTCAATAGGATTTTGAATGCAAAAAAAGGACATTGAGAATGACTGCGAAGGATTTGCTTATTTCAGAGGATTTGTTTATTTATTCCTTTCTCGGTGGCATTGGGGAGTGAATAGCGTCAATTTTAATCGGTAGTGCAGGGACTAATTATAAACCGTACACATTATCAAGATAAGAGAGGGTTAATTTTTGTATATAATTTTATGTATGACAGGCCCATGGGTTCATTGGTAATTATTAATATTGTTCTTAACTTAGTATTGTTTAATTAATCATAAAATGCATTGTACTGACTGATACATTTATAAGTTATGTCTGTGTAAATGCGTGTTTAATTTTTTATTATGTCAGAATGTATTTTGTTTGTTTACTTTCAGTGAATTAAAAATTTTTTGAAATAATCTCCTTTTTTTCCATTTTTCAGTATGCTCGCACCCCATTCGCAGAGTTAGCACGCCCCCCTATTGGGCAGAGCCTTACAGTTTGAGAAACGCTGGCCTATTGTGACAGTTTGCTCAAGAAAAAAAGGGGCTGAAAACTTTTTTTACACTGCACACAACACATTTATCTTGGAGCATTTAGCACATGTTGTAGGAGGGGGGGGGGGCGGTTGTCTGCATCACTTCCATCAGGCGGGAGACACAAACTTTAAGTCTACCTTATAGTTTTCTGAAGTAGCACGTGTCTTTGACTGTTACTGTCTTTACAGCATCATGAAAGTATAAATCATTCTGTACATGACATTGAATATTCAACACCAAGTAGAGTTTTCCAGAATTTAAAGAAACTTGAATAGTAGAGACAAAAATCAACGAACTACAAGTATTATTTATTTTCAAATGATACTCTTAACACATATAATCAGATCAATATGTAAAAAGGATCACGCGAATGGAGATACACCACGCAACATGACACTAGGTACAAGATGTATGGGAATAGGGAGAGTGGATTTCAAATTCAAACATCATTATTTATTTATATTTTCAAAAAATTAATTTTGTCATTATTTTGACCAAAAACATCTGCTTTATTTTAGAAATGAAATTTCCCTAAAGGTCTTAATGTTTTGTAGACCACGAGAACTGAAACTTTAGATATTTTGTTTTATTCATAATGTTAAAGTTGAATTTTTCATTTATTCTAGAATTGGAATGAATTTCATGATATATAGTGTGATCATTTCATATTTCAACAAAAATAAACTCAAGATAATAAATGATTTACTGCTTACGTATTATCTACACTGGACTGTTAGTGACGTGCGATCTAGGGTCAAGGGACAAGAATGGCAGTAAAGTCGGTACAAATTCTCCAAACTTCCGTTTCATGTCAATACGCAATGGTATAACGGAGAATATTAGGGGCCTCCTGCAATGTCAGTTTTCATCCCAAAGCTAGATCTTACAAAATGTTACACAACCATAACCTATGGACTCCTTAGACTCCTGCCTCTTCCCGCGATGCGGGGGGAGGGGAGCTATACATTATATCCCTACCAACATGATGCCTTTGAGACTCAAAAGATTTAATGTTCATCAGCTTTTCTACATGGTAGGTTTTTAATATCCCCAGGAATTCAAACTCCCGACATGAATGAAACAACTCCGAAAAATTGTTCACGAGCATAATCATTGAGTTACGACAATCACTTAAAAACTTACAAGGAAACGACAATTATTTGATTACGAAAATGATACATGGAGGAATAAAAGTAACATGGACCTTTGTGACTTAGATACATGGAGGAATAATAGTAAAAACCATTGGGGAAAAAATCAACGTAAGATAAATTTTTAACTTTTTGCTTACTAATAAATTGATATTGCAGACATCAAAAGGACATCTTAAAAATGTATCACCTTTATGTTTAACCAACCATAAACCAACAATTATGTTTAAAGAACATAATGGCTGGTTAGTGTCTTGCCATGGACAATAATTAAATAGGACCGAATGTCCTACCAACTGCATCGGCAATCTGATTGCAGCTATCTTCAAGTAAGACATCATGGGATTGTTGCGAATGTGCTGAAACTTTGCCAGATGGGCAGGAAATATGTTCTGTATTAAGATCCATGTCGTGGCAGTGTTTGCAGAAATATTATTTTCTTGTCCCGTTCTTCTAAATTTCCACACAGCTAAAGTGTCCCGTTCTAATCCATCTTAAAATACTTGAAAGGGTTCTACTTTTGTTAATTTCTGTAATTTCATGTTTCAAATTGGTTTTTCTATCGTTAAGTCTTGATTTAGCTTCTGAGTTTATATCACTTATGATATAAATTCAGCGGTTATATCAAGAGTTGCGGTTTTGGCATTACAGTTAAATTGCTTTTCTTCCTTAGCCAGATAATCAGCCACTTTGTTTTCATTAATATCAGCGTGTTCTGGGATCCATTGCATGATGCACTGTTTTTTCAAGGTGATAAGATTACGAAGTACATAGTGAGTGGTAGCAATTAATCCTGAGAAGCCACTATGAATTGCTTGGATAGCATCGTTACAGTCACTGGAGACTATAAACCCTTTAGCTATTTCTTTTATACTAAGATTTATGTACTCATTTAGGGCTGTTTGTATTGCGAGGAGATCCCAAATATAGTTTGATGCTATTTTCTTCCACCGGCCTTAAAATGCATTGTGTAAATTTCTAGATGTAAAGTAAAATTAATACCAACTTCACGGTCTTCAAAAGTCTTGTCCGAAGATCTAAAAATAAAGGCAAATACATAATCTTCTCTTGGTCATAAGCCAATGATCTTCCTTTATTTAACTTTAACAATTAGGGTTGGTTCATTTTTGGAGTACGACTCAAGTAGATGCGATACAATTGCAGTATTTTCTGGAAGAGTTGAATTTAAAAGTGGCTCCAGTAGAATTTAATGTATGTTGTGCTAAAGTTCAATTTTCTGTCTGACCATTCGATCTTACTGCAAGGTAGAGGAGTGTTTAAGTCTAGTACGTTTGCTCCAGTCCTGAAGAGTTAGGATGATAATATGTTCCTTTTCTGAAAGTTTAATCGTTCGTAAATTTGGCGACGTAAAATTTTTTTCTCTTCTCCAGAAGTTGCAAATCGTATTCTTGTTTTGATTTAATATGTTTTGTAAAGGACACAGCACCTATAATTAAAAGATAATAAAATTAGTATTATTTCAAACTGCATATATCTTCTAATTTCTTTCCAAAAAATTAACCCAAACCAATATTATGCTGTTTCTCAATACGCTACTACAGAAAACACGTTCTTACCGTAGCTCTGATTTACCTGCTTACCACAAAAAATATATTTATTACTTCATAACATTCTTTTTTTAAAGCATTATTTTATATATTAAGTATTATTTTACAGTGAAAATGTAGATGTTAAAATACCATTACAGAACTCCGAGAAAACTGGAAACTTTATTTGTGTCTAGCTAAAGTTTAGATATATTTTAAGAATGCATGTATTATGAAGCTCATAAACTTGAAGCACCCACTAGTGAATTAGCATATAAAAGGGGCATTCAAAGCTCCTTCCACTACTGAGTAGAAAGTATTTTAACCCATGAATGTTGAAACTCTTTAACACTGAAAAATACTTTAAAAGAGAAATTTTAATGATAATTTATACAGTGCATATTGATTTTTAGAGTAATGCTAAATGCTATTTCTTTATTTAGACGATTATTTAAGTTTTTTAGGAAGGTGTAACTATGATATGATTTATAATGTATTTATTTTATATTAATATAAATGTACTCTTCATATATCAGTACATACACATATATTTATATAAACTCATTGCCATTAAAATTTGCGCAACAGGAAAAAGTGGTCAAAAATGAAATTTTATATATGTAAGAATTACTTTGATATAAGTAATTGATTAGAAAATCAAAGAAAAAGGATAAATTAGTGCAGGAAAATACCACAAATGAATGCAAGTTTTAGTACTTGGTGAATGTACGATACGATACAGGTGGGCAATGAGGCGTACAAACTCCTATTGATGTTCTGAGACATCTCATTCCACAGTTTCTGTAAACTCGCCTCTAGTTGGAGCAAACGTGCAGATTGTTCTACTTACCGTCCCAAATTATCCCAGGTATTCTCGATCGGTGACAAATCTGGGGATCGAGCAGGCCAGGGAAGGGTCAGAATGTAATGGAAATGTAGAAAATATCCAAGATGTGTCATATTCGTGAATTCATTGAGTGCGATATTCTATTAGACTGCATATGTTTGGCTCCTGAAACACTAAAATCATTCTAAGCAATGGAAGCGGGAGTCAAATTCTTTTTACGCTGGGCTGTGGAAGGAGGTGAAGGAGGTAGAAACTCGAGTCCTTTTTATTTTTATTGGTTGTAAATTACAAAGTTTGCAGTGAATTTTAGAAAAAAATATATTTAGAAAGTTATAAAGAAATAAAAATTGGACAATTTTTCAAAAATATGAAAATCAGTATTTTGCACCGCGCAGGATTCTGAAGTACAAAGTTGATCAAAATTTACAAAATTAATTTTACTTGGTGTAAAAATGTTCACTTTTGAAGTTATCCTAACTTCCAAGAAATTTAGAGGGGAAAAAAATGTTTTTTAAATCCAATTGTAACAAAAATTTTTAAATTTTAAGAAAAAAATTAATTAAAATTTAAAGTAAAAATATTTTATTTATTTATTTATTTGAAAATTGATGTATAAAATATGAAGAGCCTTATTTTGAACGTGTATGTAAAATTTCAAATTCATATCATAAATAGTTTCCGAGATATCCTACGCGGAAGCTAATTTTTTTTTTTTTTTGTTTTGCGAAAATGAAGTTAAAAATAAGAAAGAGATAAGGTTTTCATTTAAATTTCACTACTTGTATTTCTCAATAACTTCGGAAGTTTTCACAGTATCAGCACAATTTTGGTATCTAAATACTCAGAAATATTAAGGCTTTAACATATATGTTTTTTTCAAAAAATTGAAACATCTGTAATTTAAGAGTCCTGTGAGGCCTTAATATCCATGCATCTAAAATAAATGCCTCTTAAATTGTAGAAACTTCAGAACTATAGTTCTTTGTAAAGAAGTAAAAAAAAAAACACATCTTTAAATTAAAGCAAAATATAGACAATGCCAAAATCTAATATAAACCTGTGCTATTTATATTCCAGTCAAAGGCGCGAAATAATACCAAGAAAATAATATACTAATACTGGAAAAAATAATATTAGACTTTTCGATTAACTGTCACCAAATCAAATAAACTCAAGAAATATTTACCTGACGTTATTGAACTGCGCAATCTCCACCTGTAATTCTTTGGAATTGAACAAAAAATATACAAACATTTCCTTCACTTTTCGTACTTCTTTCGTTATTTGAAGCTGAGTTAACTTATTTGTATTGAGAGAGAGAGAAAAAGAAAAGATTTGGGCAAAATGCATTCTTAAATAAACGAATGAGTTTGCGCGAAAAGAAAAAAAAATTACAATTTATATTAAATTATATGAGTATTTTATTGATATAGAGTAAATTTTTCTTTTATTTTACAGGAATCAATATTTAGTTTTGAAAAGAAATAGAAATTACTTGCGTATAACGCGCACTTTGAACACAAAAAATAAGATCGAAAATTAAGGGTGTGCGTTATACGCGCCGGGTATAAAAACGATACTTCAAAAATAACAAAATGGATGGGCATAAAAAAAATTACTTCTAGATGTATCGAAACACTCTTTATTTAAAAGAAACCACTTTCCTTATAAACAAGAATAGTTGTAGTTCTAGAAGTATACTATTTTTACAAAAATCTGGGATAATACCTCGAATAAATTACTTCAAAACATAAAAAAAGTATATTAATATTTCAGACTTCTTTGTTAAAAAGGTGGTGCGCGTTATACGCCGAATATACCTAAAAATTTAAAAAATTAGCTGGAAAGTATAGGTGCGCGTTATACATCGGTGGGCGTTATACGCCGTATTTTACACGGTAAGTTGAAATTTATAATATTTTTTACACACAAAAAAAATACTTCTGTTGTAATGTTATCACAAAAGGTTACTAATAGTTTAATTACTCAACAAGCACAAACCGTACATGTAAACTTATCAGTAAGAATGTCATTAATACCTCTTTTTATATATAAAAAGTTTTTTTCTTGATGTTGTAATAAATATTTGACGTATTTAGATTAGCTCCCCAAAAACAAATTTATTTTTATTTCCGAATACTTTAAAACTACACAATACATGTAAATTACACTTTTACAATTTGTACAATGCACATGAACAGTTGTATAATTTGTCCAATGTTGGTTGGTCTACCGTTAGGTGGTGGCCGGAGTAGCCTAGTGGTCAAGGTAACGGACTCTGGGCAGGTGTGTCGTGTTCGAGCCCAGTACTATTGAAGACCCGCCGTGTTGGAGAGCGATGCAAGTTAAATCTGTTGAGAGCTTAAACATCCTCTCGTTGCTGTGGTGTAATATTTAGGAAAGGGGATGCTAGCTCAGGTGTTGTTGACCATAGTTCCGAATTACGAGGTCCGTCGCCAAAATCCCTCGTGTAGCTGAAAAGTGCGACATTAATATTCACTCAATTACTCATTCCCCCGTCAGGTGAATACCCACCTCTTAGTTTTTTAAAATTAAATAGTGAATACACTATGAAATTTCTAAATTTAAAGTTCAATTTCAATTATAACTTAAAATTTTTTTATCTCTTAGAAAGGCTGTTTAAAAAATGGATTTTAATTAAAAGGAGAAAGCAAATAGTATATTTTTTGTACACAGAAGGAAAAATCGAAAAAAGCAATTTCTTAAAATTGAACCAGAAAGTTTTTAATAGATTTAAATATCCAAAACACTTAACAAAAGTTCCATGAGAACTTTAACATTCTTGAGTCATATGCATAGAGAAGAATATATTATTTTTAATCTTTTAAAGTCTAATATTTCCCTAGATTTTCTACATTTCTCATTACTCTTATTATGCTCAACATATTTAATTACAGCCCCCTTTTTTTATTTACTTTATGATTTATTATGAAACAAAGTTTAGTTCCTTTTTGTAGTAAATTACAAATCCTTTTTACCCAAAATCTGTCTAATAGTAACATTTTCTCTTTATTTATTTCACTTAATCTTGCATTTAATATGTACAAACACTGGGAATGGAACAGGCGAGTTAATTAAAACCAGAGAACGTTTCATTTCAGATAAAAATGAAATGAATAATTAATTAAATGAAAACGTAATTACAGTATATTTAACAGCGAATTAGAAAGGTTTATCTCCAGTATGTTCGTAAATAACGGTTTAAATGTAGTAGCCACTTATAAACCGAGTATTTCAAGATACTTTAAACACATCACCACTTTTGAATAATCACCCCCAGTATTAATTTAACATACATCAGCTAAAGATAATGTTCGTTTTGTCAAATTTAAGATAATTGATTCCAGACTTTTACATTTCTTTTTTTTTATCTATTATGAGGGTGTATTTAATTTGTTAACTCTTCAGTAGTTATATATAGACAAATAATTTTAGTTCAACATCATATTAAATAAATTATCAACAGGAAACTATTTTTTTGATAGTAATATAACAATTAGAGAACAAAACCTGATCACTATGATTTCTTCATTTTTCAGAAATTAATTTAGAAAATATTTTGTGTTCAAAATTGAAATAATTAGGGAACTTACATTTGAATTTTTTTGAATATTTTTATCTTTGGAAGTTACATTTATATTTTATTATATTTACCAGCATAGATAAAAGAAGACCATTTCACTTATTTTCTTTATTCTCTGCAGATACTGCATTAACTCAGATAACATAGCGAAAGTTCCATTCAAACAATTAGAGTACCTATATCTAAAGATAAAAAAATGTTCACTAAAGAATGTTCATGAATTATACAATTTTGTCCAAACCTATTAAGGCCTAAAAAGAATTATATTTAAAAAAATTATAGATTAATTCAAGATGAACTAAGACGAAGAAAATAACAAAATTAAAAAAAAAATGATAACGTAATGATTTTGTTCATAATGCAGATACACAGGAAGAAGATGAACTAAATCTGCAGTCAGAGGAAGTGAAAGTAAATCAGTGCATATAAATCGACATGAATCAATGACATTGCAAAATCAGAGTCATTACATGAATTTGGAATGTTAAACAAAAATACCATGAAGTCAAATAAGATGCAATAAATTTCCTCAAATGACTTCGAATTGCTCAGTGGTTGCTATAAAAATGTTTAATACCCATTTTTTTAGTCTAACCATAAAACTACTTGAGAGAGAGTCCTTTTGATATTATCTTAAACTTGGAGCAGCATAACTTGAATATAGAAAAGATAATTGTAAAATAAAAAAAGACTTAAGAAATATATAAATTAACACGATGAAGAATAGTAACGCAGTTTGACGTCCACCAGATATAGTAAAAAGCGATACAGATTGAATGATACAAAAGATCCATAAAGTTGAACACAGTATCACCAATGACTTGCAGAAATTACCTTCACAATGAGTTTCTTTAAGTTATGTAGCAAGTTCTCAAATCTTTTCAACTAACCTCTAGGAAAATTTATTTTGTGGATTGTTTGATTGATCTGAGAACCTCTCCTTGTGAAGGAATTATGGTTGATGTATATTAGGACTGCTATTTAAAAAGAAACCTAAAATAAGAACGCAAATAATATTAAAATTGTAATTGTAAGAAGTTTTTGCGGTTTTCAATGTAAATATTCCCTTTTATTATTTGTTTTTAGATTAAAATTTGGGAAGCTGTATGTGTTTGCTTTTTGGACTTATCCTAGATTTTCAACCTGTGTGGCTGTAATTGAAATTTTTCTGCGGATGTTAAACGGATATTTATTATTATTTAAGATTCAAAATTTACGTCACGATAATTGTAACTACTTTTTAAAATATCAATAGACTAAGACAATAGATTAAATAAAAGTTGTTGAGCTTTACAATCATGTCTAATTATTTATCCCCTAACACACTTGGTTTGTTTCCCCTATACAAAATTAGAATCTCAAAGATGTGGGTGTAATTGCTATATTTGCAACGCACTATGTTACATAGAAATATTTAAAAAAATGGCGTGAACCTAAGGGCTCTAAGATAATGTAATAGACTTAATAAATATTAGTTTTATTAGCGAACACCATAAAATTGGAGAGAATTCGGGACTTAAAAATCCCAAGCAATACGGGAGCACTTTTTTTAATTCTCTATCAAAGAATTTTCTGTTTCAAACACTCACCCCAACATTTGAAGATCTTTACTGAAATTTATGTATGCTAGTAATACTACAAATACTATCTTACTCTATCCCTGCTAGTTTTATTTGTAATCTACGCAGAATTCTAGGGAGTTGGTAAATTTTTACTGATGTCTCATGATCCCATTATTATATTTTCGTTTAACCATAGAGGGTTTCAAAGTTCGGTGGCCTCACTTGCCAAGTACAGCAAATCTTTTAAAAATAAATTTCTATTCAAAAATCATACATTTGCCTTCATTCCAGACTTTAAATTTGGTGCTTTTTATGAATGGCAGTAGAAAAGCTATTTAATTATTACCGAAATTTAGTCAAGTGTGATAGAAAAGGGTTGTGTTAATTTGTATTGTAATATTATAAAAATAAAACCTCCTTTACATTCAATATACAAAAGGAAAAGTTTTCCTTAATAATATTTTAGGCAAAAATGTATGATAAGCTAATAAACATAAAAATGAACTCTTACGACGTGTCATCATACAAACACATGCAAAAATGAACATCTAATAAAATTGGTTTCTCTGTTTTTTTTTAAAAGGGTAAAAAAAAAAATATAATGGTTTATATATAATATATATATATATATATATATAATTTAATTAAAATAATCTAAAATTCTTAACTTCCTCTTTTTAAAAAAAAAACTAAAAAAATTTTTTGTTCAATAAAAAAAAATCTTGGGGTTCTTTTTTTTTAAATTACCAAAAAAGTAAACCGATGTTTTTTAAATCTCTAAATTTTAAAAACTTTAAATTTAAATTTTTAAAATGTAAATCAAACCTAAAGAACTTTTCACTGTGGAAACGTTTATATACATAAAACAATTTAAAAATGGGGTTTTTTTTGAAAAATTTTTTCCCAAATTATATTTTTCCCCCTATGTTTTTTGGGAAAAATTTCTTTTTCCTTTGGGAAAAATTTGAAGTGGTTTTTCAAATTTCATAAACATAATCAATAACGATATTTTTTTAATTTTTTTCCGAAATTGGGAAAATAATTTGAAATTTAAATAAGGATTTGTTTGTGTGTTTTACTACAAAAAGTTCATTTGGTACGTGTCTTTATTGAAATCTATTTCAAAATGTCTGAACAAATATTCGAACATTTTTTCATTTAAAAGAACAATAATACTAAAATAATACTGTTTTCTCAAGTTAAATAAATATAATATAATCAATTACAATAAATAACAGTTAAGCATTTCTTGAAATATCAAAAAAGGGCTTAATTTCATTTCAAATAATAGATTGCGGCTTTTATATTCTTTACTTGAAATCTTATACACGTTGAAAAAAAATATGTAAATAAAAAAAAATTTGGTTTTGTAGTTACACAAGTAATTTTCAAAATATCATAGCAAACCGATACTATAATTAGTTATAAATCCTATAAATAATAATAATAAAAACGCATCGCAAGCATATATAGGAATGAAACAAAAATCGGAGGATACATATACAGTGGTGTACTTGGATTGAAAATGAAACACTAACAAAAAATATGAAAGGAATTGAGCCCCCATTTTCATATTCAAAAATACAGCTACAACAAATTAAACAAATGAATAAATTAATAGTCCATCTCTGGCTTTAATGAGAGTTGTTACTGGCTGGATATGAACTTGAATAGTCGTCGGATGCTTACTGGCATGTTTCAATTGATGAATTCGATTTTTGCGTTTCGTAGGGGTGGTCGGGAGACCCTGCTCACCATAGCTGAAACGTGTTACTGGGAGAAGGAATTTGAGATTGCAGTGATTATATATCAGTGCGATCTCAAGTCCTGGATATAACAGAAAGGAAATCGTGTGTTACTATCCTGTTAAAATGTAAAAATTTGGGGAATTTTCTTTCGTAGAATCTCATCGACTTACCACTTTGTTTTAAAAGTGTTTCACATGACAATCAAATAAATTTGGATATCAAATGAAATTGTTTTCCATATCACATAACTCTCGGTTGTCGAGTTTTTTGAGTAGACAACAGGCTCGCGATTATTATACCACTGTTTTTTGTTCCCGGGCCATTTTGCTGAATTTGGCTCAACTAAAAAGCGGGGACATATCACAGGGGGGGAATTTTTGCATCCTGCTCGAAAAAAAACTTGCCTGGTGGTGAAAAACAATAAGAGGCAATATAAGCAATGTTCTCCAAGATCTCAGCTTTATTGGTTGAGTTGCCTGTTGATGGGTCATTGAAGTCACTTGATTTCTGCAGTCTCGTTATTTACACAGGCCCGGGGGGAAATTACCCTCTTCTCGTGTTCGAGACAAAAGGCTAAATGGATTTAAGATACGTTTAAATATGGAGAGAACATGGGATATCAAAATAAGTCTGTAACATCATGGAAACGATGTTTCAAGTTCACAGAACTGCATGCCATTCATTGAAATTGGATTTCTCTGATATATATATATATATATAAAAGGAGTTTTTTAGAATCTAAAGTTTTTTTTTCCAAGGGGGTCATTTCCCGAAAAAAAAATTTAAAAAATCTTTTTTTTCAATTTTGTTTTGAAAAAAAAATCCTTTAAAATTTTTTTTTTCAAAATACAATTTAAATTTTTGCTCAAAGCTGAATTAAAGTATTTTTTTTTTTTTAAAAAGTTGTTTACATTTGTAAAACCCCTAAAACATCTGACTCCCCCCCTTTAAAAATAAAAAAAAAAGGCAGTATTTTTAAAGCCCAAATATTTTTAAAATTAAATAAAAAATTTTTTTTTTGATCAGCAGCTTATTCGGGAAAAGAAGTGGTGAATAGTTGTAACTGTTTATTTACTTTTTGGTAACCATTATTTTTTTATCTCATTAAATACAACGAATTTTTTATCGTGTGAAAAAATTGTTTTCTATCAAAAACAATAACGGTAAAATTTTTAAAAAACGTTTTTAAAACTTGGTTAAATAATAAAACGTTTAAAAATGAAATTTTGGGAAAAAAATATATACAAAACCCCTTTCGATGAATTAAACGTTATAACAGTCAACGATTTCAACAAAAAATAATTCAGTTTTAAAAAGAAAAAGTTGGGTAAGTTTAAAAAAAGTATTTTCTTTTTTGATTCATTTGAATGTTTCTGTGAAATGACTGACATTGTACGTTTTTTGGTTTTTGGGAAACAACATTAATAAATAAAAAAATTTAAAAAAACCCAAGGTATTCACATAAATTTAGGCTAAAAAATTGTTAATTTTTGGGCCCGGGGGCCTTATTCAAACATTTTTTAATACCGGGGTTTACAAAAACAGTAGTTAAAAAAAAAAGATAAAAATTATAGGGAAGTGAACAAAAAGACTTTCTTTGGTATGGGGTCTTTTAAAAAAAGAAGGTTTCAAAAATATTTTTCGGGTCATGAATTTGTCACTTACACTAAAAGTGGTTTACGATTCCATGCATACAAATAACGCGACAGAAAGTAACTAAATTGTCGGGCAACTGCTCCCAAACAAACCTGTGGCTATCGATGGTACTTGGAAAAAAGGAGCCATACTTATATAAAATGGTTTGTTCCCGACAGTTGGTTTGGTCACTGGGAAAGTTGTTGATACTGAAATATTGTCCCCGGAAATCTCTGAAATTTTAACAGCAATGTAAAATATCGATGAGTGTTCGGCAAGTTACATTGTAAATGGTAAGGGAATAGGGAAGTTGAAGGGTGTACTTCTTTTTTTTTTGTATCTTCCATCGCTCCAAACATTACACAATTTACGATATACACAATATTTGGATTATGGGGACTCTAAACATACAAAAAAAGTTTTTGAATCTAAACCTCAGAGATAATTTAATATTGAAAAATTAGAAAATTTTTTGGGCATGTGTGTGTGTGTGTTGAGAAAATGATTGGGACATGACTTAAAAGTTAAAATCAAAATTAAAAAACAAAAAACTTGAGGGGCAAAAATTTTAGAATGTCATAATGGCGACAGATGCAGAAATAGACAAATTGCAAATATACATGTTTTTGGGTATTCAAAATAACTCGTGAAAATTTTTTTTTAAAAAGGCAAGCTATTTGAGCTATATATTTTTTATAAAATGTTCCGGGTTTTAATCTGACACGGTTTATGCCCCATGGGGGAAAAGACTTGTGGTGTGATATAATATCCATACTGAAAAAGGGTTTCACATATAAGCATAAACACGACTTACCTATTGCAATTAGAAATAGCATAAAAAAATATTTAGAGGTCTCTAATCTTGAACTTTTTCTAGATGCTTGCTTGATAAACCTTAAAAAAATTAGTAATGGGGAAAAAGTATTTGGTGTATAATTCCAAAAACTGTATTTGTGCAGTGGGTACTTCAAAAAAACTATAATTTCATGAAGCTATTTTTTTTTATATAATCAAGGCTTCAGTACCAAAATTTAAAAATTTTTGATGTATTAAACATTCCCCTAGATTTTTCAAATGTCGAGCATTGCAAAAATAGATTATGCGTGTATTAGGAAAGCAGAATAAAGGGAGTTTTTCAATGAACC
Organism: Trichonephila inaurata madagascariensis; assembly: GCA_019973955.1. Taxonomy (NCBI): domain Eukaryota; kingdom Metazoa; phylum Arthropoda; class Arachnida; order Araneae; family Nephilidae; genus Trichonephila; species Trichonephila inaurata. Next base: position 24,308 of record BMAV01018233.1, read on the forward strand.
AAAAGCTAAATTAAAAACAAACAATTAAAATGTAGACAAGAAGATGATCTTGCAGATGACACCAGCAATCAAAATTACAGTTCTGGTATGCATTGGGTTTAAAAGTAAGTTTTTTTCTTTAAATCTCTTTTTTTCAAAAATGTAAATTTCAACACAAAAAGGGAAAAATTTTTTAAAAAAATACTTATTTTTTAGCCCTTTAAACTTTGCACATGTGTTAACACTATACAAATAAATATTTTTTTAAAGAGAATTTTTTTCAAAAAAATTTTAAAAAAATTTATGGATTAAAATGTACAAATTTTCACTGTTTTTTAAAAAATTTTTTACGTGTTACTCCACATATGAATTTTTTAAAAAAAAAATCAAAAAATTTTTTAAAAATGCTCCCATTAAATTAATAAAAAACAATACAATGAATGCACACACAAAAATTCATGACTGTAAAATACCTTTTTAAAAAATTTTCCCTTTAAAAATTGGTCTTTTTTAACATTACGGAATGGGGAAAATGCTGCGTGAAGTGACCCCCTTAAAAATTTCTCACAATAAATTTAAAATCGTTCCAGATTATATTGTATGTATTATCAATTTTCATCGGATGTGTTTCAGTATTTCTGAAACTATTTTCTGTGCTAACACTATTTTCAAACAAAAAGCCATGTACATATCAGTAAAAAATATGATATATTATTCGTAATTCCTTACATTTGGAATGTTTGGTTTTTGAAAATCACGAATTATGATACTTTGATTATAATGTAGAGAAGTATAATGAGTTTATTGGTGTTTGTATTTCTGAAGAATATATATACTTTTATAAGTTTTAATAGCTTCCTCGAATTTCAGTTTTTTTACTTTGAGATTTAAAGCTCAATATTATTCAGATGTCCCTAAACAGCTGACATCCATACATAATCTCCATACATAAAACACGTCCATCTGTAACATAAAAACACGTCATTAAAAAGCTGAAGACAGATACAGAAGAAACATATATAAATTTAATTTAAATAATATTATCAATAAAGAATTTCTTTATTAGTATTGTCTTATTTTTACTCTTTTATAAAATTTATCTGCAATTATCGATACATATTAATTTTATCAGAATATATTCTTTTACTTAGTTTAGATGATTATATTAATAAATAGTTATTTTTTTGTTTATTTTTACTTTATTGCTAAGTCGTAAAAGTTTAAAATGAAATTAATCGCAATCGAAAACAAAGTTTGATTTTAAAATAAATACATATTTGAGAATGCTAATATAAATAAAAATTAAGCAGGCGAAAATTTAAATGCAATTCTAATTCTCTTTTTAATAATCAAAACAGTTTAACATTTCTTTAATTAAAAAGGTTATCATATATGTCTTAAGATGAAAAATTATAGGGAAAATGAATTTTTCTTTTTATCTTACACAGTAAAAGAAAAACGTACTTAACGACTTATTTTCCTATGAATTATCTCAGATAATCAAGACATTTCGTGAGACGTTTCTTGAAATCCATCTTTACGATATGCTTATTTTACTTTCAAAAACAATCAACAACTTAAATTTACTCGAAACTGCACTCTTTTTTTTTGGACACTTTATTGAAAAAAAGAGCAAAAATGTGTTACGATTTCTCTCTTTCTGTCTCATTTTCAAAAAAAAAAAACATATTCTTTAGTCACACGCAAAATGTCTCTTTATTTCCTGCCATTTTGAACGAAAATTGAAATAGGACAGTAAAAATCGTCCTGTAGTTTTCATAATCGAATATTTACGTGACGTATAATTACGAAGTAACTTTACCCTTTAGAGAAGAATGTATTTTTAGTTTTCTCATACAATTCACTTTTTTAGATAATGGAAAAGTAATTTTTGGAAAAGAGAGTTATAGTGTCAGGAAATGAAAAATGAATAAATTATCTGTTAGTTAATTCTCAACAATCTAGCTTACACAATGGGTAAAAAAAATATTTAAAGAGTTTATGAAAAAAAAAATTGTGTGCCTTGTGTGAATTTAACTTTTCATTCTATTTATTGTTTTTTTTTTCAATAAAAAATTGAACTTAGTTTTAAAAACACGGGCATTTTTTATAAGAAAACTGATATTTATCTGAAATTTTTAAGTAAGAAATTTTTCTATTTGGGAAAAAAAGTCAGACTATTAATAAGACCTTCCTAGTTTAAAATGCCTTTATGTAAACTTTTTGATTTCGTTTTTAAGGAAATGATATTTTAAAACACTTACGATGGCAATTTAGTTTTCGAAATAATGTTTGAACGATGAAAACTATTGCATTAGGACTCAAATTAGGATTAGAATATAGACAAATTGCAACAATATAGACAAGCTGTATTTAACCAGATATTCTTAAGTCAATAACACAATAGCACAGTGTAATTAATAAGTACTGTAATCCTTAATATTTCAATTGTTTATACATTTATTTATCAAATTAAAGAACTTATTAAATTCTGAATTCAAAAATATATCAATGATAGCTTACATTGAAAGTTTTAAAATATTTAGATATAAAAATAATGCATTATAAATTACCTTTCCTAATGACTGAATTTATTGAAAAAATATCCATGCAAATATTATATCATTTACTCAGTTGTATTCATGTAAAGAAGGAATTTCAGTTTTATTTTCCTTTTAAGTAATTTCAGCATTTTACTTCTTTTTTCCTGAACAAAAAAGTATTTAACACTCAGTCCTTACAGTCACTTAGTTATAATATCACTTAGTACTCTCAAGTGACAATATAATGCTGTGAAAATGAGCGCATGTGACCCTGAGAAAATTTTAATATCACACATGAAGTACTTTCAGTTCAGGTATTACTTCTCAAAAATCATTTTTGAGCTCCCCAATTTAAGAGAACTTATACAGTGTGTGTTTCTGTTTTCCTCATTTTATATTCAGAGAATCTTTCGTTATAAGGAAGTATACTGTTGTAGTCATTTGTCTCTAAGACCCTACCTTTCGTTAAAATGCATCCCTTGTTAAGAGGTAGGTGAGTGAGTGAGTGTTTGGGTTTATGGTGCAAGGGCCGATTCTGGTAAACTGCACCAAACATTTGCTAAAATATTAAAACACATGATAAAATACATTAAAATATTGACAATAACACATTTTCAGTAGAATGTAATATATATATATATAATTAGTTATAAAAATATAATTCTAAATACAAAGTAAATGAACTTTGATGGAGGGGGATCTTAAAATGATAGAGATGATATCGTAAAAAAAAGTAAATATATAAATAAATAAAAAAAAGAGAGAGTGAAAAAAGTGAGTTAAGCAAGCAGTTTAAAAACAATATATGTTTTATAAAAAATTAGTTTCTACTGATATTGTAATGGGTTGGTCTTAACATGTGGGGATATTTCCAATGATCTTCCACAAAGAAATATTCAGCAGGATCGTATTGAATAATTCCAGCGTCTGATGAAAACTGTTGAGGTGCACTTTTCCGTGGTATATGAGGTGCCATTTTTATTTATATTTTTTATTTATAATGTGGAGGGGAAGTTAAGATCTTTAAGAGGTGAAGTGAAAGAAAGAAAACACAATAATTATAAGCTAAATATATGCATTCCAACTAGCGACTCAAAAGATAAACATGCATGAAATAAATACCATCATTAATAGAAGGTTGAGAGAGCAACCACGTAATACAAATTTTTAATCTTGCATAATCCATTGTACAATTAAACGAAAACGAAGAAAAAATAATACTTTTTAATTTATGTTATTAAACTGTATGTTGTATTGACAAATATCGTGTGTGAATATTATTTTCCTAAATATAAATTGATTGTTGTAAAATATACGTAAAATGGGGTAGATGGCACTTCAAATTAGCTCAAATTTCCATTTCTGCTATTAACCTGAAGAATCATTCCAAGAAAAAAAAATTGCAAAAAGGTGCACTCACCATTGGAATAAGATTACACTTATTGAATGGATTAAATTAATCTATCCGATCAAATGGCATTATGGGAAATAACTCAGGAAATATATTGATATATAGTAATACTAAGATTACTTTTTTTTAATGGGGCTGCGTATTGGTATTAACACCTTTGCAGACCAGGAGCTGGTATCCCTTTTTAGTGAGGTACCATATAGGTGATACCAATTACGGCAAATAATTTTGATGCCCAGGTTCTTAATCAGAGGGAAATACCTGAGATCTTTACTTCTTTACTATGCGAACCTGTAATAGGATTTTAATTTTGCCGAGAGCCCCCAAACTAAACATATACTCTAGGGATCTTTTCCATGCAGTATAATCAAACGACATGGCCGCTTCGATTTTCTGCATCATAAAAATCCACCGACTTGGGCCGGGGTCGAATCCACAACCTTAGGTGCAGAAGGCCAGCGATAAACTAACAACCCCACCCAGCTGGCATATATACTAAGATTATAACCCTAGAATACAAATAGGTAGATTTAGAAATTTTCAAAAAGGAATTGAGAAATTTCTATAGTGGCTATTCAGTAGGAAATAGAGAATCATTTATAATCAATTCATAAAATTTATTCCTTTAATCAAACATAATTATCCTCAAATTCTCTTAGAATTTTAAAAGAGAAGAACTCTCTAATGATGCATGATTATTTTTTAATTTAAAAAAAGTACTTTTTTAATTAGCATATAAATTACTTCCTATGTTTTGAAATGATAAATTATATATTTTTAACAATATCTTTTGGTAGTGCAGCAATTTTAACTTAGAAATGACATTTTTGTGTTGTTTTTACTTGAGGTCAATAATTTGAAACTTGATTTTTCTTATCATTCGGTTGTCATAGGAGAAATTGCTTCCGCGAAAGTAAAAAGGATTTATGCAAATGATTTGAAGTGAAACACATTTAAATGAAAGCCCGACTTCATTTTTTCAACATTACATTTATGTTTAATGATCTTTACAGTTTCATAAAACATTTATAAATTTACTTTTTACATAGCATGTTATATAAAATCACAGATATAAGCATATGTATGGTACTTTTCAGTTTTCAATTGTTTTTGGTAGGGTATTATTCATTGAATAAAATAGATTGCTATATTATTTACGCAAGGAAAAAGAAACTTACCACTTTTAATTTCTTCTGCAACGGAAATAGAGTCCGTTATTGTTTTCGTAACACGGAGCTTACATTCCAAAAAGAAAAACGTTTCGAATGTCCTAGTACAGAATCGTAAAATATTTACTACGGCTCGCAGTTTTCTTTTCCGCATCGAAAACAGAAATACTTAACATTTGCCAACAGAATGAAATATTAATGATTGCAAGGATATTTACGTGTATTGCGAATACTTGTGTGAAACACAATACAATCTGAAAGTTGCAAAAAATGTTCCCTTTAGCAAATAAATGTAATGCCCACTGCATTCAATAATTTATAAATGCTCTGAAGTTACGTTACTCGCACACTGTAAGCTAAATAAAATGTGTGTATTGGGAAAATCAGTATCAAAAATTGTGTGCGCATTGAATTTTAAATTAAAGCACTTCTAACTTTAGCCTTTTATCTTGAAACTTCTTACTTGTTTATTTTAATTAATATCTGAATAAATGGGAAAATTAATTTAGAGGAAGGTTCATATTTAATTAAATTTAAAAAATTAAAAAAAATACTCTTTTATAGTAAGTCTAACTAAAAAGTTTTAAAAAAATCTTAATATAAGAATAAAATTATTAACGAGAAATATAATGTCATTGTGATAAAAACGTGAAATCCTCACTATCAATTGTTGTAATTCCTTACTAGTTATATTCCGAAATGCAGAGTTAGTGTAAAAATGAAGTACAAAGCACTCCACGCTTTTACCACAATGACTTAAGCTTCCAACTTTCCACCATGCAAGAGTGATATAACAATCGAAGATAATAATGCAAATAATAGGATTAAATAAAAATGAAAGAAAATGGCAGTTGGTCACTTTTGTTGTACCAAGTCTTCTTAAAGATTTGATTTGTCATTGAGATGTGAACAAAAACGAACGTAAAAGTCATCACAACTCTGCGTTTTTTTTTTAAATTTAAATCTTTCAAATTTTGGAGAGAATAGAAAAGCATATAAAAATAATTCAGGCTAAAAAGATTAGATGTGATTTTTTGACCGATTTTTGTGTTGATTGAATCTGACTGTGCCCCCTTAAAGTGGGTAAAATCGAGTTCAAATATTCCGTTACATACAGGTGAAGCGTATAAAAGCATGTTAAAAATAGGCATTTATATATGTAAATTATCGAGCTCTTTTATTTTTATACTTTTTATATTCGCAAGGAAATAATTTTGTAAATTGTACGGTATTTTCTTTAACTTTTTTGTTTTCTTTATTAATTGTCTGTTAGAGTTACGCGAAGCTATTTTTGTAAGATAATGTTTATAATTTTAAGTTAAAAAGAAATTCCTTTGGAAAAACTTTAGATTTATTAATTCTTTTTGTTTCTTAATGCACTTGAATCTTGTTAAAAATAGATTCACTTCATATTTGCTGTAGTCATAAATAAAAATAATTAGATTGTGAAATATTGAAACTATGCATTCATAACCAAATCTAAAGAAGTTTTATACAAGAAGCTATATTAAATGTGCTCCCTTACTCGGATTTCTTTATTAATTTGATTAATGTATTCATGATTATATATAAGAATTATTTTACTTTTTTGACACGATTGCGTGTGTGTATTTCTTTTGTTTTAATTGTGTTTAATAAGGTACGTTTTTCAAAGTTATTCTGAATAGCAAATGCCAGTATCAGTTAATATAGAAGTAAGAGATCTTAAATTAATAAATATTCTATATGTCCTGTTAGTTTCTACTTGGCCTTTAAACCTTTTTAAAGCCATTTTTATTTAAAGATAAAAATATTTTTTGGAAAAAATATACATATCAAATTATATTAAAATATTTTTAGATTTGGAATTTATTTGTAAAAAGAAAAATTCATGTAACTTATTAACTTAATTTAATTTTTCAAACCATTTTTGGAGGAAATATGATTCCCGCCGCCCACTAAGAACTTTTTAAATGTACAAAATTTAATCTTTAAGAAGAGAAATGATCTTAGGAAATTTAACAATTATAAATTACACATATATATTTTTTCATCAAAAAAATTTCACAACATATACTTTATTTTGCATGAAGTTTCAGAAAACAGAAATCAACTCATAGTGAGACTTGCAAGCTGTACAAACGTATTTTATTTTCTTCTCATGTTCTTTAGTAGAATACAAATGGCAATGTCTATATTCTTTTTGTAAAATTGGTATATAGTCACCGACTTGAGTGAGTGGTACGTTATCCGAATTAATCCTGCTGCTCAGAAAACTTATAAGACATCCTCTACATTTATAACTTGAAATCAGCAATTAGCCATGCTGCCCGAAGTGGTGTCCTTAATCTGATGGAATAAGTTTGGGGCAGGCTACCTGGGTCACTTTTAAAGGCCGATTACCCCCCGTGAAAACTCGTTGTAACGATATTGGATGTCATAGTTTTGGATTTGATAGGTCAAGTAAGTGTGGAAAGGGGGCCGTTTGGGTGTGCTGGAAACGTCGAAGAAAGGGGGGGGTTTTAAGCCAAAAAATTTCTCTCGTTTTTGAAAAGTCTTAGGTTTTGAGAGTCCGTTTCCCTTTGGTGTCCCTTTAAAAGCGGGGTAGCAGCCACAAAACACCAATGAAAATCACTTCTTTTGGACCAGTAGTTACTATTCCACTATTTCCGTCCCCCCCCGCTTAAATTTAACCGGAATTGGCAAGGGGAAATGGGAGTCACCTCTTTCCGATGGATAAAGGGGAAAAATTTTCTTTCCAAAATAAGCTCAAAGTTTCCGATCTTGGATACTTTCCTACTTGAAACTAAATAACCATTGAAACCTCACTAGTTCCCTAACAGGAAATGGATCATTTGAGGGAGAACCCGCTATAGTTGCCCTCGACATTTAAAAATTTATGAAAGTGAGATAAGTATACTTACTATGCGACCTTCTAAAAAATTAAATGAGCAGCTTAACGAGGTTCTGCCATATTAATAACATTCTCATTTTTGACTTTATTGGAGAATCTCATAAATGCACAGAATAACTGAGATTCTTGGTCATCAAAAAAATCAAAGCCCTATTAAAGACTTTTAAAAAAACCCATTTTTTTTTTTAAAAATAATTTTTTTATTATATATAAATTGGTACTTTTTCAGGGAAAATGTTTTTAAAAAAAGACAAAATTTTTTGGAAATAATTTAAAGGGGAATTAAATCGAGATTATTTATATGAAAGTTATTTTAAGTCATGAAAAAAACTACTCTTTTAAAAAAATATAAGCAATTTATTTTCATTTATTAACTCTGAATTACTTTTAAAATAATTATTCAAATTTAAAGGAAGCCAATTTAACAAAAGGCCCATTTATTTTCCCTTTTTATTTCGATAATACTAATCAACTGACACAAAAAAAAAAGTCAATATTAAAATTTGTTATTGTTTTATTATATTTTATTTTTCAAGTTTATCACAAGTTAACTGATAGTTTGATTAATTTTCCTTCGATATCTAAAATCAGTACAGGAATCTAAATTTAGAATTATACAAAACCTGCCCTTTCCTTCTTTCCCCCTTTCCTCAGTTGTTGAAGCCCAAGGGAAGGGGGGGATTTCCCTAAGAATTCCTTTCAAGCTGGTTTAAATTTTCCAGTTTCTGACATTCATAATTTTCATATCATTTTCTGGGCAATCGATCACTTGAGTCTTAGTCTTCCTCTTTTTCGAGTACTATATGGTCTGGCCGCAAATATCTTTTTTGTGACTCGATTGTTGTCCTATCTTATGAGGCATCCTATAACATAAATATCTAAAATGGTTCTTATTTTCCAAGTATGATATGCCGCTTTAAGCCTCCGAAATAATTCCAAGAATTTGTGAGGAATGCTAATCCACATACTCAGTTAACGCACCCAACCAAGTTGGCCAAGCAAACTCATTTTATTTAACTCGTTTCGCATATGTACAATGTACGGGAACAAAAATTGTGCTAACTATTTTCACAGTATGCCGGCTGGGTGGTGTAGCTGGTTTATTCCCGGCCCTTTCTGCACCAACCCCCCCCTGGGGTTTTTCAAACCCAAAACCAAAATGGAGGAATTTTCCATGAAAAAAGTTCCTTAGAGTGTTTGTTTGACTTGGATGCTCTCGGCAATTAAATCCAATGGGGTCGTGTGAGAGTTCAGGGCTCCCCCCCAGGGGGAAAATGGGTTCAAAATCACCTTGCGTTTGGGTATCCGCTATATTGTAGCGCCCAAAAAGATTTCCCGGGGATTTACTAGTTGAAATGCAGTGTTTCTAAACTGTTGCACCCCCTAGGGGCGTAATTATCCCCAAGGGGCGTGAGATATTCAAAAGTCGAAAACAAATAGATTTTAAAATTTTTTTTACTTTAAAGAAAAAACAAAATACATACTGACATAATAAAAATAAAGAACTTTTACCCCGAAAAATACCCCTTTTTTAAATATTTTTAATGCTTATTATTTTTTAATTAATTTTAATACTAAGTTAAAACAAGTTTTAATTTCCAGTGCCACATGGGGTGTCATAAATAAAAATTTTATAAAAAAATTTAAAACTTATTTTGTTTATTTTTGTACGGTTTATAATTAATCCCTTTTAAAATTAAAACTTTCTGATCCTTCCCTAATTCACCGTTTAACACGGGGGGCGTTGGGGGTATTCGGGGAGGGAAAAAATAAGCGAATCCCCGAAATAAATAAATGCTTCGCATACACTGTCAAGATCATTTTATTGCATTCCAAATCCTTCGGAATAATTTTATGGAGAGTAGTTCATAGATTCAGTTCACAGCAGCAGATCATTCGCCGTACTTCGGAAAGACGTATATATACGTAAGGGGAAATTAATGCACTGGCTGAGCGAGATGTTTGTATACGTCGGTGGCACAAAAAGAGGTAAATCGTATTGTAGTTTTAGCGTCAAAGTATAGTATTATTGTATTTAATACATTGTTATTGTATGGAGATTGGAGCAAGAAAATTATGATTGAATATTGGGTTGCAAATATTGGAAGTTTGAGAAACACTGCTGTAATGGGTAATCACCAATCCGCAGCCCATTAGAAATAAAAAAAAAATTACAGCGGAGGCAGCGAATGGCAACGCCGCCTATATTCCATGAATGAGTGGTGGCGCCAAGACTTCTTTTCAAAATAGAAAAGATTTTTCTCTCTTGGTCATTGCCACATTTTGGCATATTTAAGATGGGGCTTATCGATGATTGGTAAATCAGTAGTTTTTTCTCAGATGGAATTAGATTTTAACTATTTTTAAAGTCCATAAAAACATCTGTTACCAGCAGTGACTCTTTTTCAGGCCTCTGGGTTTATGCCATTGAGTGTATTGAGTTCAGAGCCTAAATATCTGAAACCATTGACATCATCTTTGACTTCGATAATTTTCAGTCGGAAATATAGATCGCTCCATGATCACCAGTCCTGTGTCATGGAAAGTGTAAATTTGGGACCTGAGTCTGTGGTTTTTTTCCTGCTTTTAGGAGCCTTGTGATTTGTTGAAAGACTTGTGGAGCCGTGGTTGACATCTTCAAATCTGTATTCTCATTTTATAAAAAATGGCTTAGCAAAACTGGTACTTGACATGAACTTTATTGTTCTGGTTCATGGTAAGATGCATTTGATTTGTTTTTTCTTCCAAATAAAGGAAGGCATTTTAAGTTCAACGAGGGACCGAGGGACCATGGCAATGTCGTGGGTAAAAACAAAAATCTGTACTGATTAATTAAAAATAGTTCTTCTAGTATACTTCTTCTAGTAATCTGTAGTAAATTAAAATTGCACAACAAGTTATATTTTCCATAAATATAGTAGCATAAGATATTGATTTAAAATTAAAAAAAAAAAACAATTAATACAATTCTTAAAATCATATTTAAAATAACGCAACTAACATAAGGAATGTTTCTAGAAAAAAATTTAATTGTTAAAATTATTTGATTCAAATATTTCAGCATTACGATGTATGTCCTTAAAACAGAATAGAATAAATACATTTAAGTGACCATAGATATTTTTTTTAAATTTTTTCAACGAAAACTATTAATAGTAATATGAATAAGCTAAAAATCCAACTATGGTAAGGAAATCTGAATCTTAAAACAACAAAGTATCAATCCTGAACGTGTACAACTCTCGTTAGTACACTAAATGTTGTGCGTGTGACATTTTGATTTATGTGATAATTCTGAGAATTACTAGACACAGAACGTTGGAAAAGAGAATGTGTCAAAAACTCTTTTCCACATTTTTCATACTAAATCATAAATGTAGCCTGAAATTTAAAGTATGAACGATGTGAAAAATAAGCGTAACAAAGTAACTTAGCTGAACCTATGCTCTCAATCTTCCATAAACGGGCGTAAGATAATTCAAGTTTACTCATAGAATGTATAAGCTCAAAGGATATTTTCTTTCCTTTAGCAAATCAGTTGGAGAGATTTTTTTAATCATTTTAGGCATTTCCCCAATAATTGGAAAAATGCAATTGTGTTCCCTATTAAAAAAGCCAGGTAAAGATCGTTATTCCCTCTGGTTATAGACCCATTTCCTTCTCAGCATTTAAGTAGATTACCAGCATATAATTTCACAGAGTGAAAAAAAGTTCACAAGTAACTTCATCAACCCAATCAGTACGGGTTTCACCGGCATTCTACTATCACCTCTGCTCAGATTGACTGAAAAATCACTTCTGGATTCCCGAGAGGCAGATCCACTGGCTGTTTTCCGATATTCAAAAGGCTTTTGACAGGGTCTGGGACAGTGGGCTGATCTACAAATTAATTAACTATAACTTTCCCCTGCTCTCATTCATCTAATTAATTTTACCTAATAATAGATCCTTTTAGAGTCAAAGTCAATAATTCTTTTCTACTAACATTTTCATCAATACGGTGTCCCACAAGGTAGCTTGCTGGGACCCATTCTCTTCAATATTTATATTAATGACATTTCTCACCCTCAAACTATGACTAATATTTATGCTGACGACACTTATTCGGCTACATACAAGAACCACGAAAAACTATCACCAAAGGGGTTAACGCCCCCCTTCTTCTCCTGGATAAATCTTTTTAAAACCGGAAAATAAAAAATCAACGTCGATAAAACGTAGCGGTGCTTTTCACCAGGAGAAGAAAGCCGTGTTCCTCCACCCTGTCTTCGACTGCATTTCATTCTAGGACTAAATACCTGGTCTCTTACTAAAAAAAATCTTTCTTGGAAACAACACATTTTACACGCGCGTGATAAATTCGTTGCTCTCGCTTTTTATACCCCTTAATTGGCCCCAATTTGATATGAATATCCACAACAAAAATACTTCTTATACAGCCTTTTTCGGCCCATATTAACACGGAAATCCTGTGTGGGGATATCACTAACTCTTCTATTAAAATTCTAGACAATGCTCAAAAAAATTTATTAATTGATCAATCAGCCATACTTTTTTATACTCAATAAAAAAAATTTTAAAATTTTTTAAACTATTAACTTTAAATCTTATATTCAAAAACTACAAAAATTTCTTCAAAAATTCTAATATTTTAAAAATGAAAATAATAAATCTAGAGAACTACGATCCCAAAACTCCCAAAAAGAAAAAAGGCCCCGAAGGATCCTTCTGGACTCTTACAATCCTCCCTTTATTCTCGGTCATTCCCCGGGGGGGAATGACCCCTCAATGAAAAATTGTTCTAAATTTTTAATTTATTAATTTCCATCGACCCCCCAGGCTTCCGACTCAATAGTTTAAACTTATCCACACCAGTGCAACGAAAAGGTGTTTCATCACGCAACCGAATTTTCTGTTCCCTGATTTAAGCCCTTTTTCCTCTCAATTCACCAAGTTCCCCGCCTCTTAGTCCAGACACCAATGGGAGCTTTCCCAGTCATCCCGGCCTCACAACATCCCCGAGCCCAATAAAAAAGTATGGGACGGAGGATGCTCGTCCCCGTGCCCAACGTGTCCAGCGACCTAATTTTTTTAAACTATGGTAGCTTACCTAATCTTAGAATCCGTATTAGACGGTTAAATTTTTTTAAATTCTAATTTCTTTCTTAAATTTCTATTTTTTTAAACTTAAATTCAATATGTTAGCCAACATTACAATAGTTTAAAATTTTTTTTCTTCCCCCGGTCGGGGGGTCAAAAAAATACAACTGCTCTTTAACCAATGTAACCCTTCTAAACCAGTCGCCGAAGTCTTTGCCTGATCAACACCCATTGGTTCCTGCTTCTTTGCTACCCCACCTTTCAAAAGATCGCATCACCAGGCCCAGTCGAGTGCCAGATAGGGAATGGAGGGGTCTGACCAGATCCCAGTTTCCCGATCAGTATATCAGTCAGTGAAAGCTATGGTATCAAATACACTCATGGACAAGAAAATAACGCACCAAGAAATAATTGCAGGATCGATACGAAACTTGGCATGAAGATACATGTCGGGGAGATATACAAATGATTAGAAATGCAGCGGGATTGCTCATTATGTTTAACCAAAAGAGGGTGCTTAACGTCTTTCTCCGGGGGATAAAAGAAAACCCTAACTTGTTTGAGCTCGAAACGTTTACAAAGGAATAGATGAGGTAGACATGCCATTACGTAGTTTTCGAAGACAACATGAGCATCTGCCTCACTTTGAGAGGTGGAGAATCATCAGCATGATGGAAGCTGGATGACCAGCAAGGCGAGTAACTCGTCAATTAGGCCACTCTGATTGTGTTGTGAGGAGTTGTTGCGACCAGCGGATCCGAGAGATGTCATTTACACGAAAACCAAGCCCGGGACGCCCTCGACAGACCAGTAGTCGAGATGACCACCACATCGTAAGAAATGCACGCGTACTGCCAACTGCTTCATCAGCCGCCATCCAGGCACAAATATCATCTTCACTAGGGGCATCTGTGTCTTCTCGAACCATACGAAGTTGCCTGGCTGAAGGACATTTGGGATCGCGGTGCCCATTGCGTGTGCGTGCTGCCCTTGACGCCCACCCATTGACACCTCCATTTGGAGTGTTGCCGCGCACAAAAAACTGCACCCCAAAATGGAACCAGGTAGTCTTTAGACGAACCCAGATTCAATTCGCAGTGATGACAATCTTTTTTCTTTGGGGGGGCCCCATGTTGAACGCCTCAATTTGCCTTTGATTTACAGGACACCCCTTAAACTATTAGTGGTATGGGGACTTCCTACAATACGGTCAACTCTAGTTTTGATCCGTGTCACCATGACAGCCCAGCTATATGTCCATGACATCCTACACCGACATGTGTTTTACTCATGCAACGTCTCCCAGAAGCCGTTTTTAAACAAGGCAATGCTCGGATTAAGACTATCTCAGCAATGCTACTACCCTTCGTAGACCTGCAAAGCCCTCGTGTAGCTAAACCGTGCTACGTTTATATTCACTCACTCACTCACCCTTCCTTGGCCTGTCCGATCCCCAGATTTGTCTCCAATCTACCATATCTGGGATCATTTTTGACGGCAGTTGGGCATCCTACGAGTTTGAACGAAATTAGAGGCAAGGTTACAGTAATTATGGTACGAAATGTCTCAAGACATCATACAGAATTGGTATGCCTCAATGCCCGATCGTATCGCATCGTGCATTTGAGCTAGATGGCTCAACTGGGTATTAAATCCTTAGTTCTTTAGCCTTTTTCTCTGAAATAAATGATTTGGTTTCTTTGATTTTCTAATCATTTACTTATATCAAAGTAGTCATTATGTATGTAAAATTTCGTTTCATTTTGACGGTTCCTTCTTAGTGCGCTAATTGCCCATGAGTGTAATTAGCAGATTAAATTAATCAACTTAAACTAACATGTTAAAAACAATAGAGAATTCTAAGTTTTTAAATTGCATCCTTTAAAATAATAAACTTATAATATATACATGTAGAAAAACGCTGAATATTAATTAACTAATTAACTGATAATCCTTTAAGACGCTCCCTATCATGTCGTTTTTCGTAAAAGGCTATAAAGCACAAGGGTGGAAATTTATTTTTCCCCTTTTTTTTTAATAAAATTATTTTCATGTTAATATGTATTTATCGTTCATTTCTATAAAATGAAAAAATGCAAAAATAAAATCTATTGAGAAAAACATATTCAAAGTAGTTAAAATAAATGTCATACTTTCGTTATGATATTAAAAATCTTTAATTTAAGCATGAACAAAGTGTAACTTAATTTATTTTTTTAACCTTCTAAGTATTTCAACAAAAGTTCCATATCTATGTTTAAATTACTCAATTTTAAAAGAATTTATTATCGAAGAATATTAAAAAACTACTTAACTTTAAAAACACAAGAGTCTATTTATGAGATTAAGACTTTCACAATATTTTCATAAAACACATTATACGGTGTTGTACTAAAATATTAATTCTGTATTAAACACACAGAAAAAAATGCAATAAATTAATACATATATAAATAAAATAATCAGTTTTTAATTTCTGAAAAATGAGTTAAATTTAAAAGATAGAAACCATCGAACACTTTTCTTCTTCATCATAAATACATTCGCATGGTTAAAAATAAATGCTTCTCTTTTGCAATCCTACAATACATATATTCTCAAAGACTGCTTAGCTTCTTTATGAAGGATACTGGAGTATGGGAGCGGGACTTCTTAGTGAAATCAATGGAAAGATAGGCGGAAGTGTAATTGTGGAATATACGGCTTTGTTATAGAAGTTTTATCTAGGCTAGAGGAATTTCACCTGAAGAGATTCAGAAAGCGGATCAGTGGCTTTGCTATAAGAAAACTACTATTGAGGAATCTTAAGATGAGTAGCAGTTTATTATAATATTTTAAAAACATAATTTTATATTCTATTATTTTATCAAGATAAACCGCTTCACATATCTAATTTATTTTTGATATTTATTTATTAAAAGAATGAATTAATTAATAAACAAGTTATATAAAAATAACGCGTCTTATTAATATTGAAGGTACCATGTTAAGAACTTTTATATTTTGGTATTTTTCACACATTTAAAATGCTGAAAAAGTTAATATTATACTGAATTTCTTGTAAGTATGTTAATTATTAAAAACTATTCATTACTTAAAACTCCCGAAATAATTCATAGTATAATTCACTTCTAATATGATTAATTCAAAAGATAGTATTTACAGTTTTGATCATTGTATCATAAACCAAATATATTAGAAGAATACATAATATAATATACATCTTTATCTTTTTTACGATTTTAGGCCTATTTGCATTTCTCAATTTCTGGCTTGTTCATTATATTTATGAAGTGTGTAAAATGAATGAAAAATATGTATGTACTATTGAATAGATGATCTCAACGTATTTATAACAATTAACTTCAGAAATCGTCGTTAAATAAACGTATTCTGGTTTTCCAGTTTCAGATATGCACAATTTGGAAATCATGATTTAACAAATGTTTTTTTTCTACAAATTATTACTTTAAAGCATTCTTTTCACTTAAATGTCTTTTAAAATAAGATAACAATACAATAGGGCTATTTTTACTTGCTTTTCTTAGATATATAACAGAACAAATATAACAATGTAAAATTAAAGAGAGAGAGTGTTACAATTTTTACCAATGCACTTGATATTTGATAAACTTTTGATTAATTGAATCAATTTTTTTAAAAAAGGAGAGAGAGAATGCCGGTTTCATGTAAGTTAAAAGATTAAAAAAATAAATAAATGAAAGTATTCATGTTCAAAAGAATTTGCGTAATTTATCGAAGCTCTCAAAAAGTACAAAACTATAGGAGAAACTAATGCTTTCAAAAATACTAATTTTAAAATCTATTATGAAAATGTAAAGGTATATGTGAGCTGTGCATACAAAAGGAAACATTTTTTTTAGTTAAGAGTACCGATTTCCAGCTACTTTACTTCTCGCATCTAAATGATTTACATTGGGTTTCTTCAAACAATTAGTGATATTTAAAAACGACAAACCAAACAAAAAACACCAACATTACAACAATGCAATAAAATGGAAATTTTCATGCAACACAATGCAGGTTTTCGCAAATGTAGATAACTAAAGACTTTAATATAACACTCAGTGTTGGTTGAAACTTACGGAGACAATTAGAGTAGACCAACTTCGAAAGAGAACGTCTAGGAATGTTGGCCAAATACCCACGACGACCCCGATAAAGATCGATATTTATTCAGCACAGCGAAATATAGTAGGAATTCAACAGTTTCTTGGCAATCTCCTGAATTTCAAGTAATCATACAAATCTAAGTTTCAAAAATTATTGTTACCAAAAGAAAGACGCACACACACACACAAAATCATTTGGCATAGTGACAAATATCATCAAATTTGGTTTTCTTTCTATTCTCTGATTAATATATATTCAATCTAATTAGTGATTCTTAGCGCAGTATGATTTGGAGAGCATCATAAACCTCTCAAACAACCGAGAAACCGATAAATATTTCATAAGTGTTTTAAATTGAAGAGACACGGACGAACATCATTTCCTGTCTAATAGAGACTGCGCCTGTTATATGTTGTAGGATTGAAGTCTTGGAATCCTATGTTCAACTTTTCGGGGGTGGAGTTGATTTTTATTTTTATTTAGTTGAGTTGATATTTATAAATGACTACACTTACCACAAAAAGATCATACGGTCGATAAATTACTGGACATTGTGGATATTCACAGTAGTGTATAGTGAACTTAAAAAAAAAATTCAGATATTTTCCTTACAGATTTCTATAGATGTTACTATTGGGAGGGGATTTGCAACCCTCTTTTTTTTTCCTTTAACCAACCACGACGAAAAATAGCTCTGTTGGATGAATGGTATCAAATGTCACTGGGATTTAAAAATACTACATTTCCAATGTGAATTGACCTGAAAACTGTCCAACCATATTTTTAAGTAACACATTTTTTGTTTTTCGCTGTCTCGTCTTTTAGATTTTCCTGCTACGACGATCTTTACATAGGATTACGCATGGGTTTGATAGTTCTTGTATGTTTGTTTTGGATTGTAGCAAGCTATTTACATATCTAAATTAATTGTAATAGATTAATATTTCGAGTGATAATTAGCTAAAAATAAAAAATCCCTTTGATTTCGGCATCCGGTTATATTCAGGATTTCAAATGCTTTCCATTTGCTTTCATGAACATGGTAGACTGAATAGAAGTGCCAAATCACAAATCAAGTTCTGGGTGAAATAAATATTTTAAAAATTACATACATAATAAAGCATACATATTTATTAAATGATATATGAACCTTGAATTAAACATAAATATGTTTCCTTAAAACATACAAAAAAAAAAAGATTTCAGAAATAAGTTGTTTTATTTTTATCATTCTAACTTTCTTTATAATTTTTGTGAAGATTTTCATCTGATTCCTGATTTTTATATTTTTGCCTCATTGTTATTTTCTTTAGAGTTTAAAAATACACATTTATAACTAATTTTATTTATTACCTTCATTTTAGAAAATGTCACTAAAATGTTTTTAGATACGATTTATTATTATAATCTGAATTAAAGTAAAAACTGCAGAATCTAAAAATAATGCACATAAGAATTACAAATTAATCATAGTTGACAAATAACACAAAATTAACTTTCAAATGTAGGAATAAATTACTAACTTTAAAAGTTTAAGCCTCTCATTTTCTTATATTAAAAATTTAGGAGAACTTCTTTTAAAGGTCTCTCAATTTTTCACTTTTACAGAGCAAGCGTTTGCTTTCTTTAAATATTAATATTTTCCATAATAGATAAAAAGACTGAATTTATTTTTTTAAAATTTCAGTGCTTTTCATTGCACAACATTTATTTTTTCGAAATTGTTTTGCTCGAAATTTGATAGTCTTTTGGGATCCTTTATATAGATATATGGATAGCTTTTATATTCTTTTTAATCAGGGTTTTCATCTTCCTTTTCATTATTTTAATCCTCTCATTTCTACAAACGTTGATTTTTTCTAAGTTTATGCCACGAACAAAGCATTATCTTTCTGGATAAAAATATATTTCTAACAATGATACAGATTTGAAACTCTTTACATTATTTCTCAAAATATACATTTTATTTTTGCTTTTGTATTAAAAGTGGAATACTTTCATAATTACTTTGAAAAGCTTATGTCTGACTAAGGATTATTCTCAATGGTGGAAGGAGCCGTTTTTTATTTTAGTATCAAGTATCAAAAGTGTATATATTATTTTCCGAATATTTTTTTTAAGTTTAAATGAAAATATGTATATATATATACAAACATGTGTTTCAATTGAACTGTTAAACAAGCTACCCTCAGGAATATTTATCAATCCATGTACTAGGAACTACTCGATAGTTAGCTCCATGATTTTACTTAAAAGCTCGCATGAAAAATTTTTCTGAAAGATATCCAGAGTCATATCTAATGAATGCAAAAGAGTTAATACTTACTATTTAATAGTAAATACATATAGTTCTCTATGTTAGGCTTCCACGATCAATTAATTTATTAAATTCATAATTAAATGTCTAAGGAGGCTATATTATTCGAAAAATATACATTTTTATTGAATAAGTTTATAAATAGATTATAATGGAAACGTGTGTGCAAGCGTGTACATCAAGTAATGGACTTATTGCAATTTAATCAAACTTATTCAAGGGAATTTCTCCACAACATTCATACATTTTTTCTATAATGTTCATTTTTCTTTAATATACAGTGAAAATCATTTAATGATAATTAATCTTTAAAAAAATGTCAGCTTTGAATGGAAAAACATGTTATTTTTTAGCATCATAAATTTTATATGAAGAAATACAATCGTAGAAAATGTTTTCTCTTGTTACCATTGGACACCTGCCGTTTACAGAATCCGATTCATGCTAAACTTATTAAATTCCTCATGGTGTGGAATTCTAGATAATGGTCTGAAAAACAAGGTATCCTATTCTTCCTTTAACTATTATTCAAAATTATGTGATACATTATTTTTAGTCCCTCATATAATATTTTTAATATGATGATGTTAAAAAACACCCGATCAAACAGCAATGCCGTATGAATTATATATCTATATATATACCGTATTTACTCAAATCTAAGTCTCTCCCAAATTCTCATCAAGTCTTTGTGGAAAATGAATAATAGTGTAAAATAGCTTAGAAGCTGTAATTGTGCAAATTGAGCCTTCCAACGCATTCTTTTTCATTCGATTCTAAGCCACAACCGATTATCAGTACCTTCATATTGGAAGAAAAGTGTGGCGGTGATTAATATGGTATAAATATATATATATACCATATTTACTCAAATATAACCCACCATAATTCTTAGCCACACACCCAATTTTCTTCACTTTTTTGAGATAAAATTTAAAAACATTGTGCAAAAGGGTCATCAATAACCGATACTTAAGAGATTTATAGGAAAAAAAACTTGAATGATAAGATGTTAATAGTTTATTTATTTTACCAGTATTAAAAGTTTTCAAACACATACATGAACCTATAATTAATCTAACCGCCAGTATCATGTTTCGAAAATGATTCGTCGCTCCAATTGGCACAGCTGACTTCGAAATTAGTGCTGGCATCGCCATTTTCCCACACGGTGTCTTCTCCCTTGGCATACAATGTATTTGTTGCGTAGCATTTTTTAAAATAATTATTAAGGACTGTTGAACATTTGTAAGCAAAATGATTATGTTTTGTTTACGCCATCGACGTATATTTGTTTCATCTCTGTCAGATTTTCAGTGGCCGCTTGCTCTGTTTCCATTTTTTCTGCATATAAAATTGTCTCTCTTATCCTACTTACCTCATTGTGAACTCGTCTTAATACCATTAACTATATCTTTAATGTTCAGGTGATTAAGAAGCGTAGAAAAATTCTAATAAGCAGACAAAAATGGATGCTTAAGATAGAATACTGGAGATAAAATGTGGGTTGGGATAAGTCATAAATGCAAGTACAGATAATGGAAAGTTGCATTTTTCTTTTAAAAAGGGGTGGAAACTCAACAAATGATTATGCCTTTGATTCTTATTTTCAGTAGCATTAACACTGGAAAAATAGTGCGGCTTAAATTCGAGTAAATACGGTATATTTAGTTATGCTTCTTATCATTTTTGAGCTTGAAAATAAAAATTGTATTGCAGAAAAATACTAACAGCTTTCTGCTTTTAACAATAGAAAAATTACAACACATTAATGAAATTTAGCTAGAAATGTTAATTATGTTTTATTTCTAAATACAATTGATATTTTTTAAATTTCTGGTACATTTATTATTTAAATATAGTTGAATAAATGTAACACCTTTCAAATATTTGTAACAAATATATTTGTAACTGGATTTACCAACATAAGTAGTATTCAATATAAGTAATATTCAATATTTCTTTATATTCTGTTTAAAGCAATACTTCGCAATACTTACATCAGAAGGCACAATTAAGTAAACATTCTGATTAATATTGTTATGAATTTTGTGTAAATAGTGTAAATAATTTGTATTTGAGTGTTTAATGCATTTATATTAATCTATGTTATGTTTATTTCATGTTAAAATTGTACCATTCACAAGCAATACGTTAAAATAGCGATTGAATGAGAACTTGGCGCTAGAGCCAAGTTGGCATCATTTTTGGCGAGTTCGGAACCCTCTGGAATCTTCTAGAAAGTAGTGGATCTCTCCACTAATGTCACGAGCGGCTATATTTCTGGAAGTTTCTGTCGCGCCTATAAATAAGGTACTCGCCGGCACGGCGGGGAGTCTGGATTAAACCAGCGAGTAGTGAGGATTGTTTTGACTAGAGATTAGCTGTGCTGTGCTTGTGAATAATCTTTACTTACGTGTATTTTTAAACACTGGTTATTGTGTTTGTTTGCTGTTGAAGGTGTGAAGACCTTTGGATATTTACTCTGTAAATATTGCTGCTGAATCCTGTATTTAAAGAATTTTATTTTTGATAATAAATTCGCATCGCTCTTAAAGAACTGTTTATTTTCTTTGTGATTGTTTTGCATAAAATCCACAAATTCTCGGATCTACGTAACAATATTATAAATATTATTAGGAAATAATAATGGATTTACATTAATTAGCATTCATTTAATTTAAAAGTTTGATATTACATTATTCCTTCCTTTCCATATTGCATCAATTATTTGATTTTTTTCCTCATAATATCAGTATTACTGATATTTATTAAATATCAGTATTTTTCATATAAATATAAGCAGAAAAAACAAATTGATTTCCCTGATAATATTGGAATGATAAGAATTTATCCAGTATTGTAATGTATATAAATGCAAGTAACTTGATTTGTACTTCAACAATGAAAACTTTTGTTTCTAATTTCAATAATTTTTTTTGCAACATATCGAAAACATTTAAATCTGATACACAAAGTCGAATTTTTAAAAGAACTTCTAAACTCAAGGTATCAATAAACTAATAAAATATCTTTTAAATATAAAACTGTACAAAATGTACAGTAAAATAATTTGATCTTCAGAGAAAAAATATTTTTATAATAAAATAGAAATCTGATTTTAATAATATTAAATTCTAAGAATCAGAGCAAGGATTCATAAGAAATAATGAAAAAGCTTTAATAGGAGAAAAGAAAAATCATCTCATCATATTGCTTGAATATTTTCCTTGGATGATAAATATGCTATAAATTAATTATCAAAACGAGACATGTGTTGAATTAATTCCCTCTTAACTTGATATTTTCAACATTATTCAACATGTATAGGAATGGAATTAGTTTAATTCTTAGAAAATCTTTGAAAAGTCTTTCCATAACAAACTGCTGGTAATGACAGAACAATTCATTCAAATTGATTAATATTTTCACATGTGTATGCAGACACAAGACATTTATGCGAGAGAATAATTATAACAAACATCAATAATATTCCGAAATGATAAATTTGTTCGTTTCGTGTTTGTATTTAATGTATATGTAATGGTAAATGTTTGTTTTTAATGATATAATGTATGTGGAATTTTATGTCACACCCTTAAAATTTGAAGTGTAATACTCGACAATGCAATTTAAACTTTTGTTGGCTTCCTTCTATATAATAATATGGATCCACAGTTAATTTCCATGTGTTTTGCAAAAAGCATGTATATGTTTGAGCTATTATTTAATACAAGTGCTTAATTCTGCTAATGTGTATATATTTAACCTCCTCCTTAAAATGTAATGGAGAATAATAAAACGTAATATGGTATAATAAAAATAAATAAATAAAGGTATCTAATTAAAACAAAATCTTAATACTTGATAGCATTTTAAAGTTAGTAAATGTAAGTTAACCTTATATGGCAGGGTAACAAAATATTGATAGTATTTTCTTTTACACTCATAACCTTTAAAATCATAATGCAACAGTTTTAGAGTGCAGGATCAAAAGAAATCCATAACAAAAATTTCAGTAGTTTAAAACATAGAACTAACAACCAAATTTAAGTCAAAGTGAATCACACTATTTTCCCAAAATCTTACTGAGTGAGTCTTTTTCCTTTCCGAATAAAACATGAAATAAACTTTTCAATTTGATATTATAGCGGATTCACGGGGCGCAAATTTCGCTGGGGTGACATTGGTACAAGAACACTAACAACTCGTATAAGAATATAGATATTACAACAGAGTTCTTAAAATTAAATTTCAGTTTGATCGTTTACATCTCTTTCCTTCAAATTTCTAAAATTAACTGCACCATGAAATTTTGAATATTATGAAATATCCATGTGGTTATGCATTTTTATTACTTTTGCAGCATTATTAATACTTTTCTAGTGTTATTATTTTTCGAAGTGGCATTAGGAATGAAAAACTAACATACAGTTTATTTGCTCTTTTTGTTTCTGTTGCTGTATTCATCACGTTTTACCCAAAAGTACATTAAATGAAAATAAAATAGATTTAATTTTAGAAAAGATAAAAAAGAACATATTTATAAAATGGATTATGTTATCAAATATAAATAACCAAAAGCTCTTAATAAATAAAATTATTTTATTGGAACAAGTTCCTAGTTTCACTTAGAATAAATAAATGCAATCATTATTTTTCCGAAAGAAATACAAAAATATTGCACAATTTCTTAAGATCCTTAGGAGCTTATTAACTCATAACATCCACAGGAATCTTTCTAAATACATACAATTACTTCTTTCCTTAACAATAAACGAGAAAATACGACTTATTTCAAAAAGAGGAAATATTAACTTTTCTTTCTTTCTTTGAAAACGAAGAAAAACTTTTTGAATGAGTATATAAGAAATATTTCGAATAAACTCTGAAAATGTAATTTCTGATAGATTTTAAAGACTAACGAATCTTATGAAAAAGGGAATTTTTTGTGACTCTTCACACAATAACAATTTTTTTCTTATACCACTAGAAAAAATTAAGATTCTCTTCATTTTTTGCAAGCTACCGGAAATCCAATCGTTATTTTTAGTTAGTTTACAGGATAAATTGATTGTTTTAAAAAAGGATTAATTCAATGTAATGAGATCTAGTAATGTGTCAATTAAACACTGTTGCTTGCGTCATTGACTTGTTTGGAACAATAAAAAGATTATCATTATTATACATAATATTTTTCAAATAGTATTTTTTCCAAGTCAATTTGAAATTAAACGTAGAAATATTAAACATTCTTAAAGAATGGCTTTGTATTGATTTGTTTTACAATGAGCTTGAACTGAGTAAAAGTTATTTTTGTGCATATGTGAAGAAAAAAAAAACATGTTAATTCTGAAGAAAATCGTTTACATACGCCACGTGTTTGATTTGTTAAGTGTATATTGATTTCGAAATATTTCCAGAAATAATTACGAATAAGAATTATTAAAAAAATATTTAACTTCGTTTTCAAGATTTTTATAATAATAATCATAGTTTGTATTGAAAAAAGTATTCAGAAATATTTTCAAACAGTTAAAGAAAGAACGTTTTTTTTTTAATAGAAATTTATAATTTATATTCAGTATGAAGATTACTAATTTATCTGCTATCCCGAAAATACAGTAATATTTATTTACGGTAATTTTGCTATTGTTTTCGTGTGTTTCATACTGCGATACATACAAAAGACGAAATATAGCTGAATAGAAACCTACAATAAAAATATATAGGAAAATATTCTTTTATTACAAACGATGATCCCAGTATAGAACATAAGGGATGCGCTGCTTTCTATTTGAGACGGGAATCCATTTCAGGTGAAATAGTCCGACTTCTTTTCTCAAAGATACATCCATGCCTTATTCGGGATTCGAACCCGAGCCCACTCGATGACAAGCCGAGTGTCATAACACCCATAATTGGTGAGTCGGCAATTGCTTAAATAAACAAATAATATAAATATTTTTAGGAGCAAATACATTTTAGAAGATTACAGTAAATTTAGTACTGGCTTCCCAAGAATTTAAAGGGCATAATAAAATATTTATCTTATACGTATCATTAAAGTCCTCGTTTTAATTAGAATATAGAATATACTGCAGTCTTACAAGCTATTTTATTGTAATTAATATCAATAATAATGTGATAATGCAAAATAAAATGGTAAAATGTTTAATGCAAATAATTTAAACAATCTCATATTCTTTTCAAAGTTACTCCAAACATCATACTTTTGGAAATATAAGAAAAACATTTTTATTTTTATATATTTAGAAATCTAGAACAATAAAGTAATTATTAAATATTTAATACATAAAGCCTTTAATTAATATAACATCTTAATAAATAAACTATTTTTATACTTAAAATACTTTTTTTAAAAAAATGACAACCTTGTTATGAACGAGAAATGTAAATTAAGTAATGGTAACACAGGTATTGTGACATCTCACGCGTCCTTTCTCTAACATAACCTCTGTGTTCTTTGACGGCCACGATTAATGGCAAATCGTTTCCAACCCAAATCCAAGAAGTGAAACGAGGGATAGATACAAATATGATAACCTTTAAAAAGGCAGAAGTTTTAGTGAGCGCGATGGCAATTTAGAGAAAGTTCAGTTCAGAGAAGATAGAAGTGTTGACTGATGGCTTACCTAGAATCAAGACACAATCTAGCCATTCAACCAAGATACATACCATTGTACGCCAGCCTAGAGAAATATCCAAAGTGGATTGGAAGTTGAGTATTCAACCAAGGTAGGAAGATTATATTCTGAACACGAATATATTATTGAGATTAAGAGTAGGCGGATATAATATAATTATATTGATAAGCGATCTAATTGCGCGATCTGTGTTAATTCAGACTACGTGTTTTGGTTTATTCTCACCTAATATAAGCTTGTTCGATATCTAAGTAATCTAAGTTAAATTCTTAATAAAAGTCATATTAACCCGCGATCACTCGCGTGGGGTGTTCTGTACACCCCAGCAACAAGAAATTCCTCACAGGATTCTAAAAAGAATATGCAGAACCACGATTTTTTCTGTAGTTGCACATTTTAGGTTATTGAACCTTCAGGCCTGATACAATCCCTCTTTCTGGAACGATTGGAATGTAACAACCTTCAAAAGTTTATCTGGGGGCAGAGAACTCCCGCAAGAAGTTAAACTTTTGTATACAGTCTGTTCGGGAAGTTTGGAAAATGTTTAAAAAATATTTTTTTTTCTACTTTCTACTATCATTATTCTTTAAATTAAAAAATTATATTTATTACTGGTATATACGTTTTAAAACTGGTTTATGAAAAAATAAAAAATTATGTTTTTTAAAATGAAAAATTTTGTATGTTTATTTTAAAATTAATTTTTTAGTCTAATTTGTATGGGAATAAATTTAAAATTTTATTTGTATAATACAAAAAACATCTTGTACTTTATAAATATGTATCATAAGGGTTTAATTTTATTTTCAATTAAATACACGTGTTAAAAGTTTGGGGGTTGTTCTCTACCCCCCCGCAGTAGCGCGGTAGCAAAAACAGGCGCGAGTAACCGCGGGTTAATAATTCTAAAATGTCTCATCATTTCGAGAATCCCACACCTCTAACTTACGCTGAAACCCCACAATATGGTCAACGAAGATCGACCATGTCGCAGTATAAGTAATTTTTTAATGATTTTACAAGTACAATTGCATTACATTCCTTCTGTATCATCTCCAGCAAAGCTTAAAACCTTTTGTCAAAACACAGGAAGTCATTGGAGACCATTGACAAGATGTTGATGGTAGATAACAGCCATGGAGTGTTCTACTACGAGGAGTACAGATGAAAGGTCATGAAATAGGCGACCTTTCAGAAGTTTCTTCAACTTCGGAAAAAAAAAGTCAGAAGGATCCCTGTTAAGTGTGAAGGGAGGGTGTTTCAAGATTTCTCCCTGCCACCATCGCAATAGGAGAGAGACATTGTTTTCTACATGGCATTGGCTTTGTCATGCAACACGGTAAGGAGATTGTTTTGCAATAAACGGGGACGTTTGGACTCCATAGCCGGACGCAGGTGGTACTGTACAATTCGGCCTTCAAGCACAACATGAGTAAGAATCACATACTCGCAACAATCAGCAAACTCATCAACCAACTGGGTTCCTATCGAAATTTCTTTTGGCGAACCGCGGTGAAGCCATTCATTGGATTAAATTTTTAATTTTAATTAATAATTTAATTTTAAATTTGAACGAAGCGTTTCAACCCACCGTGCAACCATCCTGCACGGTAACACATTTTCTCCGCAAGCTCTCAGTGATCTTTGATAAAATTCGGCTATTTATTTTTCACCAGTAACCTTCATTTACAGCCACGATGATTGATCTTCTTTTGAAAATATAGTTTAGAGCAAGGTTGTCAAACTCAAAAGCTAATTTGGGCCAAACAAACAAGGTTTAACTTTAGGTGGGCCACAAAAAAATCAATATTTATAGAAAGGTATGTTTATTTCGAATAATACCTTATAATAAACATAAATAAAAGAACAAGAAAAATTTAATGTTTACATCGTAACACTTGACATCTCTTCTCTGCTACTATCTTTCCTATTTCAGGGGAAATTGTGATATTTAATTATATGTTATTCTGTGCCGATATACTGGCCAGACCGCAAAAGTGTTCTCTGAGAGCAGCATGCAACCCGCGGGCCTCGAGTTTGATACCCCTCCTTTGGGGATGGGAAAAAAATCTCTTCAATTTAACGCTACGCCAAAAATACCCCTTCAAACAAAATTAACTTTTTTTTTTGCACTCTAAAATCGACAACGGCCCTTCACCGTTCCCATGTCCTAATTGCGTATGCCCGCTGTTCTGCGAGTTTCTGGGTTAAGTCGCCACTATTTAATTAACAGTCCTCGTAGTCGCTTGAATTTATATTTAAAACATGTTAATGGGGAAACTATTTTATGAAGTTACACAAATTAAAAGCCATATAAAGGTTTGGCCTCACATCTCATGAAAGAAATGTATAATTCTTATTATTTTCTTTTTTTTAAGTGATAACCCTTTTATAAAAAAAGGGGAATTTTTTTTTTTGGAGGTAAATTTTAATGAATGTCACGCTTGGGTTTTTTAACTCATTCGGCTTTTTTTGTCTTTTTGTCTCTCGGGATAGGTCGTCCCGCAAACCCCTACACACCCTAAAAAAAAAAGAAAAAAGGGGGGGCGTTTTCCCCTCTCCCCTGCCACTTTGAAATCCCATGAAACGTAGTAGTTTGTCCCCTGGCTATACGCCGTAAAAGTAAAGTTCTTAGCTTCGATCTAAGTAGAGCTCCCTCTTTCTACAAAAATGAATGAGGTATTTTTTCTAATCCTAGTTGCAGCATGAAAATATGCTGAAAAAATAGGCTTAGAGAGAGAAATCCTACACTGAAATTAAACATAAAATGTAGAATAAGGCCAGATTTTTTTACAGAAGTAAATAGTATAATTATGATTAGCAATATTGCAGCGAATTTAAGAATAAAAATCTATTCTTGTAAGCGAATCAGAATAGTAATGAACAAATAGTTCCTTTAATCACGTTACTTAAATATACTTTGATTTTAAAAAGAAAATTAAAACAATTAAATTTTAAATGAAAAAACTGAGTATAAAGGTTTTAAGAAAAAGTCACATTAAATAATTTAAATACAAGAAAACAAAATATTATTAAGAAGACGTACCTCACAATGCCGGATCCGGTCTCCTGAGCAAATTCCTTATGATTTTAAGTAGGAAATTTAAAGCAGATTTTTCAAAAGACAACTCAAAACCTTTAGTTGATTTCTTAAAATCAAAATTCAATTTACTTATGTTAAATGATTCAAAATGAAAGCACGAGGAGTAGCGGAACTCACAGTGGTGTTTTTTTATAGATATTTAAATAAAATTTTTGAATCTTAAGTATTTATAATCTATTTCCTTTACCATAAACCTATTGTTTCCTTTTTTAGAATACAGGTAATTCCGAATATACGACTGTATATTTCGAACAAAAATATTACTTTATGATTACAGACATGTAAATAAATAATTTTTTTATAGGACAAAAGTAATATCCTGTACTGTTTCTTCCCTTCACCAGGAAGCTTCCCCTCCGAAAAGAATGTGTTCTTTATGTGTATAAGAGATAAGAGCTTCTCGGCACCGGCGCGATAGGTCGGTGGCCATTTTGAAATATTACTACATTAGTCCTTCGATTTTTATATTTTCATATTCATAGTAAATAAACCGTGCTGTTTTTGAAAATAGTCTGTTGGTGAAGCTACAACAACATTACACAGCACACCACAACGTATCACACAATCCCCTTTTTTTGACCACCGAACTATCCCTTAAATAAAATTAGAAATTGAAATTATAACTTCTATCGTGTGGTCATAAGCACAAAATATATTTTTAATTTTCTTATCGCTGTAGTACCTACTAAAAGAAACAAAATTGCTTTGAAATGTTAATAGAAAGAACCAGCTTGATCGCCTGTATTATTCTCTTAAATTTTACATTTGTAATAATTTTGTAAACTTCAAAAAGGATCCTTAAAACCTTCTTAATGGTATAAAATGGAAAAGAAATGGTGTCAAATTCAATGAAACTGCTACTTAAAGTCTAAAATGACCCATGGATGAAACGTACATTTTAAAAAAACAGAACAGAAATAGAAATGTATTGTTTGTACACGAAAAAATGTGTCAATATTGCACAATTTTCACTCTGTGGAAAATAAACAAACGGTCTAAAATTAAATTAATACTACCAAGCACCCTTCCCGAATACCTGGATATTTTGGAGTACATAAAAATTTCATAGATTCACTGAAGTTTTTCAAAACGAGTAAAACAAGCAAGATATAAGTACCACTTTTTAAAAACCAAAATTTTTTGTAGTATATATACTTTTGCGTACGAAGTGTATTGTCGGTTGATGGCTGTTAGATCCAGCCTTGATATCACAAACAGAAAAAAAGATTCTCGCTTTTAAAAGGGAAACCGACCAGGAAAATCTGGCCTCAGCCTTTTTTTTGCATTATAATTTGCTTTTTTTGATTTCATTTCCAAGAAATTGATGAAAATTTTTTTTCACTTAATCTTATTTATTCGAAAGATATTTTTTATTTCTATTCCATCATGAATACTACTAAAGAAAACAAATTCCACCTGCTTTTTTCTTCAAAATTGTAAATTTTTGATCCGTAAACTTGAAAATTCTTTAAAACCTAATTAAGGGTGTTAAAAAAACAACACCCAAACTCATTGGGAAAAGCTACAGGTTCTCAAAAATAACGACCATTTTAAAAAACAATTAAAAAAAGGGATATTTTGTAGGGGTTGCTTCATTTTTCCGCTAACCAAATTTTTTTTCTCGCCCTTTCCCAAAGAACTCACCTAGATCCCATCGTCAGCTCAGTGCCTCAATTTGGGGGAAAAAAGGGGTCAAATTTACTTTTGGGGGATTGGTATCTCCCATAGGTTCCCCCTAAAAGTGATACCCCTTAAGGGGAAAGTACTAGGTTACAAAGTAAAAATACCAACTGCAGCCCCATTAGATAAAAAAATTCCAAAAAGTTAGAATGATTGTCAACAGATAGAATTTAAGGGGTAAACCAAAAAAATTTTCATTGGGTTTTGTTTGGCCTACACTCAGGATTCTGCCCGGTTTGAAAAATGGTTTGTTTTTAGGAAAATCGGGAAAAAAAAAATTTGTTAAAAATTCCCCCTGCATATCTGTTTTTTTTTTTTACTTTTTTTTGAATATAATTTGTTTTTTGAATAAATTTAACGGGGCGCTGTGTTTTTTTTTTTTATAAAAATTATTAAAAAGAATTTTATTTCTGCTTTTTGAAAGCGATCAAGGGCACTTAAAATCAATAGCAGTATTATGGGTTACACTGATAAATGTATAACTATGTAAATAGTTAAACGTTTTGTGACTTTTTATTGTCTTATGATTAGTTTCTATTTTTAATATATTATGAGTCACTTTCTCTTTTACAAGCTTTCATTAAACTTGCAATGTACTTTGTTAGAGTGGAATCTTGAAACTCAATTTTGAAGATGATGTCTTAAGCCGATTGAGAGCTGAATTTTGTATACATGTTTCTTATTGATTACACAATGCATGTTCTGAAAATTTATATTCCGATATTGCAATTAGTTAAAAGATATTAATTAAAAACCTTAAAAAATGGTTTTATTCCTGTTAGCTTTTTATTTTGCCGTGTAGCTTATTGGATTGAGATTAAACAAGTTTCAATTTTTCGACCATTTTTAAAAAAGCATTCTTATTCTTTCTTTCAAACTATTTGTCATGTTCCATCAATGGATTCGCAAAGTCCCGACTTAATATACGTATGTATTTTAAAATTCAATTCAATACGAGTTGCAAAAGAAGTTTATTACTCTTACAGCACATGTTTTTAAGTCATACATGGTATGTTGATGCGAGTATTTAGCTAGAGATTACTAATAATTAACACAGATAAAACTGTTTCTTCTTAACAAGGCAAATGGGACAGAAAAAATTAACAGCGTTTCTTTGCCTTGTGGCTGAAATCTTACGTATTATTCTTTCTCGGTCGGGTGGGTTTATCTCGCTATCTCTCTCTCTCTCTCTCTACTCTATCTGAGAGGATTGCCCCTTGCCTTCTTCCGAAACCAGAAGCTATGCGTGTCCGAGGCATGCAGTAGCGCCCTCTTCACACATATTTAATGGTAAAAATAAAGGGCATTTCAAATTAAGTCGGTTTCAATTGCTTGCACGCTAAATGAATGGCGCTATGGGGGTTAAATTACATATGTGCCTCTTCATATAAATTATGCTGGCTTTCTTGAGAAAAGCAGGTTTGAAAACTAATTCACATCTACATTTAAAACAAAAATATCGTTTCATATATATCGCTTTAGTTTTAAGAAATTTTAAGCAAATCCTTTAAATTTCAATTAACTTCAGTTAGACTAAATGAGCATAGTATGATATAATTATGTGCATAAAGAGTATAATTATCATTAACAATATTGCAGTGAGTCTACTTTTTAAGCGAATCAGAATAGCAATGAACAAATAGTTTTATTTATCACAGTACTTAAATATACTTTGTATCTAAAAAGAAAATTAAAACAATTAAAAATAATTAATAACAAAATTAAGTATACAGGCATTAACTAATGTTACATTAAATAATTTAAATAGAAGAAAACAAATACAATTAAGAAGACCTACATTGCAACAGCAGCAGATGCATTACAAAACTGCCATTCAATGACAAAAGAGCTAGTATAAGCTAGAGATTATGTGATATAAATCTTCTGATTAAATCCCTTTTTAAAGGTTTTGACCTAGATTCCTCTCTTCCCAATGAAATATTTGTTTTGCTATCTCTTTGCTTAAATTAATTAATGGATATAATTGAATATTGTTAAATAACAACCAAAATTCACAAAGCCGGATCGGGTCTTCTGAACAAATTACCTATGATTTTAAGTGGGAATTTTAAAGTGGATTTTTCAAAAGATAAATCAAAATCTTTAGTTGAACTTTTTAAAATCATAATTCCATTTAATTATATCAAATGATCCAAATGAAAGCACGAGGAAGTATGGAACAACAATATTTAAATAAAATTTTGAATCTAAAGGATTTATAACCTATTTCAGCTACCATAAATCTGTCGTTTTGCTCTTAGAATACAATTAAGTCACAAATATGATTGTATATTTCGCACAAAAATATTGCTTTATGAGTACAGACATTTGGATAAATAATTTTATAGGACAATACTATTATACCCTTGTTTTTTTCCTCCGAACTAATCCCTGAAATAAAATTAGAGCATTTGAAATTATCTCTTTTCTCGTGCGGTCATAAGCACACACACTTTTTTTTGCTGCGTGGGAAATGTGCAAATTCTTAATATTTTTATTTGTAACATTTTTCTTTTATATAATAAATCAATTTATTCTCTTTTATTTGAACAATCAAAAGTAAATTATCAATACCATTATGTTGTCAGAAATATGTATATTCTTTAGAAATTGTGCTAAATCCCTTATATATATTTGTAAACATATTCTTACTGCGTGGGTAGATTGAAAAAAAACTGCAACATTTTGGAAATGTAGGAGATAGAAAGTAACACCGAATATTTGTAAGAAGTAGGCTAAAAATAGAAACCGGGGAACAAAAAGTGAAGATCAAAGCATCACGTATGCATGTTGATGCCGATAGCTTTGCTAGATGGAATTTCACAAAATCTTTTCTAAGAATTCAGATTTCGGAAACACCCTTTGAAATTTTCTAAGCGTATAAAAATTGTTTTGTGAAGTTTCTACATGTTTTTCAATTAATAAATCTTTTTAAAGGAACATATATTGAAGAAATGTGCATGTATAGCAAGATAAAGTATCAGATAATAGAAGAGCATATAATTTGCATTTAAAAAACAATTATATAATTATGTAACACTTTTAAGTTTTAAATCTTGAAAAATATTTTTATTACTGTTATAATAATTGTAAGAGCTAGATTTTGTACCTTGCTTTATTTTTTATCGTAGAATGAAAATATGCATTTAAGAATATAAAATTACATATATTCCCGTTGAAATGCCGAAAAGGTTGTTTCTTTGTTATAATGTTGTAATATAAAATTTTAAAGAAAAAAACTCTCGGTAATTGTGTACAGTTGATATTTTGCATTTACTCACATGAAATAGGACGGAACTGTCACATCCTATAATTAATCATTTAAGTTTGTTAAACATAGAGGGAGAGAGAAAGAGAGCGAAAAGGCTGAGAGAGGAAGAGAAAAAGAGAAAGAGAGAAAGAAAGTCCAATTTCAGAATGCTGAAATAATACTTCAAACACAAATGTCATTTCATTTCACAAAAGCTCTTACATTTAACGGTAGATTTAAAAATAAAGAATATTAAGAATATATTTAAATTTGTTACGAATCCCCTCCCCCTATCTTTTTTCGATGAATGAAATTATCATTTGCAATCATAAAGTATAGAACAAGGATGGCCACAAAACACCATAAATAATTTTGCGGTCCACGAGATTTTTTACAGCTTTACAAGAAACAAATTTTGTACAGTATTTTTTGCAGTGTTCTGTAATAAATAAAGCCTATATTTATTTTTCTATTTTATTACGGTGCTTCGGTTTTTATTGATACTTCGAAACGAGGAGTATTACATCGCAGCGATACCCCGCAACATCACGATTGATTCCACTAACTTTTTTTTTTTCAACTTACACCAATGAATCATACTTTTCGAAAACGAAATTTATCAAACGTTAATAGTAGTCAGTCTTATAGGAAGAAAACCTATACCATCTATTACGATGTGCAAATACACGCTTTGAGATCGACTTGCAAAAATAAGTGAAATAACTGAGAAACAAACATTCCATTATTTAAATAAAGTAAACATTATTTGATTACTGCTTTATAATTATATTATATTAACTATATCTGTATACATGAACAGTACTACAAACAACAATAATAGTTCATTTGGTTTGAACTTTTCTCTTCATTAAATGTTTCAAATGAGCCCAAAACCAAAATAAAGGCATATATTTTTATATGCAACCTGCAAGATCTTTTGGTTAGCCAAACCTGGCATAGAGCTTAATAGCAGGGCCTGCTCTAGCAGTTTTGCTGTCCCGGATAAAAATGGAAAATGCCGCCCCTCTCACCAAAGCAAAAAAATTATAATTAAAAAAGATAAATTGTTCACACACACACGCGCCGATAAAACTTGAGTAACTCTTGCAAACAAAAATGCCCATAACAATATTATATAAATATATAAAATCGCGTAAGTCAAGTACAAAATAATTCGAAATTAAGGACATAATAACTTGTTATTATTTCAAACAAGTAAAATGTAAGAAAAGAATCGTCCATTTCAGCATGTCAAGTCTACTCATGGTGGGGGTCACAAACATTTATTTTAACTTTTAGTAACTAGAGTCAAGACTAAAATAAAACACATCTCCTTTATCTCTCTATATAAATATAATACTCTCATTCTCTTATTGCACCTGTCCTCTTTTGGATAGCTGACACCGAACGTTGTATGGGAGAAAGTAATGTCCATTGTGACCAGTGGCGTAACGGAGAACATTTAGGCCACTAAAAATTGTTTAATTGCTTAGTTTGTTAGCCATTTTCTAGATAATACAATTAATAACATTTGTGTAAAATTTCATACAAGTATCTCTAATAGTTTTTTAGATATCATGTTTGAAATATCATGAAATTTAAAAAAATAAATTGGAGAAAAA
The DNA here is from genome assembly GCA_019973955.1 of Trichonephila inaurata madagascariensis. Classification (NCBI taxonomy): domain Eukaryota; kingdom Metazoa; phylum Arthropoda; class Arachnida; order Araneae; family Nephilidae; genus Trichonephila; species Trichonephila inaurata. The sequence goes on from BMAV01018233.1 coordinate 60,177, forward strand.
TGCATTTAAACTTTATAAAAGCAATTTCAAAATAAAATATGACAAGTATATTACTAAAACT
>BMAV01018233.1:60337-130964 GCA_019973955.1 Trichonephila inaurata madagascariensis
CAAAATACCTAACAAATCAATAAAAGCTTTTTTAAAAATAATGACTGCAATATGGGTACTCAAAGAAAATGTTTTTAGCTTGATAAAAGTTTTTTTCGAAACAATTTGTCACAAACAGGCGTTAAATGATGTATTTGTATTTGTGTCTTACCGTGGAGGCAATTTTATAATAACTGCTTATCACACTGCTTCATGTACACATGTTTAACAAAATTTGAAAGTTTCACAGAAAGACCTACCCTTTTTCTGTTTATTGTTTTCCGCTGTCATTTCCTCGCTGATAGTCACACCAGTTCTCAGCTCCAATCGAGCATGAACCATATATGAATTCCTCCCTGCTGGATCAACAGTGAAAAAATGCCGCTATTGTAGCACTTAGCATAGATTTGACGTGATTGGTGTTACTGCTACAACAGTTTAGAATTTTATTAAACATAACATTGATAAGTTTTCCCTTCTCACCGAGGTTTTTCTGGCCTTTTTTAAAAATTTTCTCTTTGCCGATTACTCAATCTTTCTTAGAAGTATCTTATGCACACTCCTATTTGATGACATTGTTGACACCATACAAATCTTTAACAGAAAGGTATCCTTGGAATCACCATCACAATAGAAATACATATTTTTAAGATTTCGTAGTGCAAAAACATACAAAGATTTTTTACACACCAATAGATTCCATATTTTAAGTAAATCCCACACGATTGCAGGAACACGCTTGTATGACTGGACTTATAGAATTCTAAAAAACTTTGATAAAATTTCCAAATCTAATATTTCCCAGTGTTAATGTATAAAGTTTCTAGAGAAACCACATTTAGCGATGAATGTCCATGTGTCTCTGCCGTCAACGGATATTCCACATTCTTCAACTGACATTTTGGAATATTTTATAATGCTCTTTGCTTCCAAAGCAGTGTCATTCATGGCATCTTTAGCCGTTAGTGTAGCAGCAGCCAAGACCTTCTTTCACAAAGTTTAAATGCTCCTTTTGTCATACAAGGCCAGTTCAGCTTAGCACACAGCTTTTTCACCGAAGAATGTCATCTTTCAATCACTCACCTTTCACAAATAAGTTGCAAATTAATAACACTTCGCTTTTTTAGCTTTTTAGTAGCTGAAAAAAGGACAAGAAAAGTACACTTGGGGCATTTTGAAGTCACATTAGAAGTCAGTCCTAACATATAATCTTCATGCTGGTACAGATTGTTCTCAAAACAATTGGAGAAACACAAATTTGAAAACACACTTCCCAATTTAAATAAAATATTCTATTATCTCTTAATGTTCCACAAAAACATTCTTTGTTCTGTGAAAATGCCTTTACTTATTCCAGTTTTTGTTCATTACAAGTTTGAGCACATCCAAGTTAAGAACACTACAAGTCAACACTTCCACTGTTTTTGTGAATCAGTCACCAGCATAGTTGCGTTTTCAAGAGGTTTATTTAATCCATTTGTTACCCGTTATAAGTAGATAACAACAAAAGAAAAATTTACAGAAACAATTAACAATTAAAAATTGTACAATTAAAACGAAAAAGTTCAGTTTTTTTAAGAAATTTGGGAGCAACATTCGTAAGATTCAAATCAAAACAAAAACATGTGAGGTCAGAAGAAACAGATGTTGCCAATCGCAAAATTCCAATTAAAAGATTGAAATTGATGCCTATCAATAAAATAGTTTTAAAAAATTGTCAGAAATTGTTTTTTAAAATTATAATGGATTGAAATTGCAAAAATTATGGGTAAAAAGCATGTTAAGCAGTCAACTTCCGGCTTCGATTTCACCGCTGTGATAATATTTTAAAAACCTGTAACTTTTTTTCTAATTATCACACAGACAAAACAAAGGCAGATTTAGAAAGATAACCGTTAGCTTTTAAAAATATCAAATAAAAAGAAAATGAGATTTTTTTTACCGAAAATGACGTTTTCAACGTAGTCGGATACCTTAAGAGAAATACCGAATTTCCGCCCAATAATATTTCAGAAAATACATAAATTTTTTTGCAACAAAAAAAAAATCTTGTTGCAAAAAAATTGCCGTCCTTAGAATTTACCTCCCTGGGCAGGGGTCCTAGAGCCGCCCCTGTTAATAACGTACATTTTCACCAGTTGAGCAATGGTGGCCATTACAGTCCAGAATTTAAGAAAATAAATAATGTTACATTATCTCCTTTGTCTGAAAACAATAGAGTTTGGTCAAGGGATGGATGTTAAAGGGTATTTAGACAGATCACGAAAATAAATATGATATTCAGAAATCTGTTTAAAGAGAAAGGAACTGTTTCGTTAACTTCTAAGCCAAAACCCTTCGTTTTTTAGAGACTATAACTCTTGATTTAAATAGCGAACTCTCAGTCTGTAAATGGTAATATAATTAAATAATTGCATTTGTACTCTAAAATACGTGTAATTATTTGTAGGTTGTTTTATGACGGATTGTTTTAAGTAGTTACAAGGTCTTGCGATTTGTACTAAATATTACGACAATTTTCTGAGTAGTTGGATATTTGCTGTAAGTATGAGTAGAATAAACAGAAAACTATGCGTGGATATTATTTTTTCAGTTTAATATTATATCAATCAATTACATTATTCATGTAATTGAGTATCACATCAAGAAGTGTGTAGCGGTATCTAAATGAAACCAGTACATAGACAGCATGCGAAAACGATCGTTTTGGAGGGATCGTAAAATACTGGCGATCGGAACGGAAGGTGTCTGGTTCGAATCTTCCTACACTGGTGACCCGGACGTGATCAAATTTTTAAAAGTGCATCAACTACAGTGATTTTATTCAGTCAGGACTGTGTACCATTATGTGATAATAAATATTTCTATTAAAGACAATTTGTATTTAAATACTTTATGCAGAAGACAATCATTCAACTTTTTTTAAATCTTGAAACTCAAATTTTTAAAATCGATAACATCAAAATTTCTTTCATCGATTGTTATCATTATAAAATACTTTACAGAGTTTCATTAGTTTTTCGTACTGAATTTTAAATGGTTTCAAACAAAACTCTTTTATATAAAATATTTAGATTTAAATGACAAAGGTTTTTCTTTTTTAATAAAATTTAACGTAGTTTCTGAATATCTAGTAACACCCTTTTGAAATTTTTTTCTCAACACTAATTAGAAGCAACAAAAATATTTTAAAACATCAGACACAATGCAATATGTTTCAATTATATTACAAGAAAAAATATCGTTATCTTCTTTTTTTTTTTCAAAAAAAAAAAAAAAAAAAAAAACACCATGTTACTTTCTGTACTACCCAGACACATGAAACAAAGTTACAACAATGCAACGAATATAATATACAAACTTCCCGTTTTGGTATTCATTTCTGTCTTAGTTCTAATACGTTCTTTTTTCTTTTAGAAATTGAAATTGCTTTGAAGGTAGAAAAGTAATATATTCCTGCGTAACAACTTATTCAGAGCGAAGTTTATGGTTTCAATTAGTTCGGAGAAAAAGGAAACGTAGACGACCATCCAGACACAAAAATGGGTTCCACAGACTTTCAACGAGTGAACGTAGATTAAAAAAGAAAAGAAGTAATATTTATAAGAAGGTTAAATAATTTTAGTTTACGGAAGTAAGATACATTTTCGTCTATATGCAATTTGTTTGAAAAAAAATCAACAGAAATATCAAATGAATTGAGGGGAAAAATTATGAAACAGCTCAAAACAGAAATTTGAAAGGAATTTCAAAATACATAACGTTATTCCTTTATATACTTGTCCCATCAACAGCTGGCCTTCTACTAATACAAAACTATACTAAAATACCAATAAGTACTTTTGTGGAAAAAAATAGTACACATATCAATTTTGTCAAAATTCAACAAAAAATCAACTTGGAGACATGCATTTCATGCTGCAAAGTCCCAATATAGTACTTAAAGGATAGAGAAAGCATACATACCAGAAAGAAAACTGATTATAACACGTACAGTATGGTTCAAAGACGATTTGACAAAATAATGTTGGTAAGTCAGTGCTTCTCAAAGTTTCAATATTCGTGACCCAACATTCAATCGTAATTTTCATCGCGCCCTTCTCATACAATAACAATGTATTGAATTCAATAATACTGTACTTTGATGCTAAAACTACGATACGCCTTTAAGTACCACCGGCGTATATAAACGTCTCGCTCGACCAAAGAATAAATTTCCCCTGAAGTATATATACGTCTTTCAGAGAAGTACGAACTTTTCTACGTATTGTGCTATCCGTAAAATTATTCCGAAGGCTTTGGAATGTTATAAATGGACTTGAACAATGTTTGCGAAGGATTTACTTATTTCAGATTATTTTTGCTTCCATATTCCTCCCCTCTAATACATCACATGTGCGCACCTACATGGAAAACGGTTGGCACTGGTAAGCGAATCGCGTAACTTTTAATCGGCATTTTTAAGGGATTTATTATAAACAGTACAAATTATCAAGATAAGTGCTATTTTTTTTAACATAATTTTTATATAACTATCCCATGGGTTCACTAGTAATTATTAAACTTGTTCTTAACATAGTATTGTAAAATTAATTATAAAATACTTTGTGTAGCATTGATGCATTTATAAGTGTATTATATCAGAGTAAATGTGTATTTTATTTTTTATTATGTCAGAATGTATTTTGTTTGTTTACTTTCAGTAAATGAATAATGTTTTTAAATAATCTTTTGATTTCGACTTTTCAATTAGCTCGCGCACCCCTCGTAGAGTTGTCACGCCCCCCCACCCCCCAGTTTCAGAAACGCTGTGGTAAGTATAACCGTTTGGACAAGAGGAAAAGTAACAAACCACACAAAATCACTAAGCTATGTGACCTTCCTTAATTGCTATGGTTGCGTAGCATCGTCTGTTCATACTTATCACTATATTTGCCAAAAGTTCTTTGTTATAAGTTACCATTCCACAATGAGTATTTCTTTCTCCAGGGAATATAATCGTACCACAACCTTCCCAGAAGCTTTCTACACATGATCTATCCTTTTAAAACCCAACCCGCACGATCGTTGGGGTTAGACATTTTTATACTTTTTTGCTTCTGGAATAGTCGTATGTAAGAAATTCCCGAAACCAACGATTGGATGTGTTTGCAGAAAGTGTAAAGTGTCACTTTTTATCAACAAGCGGTGGCTGTAGCCCGTGTTTTACTTTCAGCTGGCAAAACTAGCTTTGTCTTAAAATACAACGAAAACACGTCTTCTTTCTATCTGTCGTAAAAAGGTAATTATCAATGTATTTCAAATTGTTTCGATACAATTTTTGGTATTAATGTTTAACTAATTGTAAAATAGGAAAAAAATATTAATTATACTCAATTAATGTTACTTGTAGGACTGGGGATTTCATTTGGGCGTTTCTTGAGTCACTGCCGCTAGAAAGGTAAGTTCTTGTCATATGAGTTTTTCTTTTTTCAGTTTCAATAATTTTGATGGAAGCCTACATAAAAAGGAAATATATAGCTATATAATGAATAACGAATTCTCTTGGGGTCGCCATTGATGATTCCCTTTTTTCTTTCTCTCGCTCTTTTTTGCAATTAATTTTATTTTCAACACATTTGTTGAGAGGTAAAAGCAATGAGAACGAGAACTTCATCAAAGGTATGCATTTAGGACCAAAATAAAAAAAAATTTCATCTCTTTTTTTTTTTTATTTATTTATTTATTTTTAGCAGATAGTTCTTAAATTTTCTATTTTAGGTAGATGTTGGTTATAATCTTTATCTTTAAGTGTTACATATATTTGCACATCCATATTGCTTCTAATCCCCCCGTCTAAAAATAAAAATTGGGATTTTCCGGTGGGAATTGGTAAGGTATCGTTTTAATTTTTTTTTTTTAATAATAAACTTTTTTGATGCATTTTATTTTTTTCCATGTAACACTGTGATAACTTTCAACCCAAAAGTTTTTCATGTGTTAAAAAGGAAACGAAGTATCATAAAGAAGATATTTTGCAAATGACGAATAGATCAGATTCTGAAAGTGATTTTTCGTATGATGACTCGGCTGCTGACAAAGCATATGAGTGACGGATACTGGAAGGAGAATCAAGTTCAGATCAGAGCGATGAAGAAAAATATGGAAATATTTGTTAATAATATTTGTTAACATCGAAATATTTGTTAATTAAAGACAACTTTGGATCATCCTTTACCATCAAAGTTTCTAGAACTGATTGATTTCATTGTTATAGTAAATTCTTAGTTTCAGTACAAACAAGATGTAATATCAAATGAAGTTCCTTCCAAAACTCAAAATGGGTTTCTTAAAATTTAAGTTAGAAACAGCTGAAGTGTTAGAAGCATCGATACTTACTGACAAAAATATTTTACCTGATGATGAGGATGACAGTTTTACAATTCCTCACGCAATAAGTTCGAAGTACTATAATCCGCCTGTTAAAAGGCCATGTCAGGATAAAAGGCATGAGAAGTATAGCCATGTATGATGTGTTGATGGCATTTCAAGGCCTTGATAGTGCCCATTTCAAATTTACGAAAGCAGTTCGAAACTATGTTCTTAAAAATGCAGTGTTTATTTATACTTATCAAAAGCAAAAATGATTATTTAAGGATTTTCACAGTAAATAAATAATGAGTCAACAAAAGGATTAATTATTCATCAGTAATTTCCTTATTCGTAACAATTTTAGTTGAATTAAGTTTGTTTCTTCTAATAACTTAGAGACAAAAAGTGTAAAATGTCATATTTCATGATTTCACTGTAAACACCCAACCCGCACAATCGTGCGGGTACTGTCTACCTTCCAGAGCGGAGGTGGGAACTTTTTAATTATTTTTCCCAGTGTCATTGGGGTCTATATACACTCACTTCCAAAAGTTAAGCACGGAGAGGAAAATGCTAATTTCCGGAAGCCAATCAAAATTGAAGAGGATACAATTCGCTGCGGAGGTAGATGGAAATAAGCAAATATGTTAGGTAACACACACACGCAGCCAATCATGCTTTCATGTCAAGAAATATGCAAAAAGGGCAGTCTTATAAGAAGCGAGCTTTATGAAGGGCTACAGAAGTTGATTTTAAGTGCTGATAGAAGGTGTTTATAAAACTTTCGTACAATTTGTTTTCAAGACATACGTGTTTCTATGACTTCAAGAAAACGAATGGAAGATTCTAAGAGCTGGCGTGCTGTGGGGCGCATTGAAGCAGGACAGTCGATCCCAGATGTCGCTCTTTTGTTCGGCGTTCATCATTCTGTAATTTCACTTTTATGAAAACAATTCCAAACCACACAGACAGTTGTCCGAAGGTGGTCACCCAAGGGTTACAACCCCCGCGGAAGATCGATATATTACTATTGTAGCCAAGCGGAATCGCAGAGCGACCTCCACGCGTGTGACATCTATGGTTACAGCATCCATTGGTAAGGCTATATCTGCAGCTACTGTACGCCGACGATTACATATGAATGGACTGTATGCTCGGGTACCTCGAGTTTGTGTTCCTCTATCCGTCCAATCAAGAAAGGCACGATTAAAGTGGTGCCGGGAACATGGCAATTGGACTGCGTCTGAATGGGGCAATGTCATGTTTACTGATGTGTCAAGATTTTCTCTCGAGTCAGATGACAAGCGTATAAGGATATGGCGTAAACAGGGAACACGCAATCAGCCTGAAAACATCACCGAACATTACGCATTCCGAGGCGGAAGCATTATGGTGTGGGCAGGGATTTCATTAGGATACTGCATCGACCTTCAAATCTTTAAACGGGGTTCTGTGACGGCTGTTCGGTATCGAGATGAAGTCCTAGAACCCATTGTGAAATTGTATGCTGCAGCAGTTGGTCCTACTTTTGTTTTAACGGACGATAACGCATGTCCCCATAGAGCTGGCATCGTCGATGACTACGTGGTGAGTGAAGGATTGCTCGTATGGCGTGGCCAGCATATTCGCCCGACCTTAATCCCATTAAAAATCTTCGGGATGCTCTCGGCCGTACCTTATCTTCACGTTTCCCACCTCCAGCCACTCTTATTGAGCTGGAAACTGCTCTACAAGAAGAATGGCGATTATACTTAATTCTGCGGTGACTGACCACCTAATTGAAAGTATGGTCAGAAGGTGTAAACTTTGCATACATATGAGGGGGATCACATACCCTATTAATGTCCTTTTTTTCATTTTATGCTGTGTTTTTTCACTTTATGCATTATTCTGTTTAAGTCTCCAGTATGACATTATCTGATAACTTACAAAAATTTAATATTGTTTTCATTTCTGTATATAATTATTGATTTTGTTTTATGTATAAATATATATGCTACTTTACCACCAAATTTTGTGTCAATCAAAGCAGTATTTATTGATTTTTTTGCATTTTACATCTTCTTGCTTAACTTTTGAAAGTGAGTGTAGAATTAATAACCAGTAGAATTTGATACTTAAAGATAAAAATATTTTGTGTTTTAAAGAGTTATAGTAGAGGTATCCAACTTTTCTGTACATAGAATCAACTTTTATGGTAAATTATGAGTGGCGACCGACTTCAATTGGTAGATTTAGGAAGTACGAATCTAAATAAATATTAAAGCTCTGCATCATCATCTCACAACTATGAGTTATTTTCAGAAATATTACAATTAATAATCTAAAAAGACTTCAGATTGTTTCATTGGTATCGTTACAGAAGAAAAGTTAGTACTTTTTATCCTGCGCTCTTTTTGTTTTGTAATTAGCATGTCACAAACTGATTTCAAGATCGATTTATTGGCCACCAACTGATTTGTAAAATTCAAATCAAGGTAACTACTTTAAACACGCTATTTTAGGGATACTTTCACTTTCCAAAAGCTTTTCAAGAGCTTGGGATCTGTGTGAATGTGCATACAAAGTCAATTAAAACAAAGTCTGAATCAATAGTTCCTCAACGCAGACACATAGGAGAGGACAATATCCTTTCAGTGATGACAACTAATAAATGAGCATCAGTCGAAAATGTGAAGTTTCATCTTAATGCCTCTCCACAAAGCTTGATAATACCAATTGAAAGGTTTCTTTATCCAATGTTAAGGGCGTGGAAACTATCCTTATCTTTCTCTATATTAACTGGCATGTATAAGTAATTATCATACTGATATGGCTGTAGACAGTAAAGAGGATGCAACGCCATCGATTAGTCATTCTTTGCTTTCATACTCTAAAAGATAATACAAGTTGCTTGTTGTTAATAGTATACAGAGATAGGGTGGAGAGTAAATAGACAACCTTTACAAAGACGTCTGGCTTGTGTAAGCTAGGGCCCATGTTTGCCAAATTTTCTTTTATAAAAATAGTTATTGAATACGTAAAATGTTATTTGATAAGTCTCATCTTCCGTATCTTGTCGCAAACATTAAAAATGACATCATACTGTGAAGTTGCCCCCCCTCGAGTGCACGTCTCCTTGATTATCAGCGTGAGCTAGAGGTGTAGGAATAACTAAAGAACTAGAAGTTGCCATGATCTTAATTTGACTTTATTAAGATCTTAAAACTCAAACATCTAACAGATTAGATAATAATAATATATGTGAGAGAATCTACGATGTGGTTAAACACACACACAATATATATATTACCGAAATAACGTAACCCGGACCACTATCAATAACTAACTCGCCTAAACTCAATTCCAATACTATCACAGATCCTAATATTAAATAGTCAATCCTACCTTAATTTCGATCACCCGATCCAATCTTACTGGAAGTTGCGTATTTACTGGAGAGCAATGGTATGCACCTTGACCTAATGGCTCTATGTCAGGAATAACTTCTGTTAGCTGTCACTTAATCTTTCTCGAACCTCTTCACGCTTGAATCACTGATTATCATAACGTTCTTCAAATTGCCACACCGCTTACTCTAACTTCGGATATTTAAAGGCTTCCTAATTTGCATCTTTCCTTCACTCTTCACTTCTTGGGTTTAGTTGGAAAAGAGTTGCCATTAATTCTGGCCCCAAAGAACCCAAAGGACATGTTATTGAAAAGACGAGTGAGCACGTCAGAATACTACACCAATGGCGTGTACCATGCTTATATATACTTAGAATTTTGTTGATGTACGTTTTTTTTCTGATATGTTTTTATGTTAAAAGATCAAGAATTTCTTGACTTGTACAATAAAAAAATAAAAAAATAAATAAACCACTTTAGACTGGCTTTTGTTGCAGATATAGTGGACGTACTATTAATGTTTAGTTTAACTGTATTTTAAAACGTAAAAATAATGAATTAGAATTCAATTTATTTTTAGAAAGTCCTCTTCATTTTTTCATTTGATTAAACAGATCAAAGAGCGGTTGTTATTTATTAAATTGCAACACAAATATGCATGAAATATTCAACTATCAGTATAATGATATTTAGTATAAATTTTATTACAACACCATTTTCCTGCTTTGCAACATTCTTTCCTCAATTTATATCTTTCTTCCTAAACTTCTTTCAGATATCTCCTTATTTCAAAGCATATTCTAATTAATTGAGATCTTTGTATTGCAGAAACAAGGCAGAAAGTTACCGGAAATAACAATTTTTCTTCGGAGGAAAATACTATTCTACATGTTAATTGTGTACATATATTGAAATGATTGGTATGTTGTAATATTCAGATCACATTCCTTCCCTATTAAAGGATTAATTTATTAATAACAAAGATTCCAATCAGGAAAATACATTGATTATTTTTTTACAGTGCCTAATTCATAATGAACAGCTATATTCCAACATGTTCCGTCTCTGGATTAGGCCAGTGCTTCTCAAATTTTCAATATTCGGGACTGAATTTTCAATCATAATTTTCATTGCCCCATACAGTAACAAAGTATTGAATGCAATAATAATGTATATTGACGCTAAAGCTATAATGCGACCTTAATTATTACAAATTATCAAGATAAGATTTGAACTTTGTATATTTTACTTTTAAAGTAACAAGATAAGTATTATGTTATTTTTACTTTCTAACTTTTAAACTAGAACAGATTTTCAAAATAATTTTTAGTTAAATTAAATATTTATTTTCTCAGTCATCTATTTCTAAAGTCCAATTGTTCATTTCTATCATCCTACCTTTGTGAAATGTGAAACCGGATTTTCTACCGTGATTACTTTGAAGACAAAATAAAGATATCAGCTAAATATAGAAAAATATCTTAGAGAATCAATATCTAATATTAAACTTGCTATGCATGACAAGCCCATGGGAGTCACTAGTTAATATTAAATTTGTTCTTAATGTAGTATTGATAAACTGATCATATCAGCTACAATGGGAAGTACTGACACATTTATAAGTATACTGTATCAGTGTAAATGTGCATTTTGTTTTTTATAGTGTCAGAGAATTTATTCTCACTCTACTTTTTAACTTTTCATTAAATAAATATTTGTTTAAATAATTTATTATTAACAATATGCTCGCGCCCTACACGTAGGGTTATGACACCCTCTTATAAGGGAGTGCGTCCCACAGTTTGAGAGATGGTAGGTGATAAATTTGAGAAATTGACCAGAGGTTTTCCTGTTGCCATCATCCATATACCATTATTTTATATAATCAGAACAGACTTAACAGTCTTTCAGCTTCAGAAAAAATAGTGTATGTCTGGCTGTGTGTGTACGTGTGTGTTTTGGAAATTTTATTGCTTACATATATTATAAATAAAAATACTGGAAATTTGAATGCAATGAAAACCAAATGATAAACACAACAAAAATATTTACTAAAATCAATTTCTCCAAAAAATGAAACCTCCTAAGCAGTATGAGAAAAGATACTTATTTAAAAGTTTTAATGAATGCAGATATTTAAAATGTTGCAACTTCATTTGAAGTTAATATGAAAGGAACTCTTTTAGATATTGCAAAAATAGATGGTTTTAAAATTCTCGTTTAACAAACACTTATTTATAACTTCGAAATTGCACTTCTGTATTTCATTCATTTCTAAATTCGGAGGACTCAAGAAGTGATGTCATTAAGATTTGAATAGAATCTATTAAGCGACTTCGTTGGAAAAAAACGTTACTGTACCTCGAATAAAAAAAGTAAAAAAAAATAAAAATATATGTACTTTTAAATTATTATTCTCGCAAGAAATATATCCATTCAAACTCATTTTTTTTTTCAGAAAACTCATTTAAACTTTTCCTGGCTTAACAGAACGAAAACAGTATTTTTCTTCAATGTTGTAAAACCGTAATCAATTACTGAGATATTTTATTTTAAGAGCACTGATTTGGACTGATTTTGGAACTGCTTGAATTTCCGAGAATGTTGTATATACGAACTATTTTAGTTATTTTTAGGTTTTAAATTCTAAAAAAATCAGACGTTCTATCTAAATTGAAATCTGTTTTGGTTCATAAGAACTCGGAAAATGGTTTTAAATTTTTTGACTTCCGGCTATTTGAATAAGGGCTATTTTTTCATTTGTTAAACATACAGCTATATAAAAAAAGATAAAACCAAATTTATTTAATAATTGAAGAGTTAAATTTTACGTGTTTATAATTAATTTTGAAATTAGTTTAATTCTTATAATTACGTACGACGTTTTCATGAAAAAAAATTGTACATCACTTTGCATAATTAATCTGAGCACTTGATTTATGTTGCCTAATAAAACACACAAGTTGTCCTCAAATAAAATAATGTGTTTTTTTTTATAAAGACACTAGCACAAAAACTAATCTTAATCTTAAAATCACGATGTTAAATGTACCAATGTTTTTTATGTTTCACAATCAACACGTTATACCATAGTTGATTTACATTCTACTTGTTTCATTTTTCTATATTTTATATTTATTTTAAGGTATCCGACTACCCTAAAATCATGATTTTTTTTTAAAAATTGACAATTTTTTTTACGATTTTATTTTAAAGACCATTTTATTAGCTTAATAAAAATACCAAGCTTTTTATTTTCTATTCACTAGAACAAAAACTGCAAGTGTTTTAATAAATGACGATGCCATAACTTTACACAAGATGTCAAACTTTAAAACGCGTTTTACTCGAAATGTTTTTTTTCGAAAAACTCAAACGGGGACAGTGATTGCTCAAAAAGTTTTGAATGTAATTTGCTGAAATATTTTGTGGATGTTTTTTATAACAGTAAAAGTGTTTTGACCTTTAGAATTATCAATCACTCTTTTGTTTCAAAATTTACAGTCCTTTATGTGAATATAATCACTGTTTTTTTAAGCAATTTCATATAGTCACTAAGATAGAGTGCTGTAGTTTTTTGTAAAAATTAAAATATCTGTTATCCTGAAGGTCATTTCAAACATGAATAACAAAGTAACACATTAAAATTGAAAAATTGAGAATTTTTCAAAAAATGTTTGTACAGAGCGGGCCCCGTTTATGTAATTTTTTGTATATTTTCACCAGTTTTTTCCCCTTTTTAATAATAATAAATTTTTTTTCTGTTTTCGATTTTACGATTTTTCCCTTAAAATATTCTAAATTAATCTAAAAATCACAAAAAAAATCTTCATATCTCTATTTTTTCAAAAAAAAATGTCGCAAGTAGTCAGATATACCTTAAGACATGATAATCTTTTAAGATAATCAGTTTTAAAGGTTTTTAATCATTTAATGATTCAAATACCTATTTCTAAGGAAGAAGCACATTTAAATATTTCTATTAGAATTATATAAATACATTAAAACATTGAATTAATTTTCTTCTTTTGGATTATTTGTTTTTCTCTAAACACATGTTTTACTTTGCATTGGAAAGTTACATGTCTTTGTATTTCGGATCACAAAACGAAAGATAAAAGTTCTAGAAGAAATTTGAAAATAACTGAAACTATTCTTAAAAATACTCGATATATTTGTAACTTCAATTTCCTCATTAATTTCATATAAATTGAGTGGAAATGGTTAGAAATAAGGAAAAATGGGGATAGTTGAAGTAAAATATTTATTAATAATACGGAAAATTAATAAGATTCATTTTTTATAATGTGAAACATAATTATTTTAAATTTAGAAGATTCGAATTCAAAAATGAACTAAATTTAATTAATGACATTATCCTACACTTCAAAAGCTGTAAATAATTGCTGCATATTTTATAATATTTCTGATCATTAAAAAAAATTATTTCTTGTGTGTGTGTGAAACTTTTATATAATTTGTATATCTTATTAGAAGAGTAGACATGTCAAATCTTAGGAAAGGAAATAAATCACGATTACATTAAATTATAAGAAAAAAAAGTCAGTCACTACAGTTATGGAAAAGTACCACTAATTCTGTTTTTACACGATACGTGAGTTCCTAAATAATACGTGCAAAAATATATAATGTTAATGGAAAAATAGAATATTGGTTGCAAAAATCAGCAAATGTATAATAAACAGCTAGTTTTCATATTAGGGCAGTGTTTCTCAAACTGTGGGGTGCGCCCCCTTTGGGGGGGGGCAGACAGCTCTACGAGGGGGACGTGAGCCTATTGAAAAGTCGAAAACAAAAGATTACTTACCGTAAAATCCGGCGTATAACGCGCACCGGTGTATAACGCGCACCCATACTTTCAAGCTGCATTTTTTAATTTTCGGGTATGTTTGCCGTATAACGCGCACGCCTTTTTTAAGAAGAAATCTGAAATTTTAGTATACAACGTTCTTATATTTTGAAGTCATTTATTCGAGGTATTATGCCACACTTTTGAAATAATAGTATATTTCTAGAACTAGAACTCTTTTAGTTCATAAGGTATATCATTTCTTTTAAATAAACAGTATTTCGATATGTGTAAAAGTAAAAAAAAATTATGCTCATCATTTTAGTTATTTTTAAAGTTATCGTTTTTATACCCGGTGTATAACGCGCACCCTTATATTCTGATCTCATAGTTTGTGTTCAAATTGCGCGTTATACGCTGGATTTTACGGTAAGTAAATTATGAATTTACTGAAAGTAAACAAATACATTCTGATATAATAAAAAATTAAATGTACATTTACACTCATGTATTACACTTATAAATGTATCTGTACTACACAATGTATTTGATAATTAATTTAACAATATTAAGTTAAGAACAAATTTAATAATTACCAGCGACCCCATGGGCTTTTCATATATAAAATTATCTACAAAAGTTAGCACTTTTCTTGGCTGTTTGTACGGTTTATAAGAAAAACCTTAACTGCCGATTAAAAGTTACGCGATTTGCTTCCCAATGAGTACTGTGTTTCCACGTAGGAGCGCGTATGTGATATATTGGGAGAGGGGGAAGGAATAAATCAGCAATATTCTGAAATAAGCAAATCCTTCGCAAACATTGTCAAGGTCCTATTATTGCATTCCAAAGCCTTCGGAATAATGTTATGAATAGCAGTGCGCAGAAAAGATCGTACTTCAGAAAGATGTATGCATACGTCCGGGGAAATTAACGCTTTGTCCAAGCGAGATGTTTGTTTACGCCAATTGTACTTAAGAGGTTAACGTTGTGTCGTAGTTTTAGCATTAAGGTATAGTATTATTGAATTTAATACATTGTTATTGTATGAGGGGGCGCAATGAAAATTTTGTTTGAATATTGGGTCGCGAATATTGAAACTTTGAGAAGCACTGCATTAGGGTCTTAAACATTTTATGTGATAAAAGATTGTACCGGAGGGTTATAATTAAAGTTACACTATTCAGATGCCTGTAGAACCCGTTCTGCTTATCGGATTTTGGTGAAACTTGGAATATATGCTATATGAACAATAGGAAAAAAGGTTTTTGCAATAAAAAAAAAGTTCAAATTTTGACCACTAGGAGGAAATGTGAAGCTCAAAGAAGGGCAAAAAAATAATTTAGAATCGTTAAAATTTATTCAATTACATAATATGCTCTATATGAGCTCCATTGACATCAATAACGTGTTGAAAGCGTATTTTTGTGTTTTCAATGGTAGCGCGAATCAAATCACGAGGGATTTCAGCCATATGGCGTATATTGCGAGATTTCAAATCAGGTAAAGTCCTATACCCTCCTCTACAAATACGGTCTTTTAGAAATCCCCTCAACCAGAAATCACAGGGATTTATTTATATTAGGGGAGCTAGAAGGTAATGCATCCGGAAAATATCTAGATAATCACAATTATAGCCAATATAAGCACCTAGCACTATTGGCGCCCAATGTAGGGAGTCACTCGATTTTGCATAAAGATAGCGGTTTGCTAATATTGTCGTTCCTGTAAAGCAGGAATGATTAACGATGACAAATGCGCGCTGTTTGATTCTCTGATTATGACTAAGTTTATGTAGAGGTTTTACGGATTTGCGTTAGGAATATTCGATAAAATCCACCTGGTGGTCAAAATATGTACTATTTTATTATTATTATTATTGCGGAAATCTTTTCCACATGGTTCATACAGCATATATCCCAATTTTATTCAAAATCCGATAAGAAGAACAGGTTCTACAGGCCTCTGAATAGTGTAACTTTAATTATATGTACATACGGAATAAATTATCATTTGAAAATAAAGAAACGGCTTTGATTCATAAACACAAAAATTGATTAAAATAATATGAGACACCCATAAAAAAAGATTTTATTTGTTATCACTTTCTGACAACAACTGCGTACATTTGCGTAATAGTGTAATGCAGCTGCTTCCATTAGGAAGGCCTTAGTTATCATTTTCGTGCTCCATTGGTGAAAATCGTTCTGTAATCTAATAATACAGTAATTCTTCTGTAATGTGTTAATAATATAGTTAGGGTGCTTGGTCTGTCCAAACCGCCCGTTTGCTAATCCATTGGAGAATTAATCGCGAATTTATTATCTTTTCGTCCCGTATTGTTCATAGTTTTTGTATTCTTTCACATCCTTAATAGTAGTAGTGTTGGGCATTGTCAGCTCGATATCAAGATATTGGTAAGGCCGAGAAAATTTCGAATCGAGGATATAAAATTAGAAACAATCTGATGAAAAGAGTCGCATAACAGTTCTTGTATCCAACGTTGGTGTTAGAAAAATAAAAGTAAAGCAACATTTTCGTACAATTGATGTTGATTGCATTAAATCAAAAATGAAGTCGCGTGGAAAGGGAATTTTTTTAAAAATTAAATCACAATCTTATAAGAGTAGCTGAGTAAAAACGGAATTGGTATCTATATTAAAATAACAATATTATATTATTCTAATAAATGGTTTAGTTTTAGGAAATAAATCAATTTCATGAGCCCCTCTCATTTAATAAGTACTAAAACCATTATGACTTTAATTTCTGCTTTTAATACCCTTTACTTTTCAATTTTTTCACCATTTTCAAAAAATAAAATAAAAAAATTAACACTACGAGTTAATTATGGCCATATGTATTGAAATTTTAAAGATATTCTGCATTTCCATGTATTTTATAACAAAATTCTCAAAGTACCAATTTATATCATTACATTATGAACAATCCTCTATGTTCAAATAGATTCGAAGGAATTAGTAGAAAATACACACTCTAAAATGGTTATAAATTTAACTTAATGTTATTTTATACACACTAAAAGTAAATTAATCAGACTTATAGAGAGCTACAAACTGTTCTTTCATTAATCTTGCTTTTACAACGTAAAGATCTATATTGAAATGCATTAACTAATCGTAAGACGCAAAACATGAATGTGTTTCATTTGAATATATACATATTTAAACATTCAGCTCAGTAATATTTTAAAGAAAATGAACTAATTTTATTTCACTTATATATATATAACATATTTTCCTTACTTAATAGATAAATATCTTTTAATTCTTTATAAGTCCATGAGAAGTAAACTTCACTCATCAGTTTCGTTAATTTTTAAATACTGATAACGCATCAGCTAGTATAGCAAACCGATTTCTGGAAATTCAAGTTGTAAACGCAAAGGTCGACATGGAAGTGGTCTCAGCAGCAAGAAAAATGCTCCAAATGTTTGGTGATTATAAGTCAAGTTTACAGAAATATATAGATGTTGCCGATTGAAGTCTAATAAAGCACATGAAAGATAGCAAGATTCGTCTTTACAACTTATTATGTCCCACTATGTGTTGATCCCAATTTCCTGAAATTTCACGGTAAATAACAAGTATTAATACCTAAATTTTTAAAACCAAAGCATATTTATCTTATAATTCATTTCGTAGATTGTAGTACTTAAAAAATGTATTTCATAAATATCCCATAATGCGATATAAGAAGAAATACAAAACATAATAAACGATGCACTGTTCAGCTACACCATGACTTTTGGCGTCGGACCTGTTAATTTTGAACCATTGCCAAGTGAGGAGGATGACACCTGAGATGGCACCCCTTCTCCTAACTACCACACCAACGGGGGAACGTTTGAGCTCTCGACAGATTTAACATGCATCGCGCATCCTTATACGGCGCGGGTCTTTAGTGGTACTGGGCTTGAACTCGTGACATGTGACAGCAATGATCCACTTGAACCCTAGACTACCACGGCCACACTAATGAGTCAAATGAGCAGAAAAACTAATAAATATTAAACCAATAGTCAATAGTTATAATAAATAGTTAATTAACTGTAAATATTCTAACTGAACTGTAAATATTTTACAGTTAATTAATAAGTAATCTTGATTTCCTATTAATCATCCATAGTTAATTAATAACTAATAATAATGAGCATTTAATTAGTAACACGTAATTGACAATCAATAATAGTTAACTAGTAAGTATTAATAGTTAGTAGATAATTTGTAATGGAAGATTAATAATTAACTATTAAGTATTGATAATTAATTAATAATTATGTGTATTTAAGTATCAAAATATTTAATATTTAATTATTAACTAGTAATTATTAATGTTTAATTAGTAATTATTAACGTTTAATTAGTCATTATGAATATTTCATTAGTAATTATAAATATTTAATAAGTAATTATTGATGTTTAATTATTAATGTTTAATTAGTCATTATGAATATTTCATTAGTCATTATAAATATTTAATAAGTAATTATTGATGTTTAATTATTAATATTTAATTAGTAATTATTAATGTTTAATTAGTAATTATTGATATTTAAATATTAATCATTAATATTTTACTATTCATATGTAATTATTAATATTTTATTATTCATACTTAACTATTAATTATTAATAAAAAAGTAATAAATATTAATATTTAACTGTCAATTATTCATAATTATCAATAGTTAACAGTCATTTATTAATAATCATTAACATTTAAATGTTAATTATCAATAATTTATTAATTATCAATATTTAACTTTAAATATTAATGATTAATTAATAATTAATAGTTACTTGAAATTATAAACTATAACAGAATCTGTAACAAAGATATCTAAACAATGCATCCTCATAAATACTTGCATATGGAAGTTAACAATTTGTGACATGTACTGATGTATACTTGTAGCTTTTGTTGATTTTACGATCCTCCTTTTTCTAGTCCTTCTGTAACACTGAAGCCAGAAAAAAATAAAAAAATAAAAAACTCAAATTTATTAAAGTGAAAAACGATCATATATCTATTTGTTCATGTTATTCTGTACGATAAAATATCGCCAAATTCTGCTTTGCGTGCAAAGCAAATTATCAATATTTGGAAGAAGTATAAGCATGCCTTTGAAAAAAAAAATATTTATTTCCTTAAGTATCAACAAAGAAAAACTATTACTTCTTATCAATACAATATTTGACTTTATATTTCTTACTGAACGTTGTTTATGAATACTGCAGTAGTGAAACCACACAAGTAAAACTACTAAACACGAAAATCGAGACATAAAATGCTTCTGAGATTCAATAAAAAAATAGTATTCATTTTTTTGAACTTTTGCGACGATCTCATTTTTAAGGAATGTTACTTGATCTTACTTTTTTACGTTTTTTACTGAATTTTGTGATATCAAGAATTGAATACTTTTCTTTCTCATCGGGTTTCTTTCGACCATAAAATACACTTTGTGTAGCCGTTTCATAAAGTATGAAAGTTATAATCACAAAAGTAGCAGTTACAGTTTCTATTTTTTTCTTTTTTTCAAGATGAAATATTAAACAGATATCCTGTTAAGCGTATTTCTTACAATACATTTTTCAGGTCTATAATAACAAGTGAATATTTTTGCAAATAAATATATGCAAAATATTTTTGAATATTAATCTTTAAAAGTTAAATTGTAGGATTTCAAAATTATAACTACTTCCCGTAACATTTATTCTGACAAAGATGTTAACAAATTTCACAAAACTTATTTTTCTGATCATTTCTTGGGAATTATGAGGCACAGTACATTTTTAATGAATGAAAAAAAAAAGACTTAATCTTTTAAAGAAAATAACTTTTAAGTTTTGAGCAGATGCAAAAACTAATGGTTTATTTTATTTCTAAACTAAACCCAAACGTCATAGGAAAGTAGTATGACAGGTACAAGACATGAAGAGATACAAAACAGAGATCATCTGTAATATTTATTGGTCAAAGCTGGGTCATGCTGGAAGTTCGAGTTCGTCTTGTCTCACCTTCACTTTGCTTATTATCTCATGATGATCCATATTAACATAAATTTAGACATCCAGGAGTCCAGTGTATCCCTTTGTAGGTCTCTTTCGATATACAATCTTTCTGCGTGTCCATGCACTTCCCTCTACCAATCCTTAATCAGATGCATATCTGCCAGCTTGGTACTTGTAAAACGTTCCATAGCTCTATGCGGACGATGACACCTCAAATGCCTGCAGTAATGCAGATCTATTTCCCCCACTGATCTTGTGAACAACTCCACTCAGCATCAAACGATGTTTCCGACCATAGGTTGCTATGCAAATCTGAATCCTTGCGATTGCTTCTACTTCAGTGCTTCTCAAGATTTCAATGTTCACGACCCAATATTCAATCAAATTTTCATCGCACCCCAATCATACAATAACAATGCATTGAATTCAATAATAGTATACATTAGCGCTAAAACTACGATACGATCTTAACCTCTTAAGTGCCAGCTGTGTATATAAATGCCTCGCTCAGCCAAAGCGTTAATTTCCCAGGACGCATATATACGTCTTTCCGAATTCCTATCTTTTCTGTTCACTGCTATTCAAGAAATAATTCCGCAGGCTTTGGAATGCAATAAAAGGACCTTGACAATGACTGCAAGGGATTTACTTATTTCAGACATTATTTTTGCTTCTTTATCCCCCCCTCAATACATCACATATGCGCTTCTACGTGGAAAATGATTGGCATTGGGAAGCGAATAGCGTAACTTTTAATCAGCAGTTAAAAAATTAATTATAAACTGTACAAATTATGAAGATAAAGAGTGTTATTTGTTTATATAATTTTATATATGACAATCCCATAGGTTCACTAGTAATTATTAAACTTGCTTTTCATTTTGTATTGTTAAATTAATTATAAAATACATTCTGTAGCACCTGATACATTAATAAGTGTAATTAATGAGTGTAATTGTGTATTTTATTTTTACTATGTCAGAATATATTTTGTTTGTTTACTTTCAGTAAATCAATATTTTTTTTTAAATAATATTTTGTTTTCGACTTTTTAATATGCTGGCAACCCCTTCGTAGAATTATCTCGCCCTTCCCAAGAGAGGCACGCCCCACAGTTTGAGAAACGCTGCTTTACCTTAAAGTTTGTCACAATAATCCAGGGATATCCTATGGTCATATACTCTGACCACAGACTCTGGTACAAATACTGTGGTTAAAAAATTAGTGGAGCAAGCCAAAAAGCGAAGTAACCGTTGCACGATACTCATACATTGGCATAAAATAGAAAGTATAGGTTTAACAAAACCCAATGCAGAATAAAGAAGCAAAAAGCAACTCTTTGGGAACTTCAATTTTTTGGAATGATATAAAGAAAATGAAATGATAATTCAGGCTAACAATTTTGTTACATGTAACTGACAAAAGAACTTATTGTTTAGAAATGATACACGTTGTTTAATTTGGTGTGTGGTTCCCACGAACTACTAACAAGGGGAGGGCATGATTAAGGAAATTCATTTGGGGACGAGACTTCGTGTACTAGTAGACTAGTGTCCTAGTAGAAGACTAGTAGACTAGTGTCCTTTAGAGTGTTCAACCCCCAATGTAATAGCACCAAATAGCCATTGGAATTCATGCTTAACTTTTATACATTTAAATTTCAATTAGCGCCAGCGATTCAATGGCTTGATTGGTATAATGTCTGCTTACCACGCAACCGGCCAAGGTTCAAGTCGCGCAAACGATTTTTTTGTTTTTTGTTTCATTTTTGAAATCCGTTTAATTATTTTTACAATTAAATAAATTTATTTAAAAAAAATTATTAAATATTAAATGGTATTTTAGATAATAATTTTATATTTTAAAAAGTAAAATATTTACTGTAATTATATAAATATTTATATTATATATTATAAAGAGATAATTATTAATAAATAACATTTATTATAAAATACATTATAATAAATATTAAATGATATTTTATATAAAAATTAGTTACAAATAGCTTTAAAAAGTGAAATACAATATATTATAAATAAAATGTTATAAAAAATTGTGTAGTAATACATAAAATATATTATAATATTTATTTATAAAAATATTCTATAATTAATATAATTAAAATAATATATATCATATGTTAGATACTATTAATTTAATTGTTTTATAATCATATATATATTTAATAAGTCTTTTTTAAATAAATTTGTTTAATTGTAAAAATAATTAAATCGGTTTAAAAAATAAAGCAAAAAATTCATTTGCGTGACTAAAACCTCGATCAGTCGCGTGGTAAACAGTTATTTTACCAATTAAGTCATTGAATAATAATTATCTAAAATATCATTTAATATTTAATAAGTCTTTTTTGATTGAATTTATTTAATTGTAAAAGTAATTTTAAATGAATTTTAAAAATAAAACAAAACAAAAAATTGTTTGCGCGACTTGAACCTTGATCGGTAACGTGGTAAGCAGATACTCTACCAATCAAGCCATTGAATCGCTGGAGATAATTGAAATTTAATTGCATAAAAGCTAAGCACGCATTTCGAAGGCTATTTTCTCCCAATTGAATGGCCATTTGGCTCTATTACATTGGGGTTGAACACCCTAAAGGAGTACTACTAGTACACCAAGTCTCGTAACTAAATGAATTTCCTTAGTTGTGCCCTCCCCTTTTAAAACAACCGCACACCTGTTTAGCATGGATGTGGTGAGGTTATGGGGGGTGACTTTAAAAAATATTGTTCCACTCTTCAAGGAGTTCAATCTTCACGACCCGAAGAGTAATCGAAGTCAGTAATCTCACTGAATGTGTCTTCCAAATGTGTCCCAAACATACTGGACAAGATGTAGATCAAGGAAACATGCTGACCATTCCATACGATATATTGTTTCAGCTTCAAGGAAAATCGCTACAGGTTACTGCATGATTTCTGGCATTGCCCTGCATTATAAGAAAATAATAACCATTGACTACAGTGTAAGGTACGACATGGAGTCTTAGGATCTCATGTTTGAAAATGTTTTTATCATGTGTAAATGTTTTTAAATTGTGTAATTCTGGAATTTTTTAAAAAGGTTTCTCCACGTTAATTCGATAATCAATAAAATTAAATATATATTACCAAAAGTTTCAATATTTACAACTGACCATTTATTCTTTATCTGCTTTCTAAGGAGTTAGCATTTCGTTTATAAAGCAGTCTTTTTGTTCAAAAATTTTTCCAAGCTATAATTACTATTTCTTTAAATTAAAAAAAAAATACCGTCAAATGCTTTCTAAATTCGGTATGTAGCATTACAAATCGATGGAATTTTAAATATTCTATATGTTGAAAGATTTTATCACATGTACACCCAACTCATTTTTTACACGATAAATACGTTCCTTAGAAAACCATGCAAAAAAAAAAAATCGTGTAAAGAAATATATTTTACACGTTGTAAATTCGAGGGTAAGTCCCACAATTTTTTTTAAAAAAAAATACTCGTTTAAGATGGAAAAACTCTAAGTATATTTCCAAAAATACCGTGTAAAAATAATAATAATGAAATAAATCCTTGTTATATTTTTATAAAACAAAACACAGTTCCTTTTCATCAAAAATAATTAAAATTAGTGTTCAGTGAAACTTCAGTCTATAAGTAACAAACAATGCTGCCATCAGTAGATGTGTCAGATACGTATAAAATAACTATCGTCTTTGATTCAAAGAAAAAATTTCGTACGTAATTAACTGTCTCTGTAGGGTTTTTTTTTTTTTTGTTTTTTAATTTTATTTTTTGTTGAGTCAACAATTCTTACAATATTACCTTTTTATTTGTAAAAAAATTTTCATCTTTAAAAATTATACTGGAAATTTTACAATCGAATTAAAAAGAAAAGCATTCATTTGAAAACATTAACTTATAGACATTTTTTGTGTGATTTTTTTTATTCCGTCCTACAAATTGAAATTTTTTGTAAAAAATAAAAGTATACCGAAGAGCAAAGTGATGCATTCCAATTGAAGCATAACAAAATAAAAAGTGATAACAAAATTAAGGTATTCTCCATAACTCTAGAATGCAAAGTAAACAAACCATGAAGTAGACCAGCGTTTCTCAAATTGTGGGGCACGCTCCCCTAGGGGGCGCGGTAACTCTGCCAGGGGGGTGCGAGTATATAGAAAATAAAAGGTTAAAAAAATTCATTTTCTCTGGAATGGAGTAAAACGAAATACTTTCTGTCATAATAAAAAATACAAATTTACACTAATATAATTTGTATATATCATTTGGCGATATTACATCAGCAAAATATAAGATTCTACTTCGACGCTCATTAGATATAATTCATCCTATAACCAAATAAAAAGAAGTATTTTGTTTGCTTTGCTGTAATCCCACGACGAGAAATTTTTTTATTACGTTTCTTTTAATCCCTAAAATACTACTTTTTCTGATCTTCGAAGGAACTGATACAGTTAATTCCGTCCCCTTTTTAGGGAAGTTGTAAATAATATATTTCTGTTGCACATTTTCCCATTTAAAAGAGTTTTATGATATATGGATCAGCATATTGAGCACTTTGAAGGATTATTTGCCCAAGATTTATTTTTATGAGTATTCTGAAACATATAATACATAAAGAAAAACGTTTTACGCAATTCTTTTTTAGAACTAATATCCATATTTTTTTATTGACTGCGCAGAGTCATCCCATGCTCACGAAATCGTTGATTTTGGGAAAACTGTTTATTTGTTACCAATGATCTTGACAGAGTATCCTCCAATATGATA
Organism: Trichonephila inaurata madagascariensis; assembly: GCA_019973955.1. Lineage (NCBI taxonomy): Eukaryota > Metazoa > Arthropoda > Arachnida > Araneae > Nephilidae > Trichonephila > Trichonephila inaurata. The sequence goes on from BMAV01018233.1 coordinate 85,694, forward strand.
GTCTTAATCGGAACTAAAATTAATTTTTCACATTTCGCGCTCTTTTTTTGGAGTGGCAAACGTTTTTTTTTTTTTTTTACTATCGTAAGGTACTTGTTTTGAACGAGTTCTCAGCGCCATCCCTTTTGTTCAAAAATATTTTCTATGAACATGCTGCACTTTTCCCCTATAAATAACTTTGTGGTTTTAATTGTTGTGATGTACGATTTATTATGGATTATAAATCTAAATGAGCGAAATATAAAAAATGAACTGGGCATCTTCGATCTCTGTTGAAGGAAGTTGGAACTGAGCAAGCAAGGGATGAACTGGCTGAAAAAATACATATTAATCATGATAGCGAAAGTAAATTGAGAAAAGCAATGAACATGAAACGAAAGGAAAATTTTCAATAGCTACTTAAAGAACTCAATCAAGGAAAATAATTAGCCATAAGTGTACCGCAAGATATACTTCACGCTGTCAAAAAGATACAAGCAACAAAAAGTTCAACAGGTATTTGTCGATCATCAATAGGCATCAAAACTACAATAACGTGAAATATGACAGTTTCGCATGCAAATAACATTCCTGTAATTTTAGCGAAAAGTGTCTGTGATTTGTGTGTCCTTTATTAAGGTCACACACATTTGGAACAATTCAGTTCAGTTTTATTGTATTTTTTCTCAAATTATCAAAGACAAATAGAAACATCCTTGAAATAGGTAATTATATTTTGTGATTGTGATTTTTATTGTGTAAATTGAAAATAATTATAAAAAAAAGAATTGGGGTGGGTCACTCGGCGCGACCATTAATGTTAGTATAGAGTGCACACCTGATCCCAGGCTAAAACATTTTGAAGTTTTCTCGTTTTAAATATTAAAAATAATACAATTATTCTTCGTTGCAATTTTACATTCTCTTTCATTATTTGACATTAATTCTAAATGCTAATTCTGTGAGTCTTAAAACTACAGTTCGTTCAAAACTAATTATAAAATGAGCATTCATTTCAATAAATTATTTTACAATGTTGTATACATTGCCATGCACTTGGTTTTACTCTCCTTACAATTAAGCTATTATATCAAGAATAATATATTATTTTTTAAAAAAAATAAACTCGTATGAGGAATGGGTATTTCAGCCAGTATAACAACAAGTTTAATAATTGTTAGTGACTTCCTTGAGCTTGTTTGCAGAGCAAAGTCTTTCAAAGGAAGGCTTAATATTAGAAATTGACACTCTGAGTCCTTTTTCAATATTTAGTTGAGATCTATATTTTGTTTTCAAAGAAACTACCGCAGAAAATCCGGATTCAGAAAAGTAGGATGTTGAAAATGGTAATAGTATACGAAATGCTTTTGTTTTCAGTGCAGAAAAAATTCATCCTCCACCTCCGCCCAAAATTCAAAGAGTGATTTATTACAAAATTGCCTTTTAATTTCGTCACTGGATGTGAAATCTATGAACATTTCTTCTTCAGTAGTTGAGAGCTCTTAAGTATTTTGAAATGGATCTCTAACCCACTCGTAACTTGATATCAAATTGTCCTCGTCTGTATATTATCGTCGAATGCTCACTACGACTTAAAAATATATTCATGATTTTGTTTTAATCTACTGCCGTAAATACTTAATACTGTGGATTACAACTAACGCGTAAATTGTGCAATGTACATTCAAGATACATTCAATAGCTAATGGACTGGACCAAGACTGACTGGAATTGTAGTACCAGGTATCGCATTCTTATATGTTTTTTTCAGACTTCCAATGGGTTGCTCAGACTTACTTGAACATTCGCGAGAATGCCAGATGTGATGGATATGATAGAGAGCAACATAGACTAGATTATTTTTTATAACATTTGTACTTTTAGAAATAGATGATGAAGGAAATAAGTCTTTGATTAAATATCATTTTGCAATCGGTTTCAATTTAAAAAGTACAGAAAGAAAAATAGCATAATAACTAACCTAATACTTAAAAGTAATTTACTTAAAATATAACTTAAGAACAGTATATACAAAATTTAATACTTATCTTATTAATTTGTACGGTTTATAATTTCGATCGTATTGTAGGTTTAGCGTCAAAGTACATTATTATTGCATTCAATGTATTATTATTGCATAAGGGGGGCGCGATAAAAATTATGATTAAAAATTGGGTCGCCAGTGTTGAAAGTTTGAGAAGCACTGAAATAGACCAAGTCACTTAAGTAACTGTCTTCTGATTACATTGTCATCATTAGAATTACAAAAATAGGGGAGGTGGGAGATTCGTGACAGATAAAAATATTGCGTAAAAATGTGCATTGTTAAACAGTGTTTATTCAAAATCGTTCAAAAAAATAAAAAATACCGTGTAAAAGAAGAGTTCGGTGTATTTAACTCACCATTTTTTTTTTAAATATGTTTCTACTTTCTCTAAACTCTACTTTTCATTTAGAAGTTTCTAAACCGGACATCTTAGAAATAATCCTGTCACAAATATGATTTCAGCAATAAGTTGATCACACTCAATAAAAATAACTAATCTGTTCTGCACACCGGTGATATAAAGTTTTTCTTATGATGAAGAAAGTGAAAGATAAAGCACAGCAGCCGATGGAAAATATTTCAATATTGACATTCCACGTTGCTTCACTATTTTTTGAAATGCACACGATCCCTTTTGTTACTTTAAAACATTCATTTTTGTTATTTAGAGAGTATATTTCCGTTCCATTGTTTATAGCACTTTTTATCGTTCACACTCTATTCAATTAGCTGTACCTGTACCACCGTTTCATCTGACATCAGAGGTAAGTTTCAATTCAATGGAACAAGGTATGAAAAGGGTTGCTTATGTATTGTCAGAAAATCACTCATTTATTTGACAGATATAATTACTAATATTTTCTTTTTAAAGGGGATTTGGAGAAGAGTGTACACCTTTTTTTTATTAAAGATAAAAATATGCATATCATTATCATATTTTAAATTGGCCTTGGCAAATCATGCAATCTTATTCATCTTCATTGTGATGACACTTTAAGATTAATTTTGTTTAGCTTAGTTATCATAATGACAGAGCCAAACCTAGCAGGTGTGCAGCGCGTGTACCACATAGGGGCGATCCAAACAAGGGGCAGCCGCCTCAGTCCTCAAATGGTTCTATCAATCAAGCAAAACTTTTACGAATATCTCAAAATAAAACTTACAATAAGTCGTAAAAATAAGCTGATTTTAATAGTTATTAAAAAATAAAAATAAATGCCGAATTTAAGATAACATAGTACATTTTAAGAAAAAGAGAACGTTAGAGTATAGGGGTCCATAGTTCATTAACGTCTACTAGTTTCACTGACGTGGCTGAGCTGATAATACGTCAAGAAAGATTTTTTGGCGGTACTGGCGGTGCAAAATGTGGATCGATGCTTAACAAAGGCGTCTCAAAAATGATTTTTGTGAAAGTCTATTTACTAAGATATTTAATAATGTTAATATTACCTCAGGCGTAGGAGTGTTTAGATTCAATATTTATTCATATTGCATCCCAATATGCAAGGAAATTCGAAATTTTCATTTTACTAATAACCTCACAAATAGGGGAAATAAACAAAATAGGGGAAAGAAGAAGTTTTTGTATCTATTTATGATTTTATTAATGTTTTAATTTTTACTCTTATACAGGTAGATGATTCTATAACGTCAATATTAAGTACTAGTCAAAATATGCAAAATTATCTAAAGGGGTGGCGTGGCACATTTGGTCTTTGCACCGGGGTGGCCAACATCTTAAGATCGGTCTTGCGTAATGATGAAACACAACACCTATTTCTTTTGGCATATAAACTCTTCAAACAAAGTTTTATTATTATGCGAAAGAGTAATACTAATTTCAAAATTTAAAAAAATATAGTTGATAATTATTGATAAATAAAACAGTACTGCCATTGGTAGCTACAAATATGAATTTTAAAATAATTCTGATAAGATAAATAAATATAAATTTAAGTAAATTAATACTGAGAAAACTTACAACTTATTTAAAACCACTGGAAATATGACACGCTTTGCTGTGACAAATTAGTTCAAAGTCTTATCAATAGATGGCAGCACAAACCTTAAAAAAATTTTGAATCACAATTTTCTATTTAATGGAAGGTAAAAATGAATATATATTTAGTAAAGTGTTTAGAACATTGTGTTACTTTAAAATAAGTAATCATAAATGATTTTAAACCATGATTTTTCTGAATGAACTAATGTGATGCAAAAATAAAAGCAAATATTATAGGAAAGGAACAGTAAATGTTATGCTACAGAAAGAGCAAACATTTTACAAAAGAAAAATTAATTATTATGAAAAAGGAAGAGTAGTATTATAAAATAAAAATAAAATGTTACACGCAGAAGCAGAAACATTTTTCTTCGAATTTTTATTATTTTACTGACTTGCAATTTCGAAATTGATTAAAATATTATTCTTCGGCAAAAGATGGCAGCACGAAGCTGGGATTTATTATTGTTTTCTATAATATATTCTGTATACGCTAGCTAAAAAGTTCACAGTTCTCTTTTCCATTACGAATAAAATATAAGTAATATTTAAATAAATGAAACATAAATTAATTATGTTATCCCCAACAGTAACAAGTAAAATTTTTATTTTGAGTAGAAAATTCGTTTCTATTGTGAGGAATAAGAGCTCTGTAGTTGTGTTGTTTTCCCCTTTAAGCACTTATTTCACATTGCACATTTTTCAATAATAAAAATACACAATTTTTTAATTTCTGTTTCATTAATTGAAAATAAAAACTGTGTTAAAATGATTTTCTGCATGATAAAATATTTTCTGTGGAATTTATAGTCTTACTATTTGAGAGGAATTTTAATTGCATTAAAGATATGAAATTTAATATCGAGTTATAAAATTAGTACATATGCTTTAGCACAAGTAATGAAGAAAAATAACGGGAATAAAAAGAGACTTTTCAGTAAATCTGTGACTCTGATTCTTAAATGGATACTAAATTTCAAATCAAGTGGATTGTTTTTAATTTTTAATTCGAATAAAAAGTAAGCTTTTCAATTACAGAATGGAATTGATTAAATGCTTTGATGAGGGATTGTTACAGATCAGACATGCAAACTGATTTTTTTCGTTATATGCATTTCCCAAAATGTGCAGTGCTTTTGCAACTTACTCTATATTTGATATTGCAATGTATATCTATTAGATGTATACAGTTGAATAGAAATGGACATAATAGCAAAACCAAATTTTACTTTGGAATTAATTTGACTGAAGAAGTATAACGCGCCAATGGTCAGGTATCTGTGAAACTTTCGCTGTACCTGAATTCCTTTTCTCAAAAAGGGAGGACAAGAATAAAAACTTCTAATAACTAAAACAATTGATGCTTGGATTTTTGAAGAAAATATAATTATTCAATTTTTTTTTTGTTTTTTTTTTTTGTTCTCATTGATATAAAAAACTACTAAAATGTGATTTCAGATTTATGGCCGGGGGATTGGAGGGATATTCTAGTGTTTGTTTTATTCCAAACACACTCTTTTCTCCAAATTTTGCGGCAAATACTGCCATCTATTGGTTAGAGATAAAACTAGAAATATTAGAACAAAATCCTGTTGCTCTATGTTAATCATTAGGCCTTTTTTCAATGCACTTTCCAATGTTTCGAATACATCATGACATTATGATCATGTCATAATATTTCTATCTTCTTAAGCGTAAGATGTCTTTATTAATGATTTATTCCTTATTGAATTATGCACACATTTTTTAATTTGCTTTAGTATACAAGGATTTAAGTATCATTTTCTGTTTTAATTCATAAATTATTTTGAACATTGATTTTATATAAAGGGAAAAAAATAAGGGTGGGGGGGAAACAAAAACACATTGGGGTTTTACGTTACACAAGTGATAAATAACACAATATATAGACTTTCTGCTGAATTGAAAAATGTGTATTTGGTATCGTGTCGCATTAAGCGGAAAAATAAAATAATTTTAAGAAACAATTTATGTTAATTTAATTGTTGTTTTTTTGAAACAACTGATTGGAAAATAGTAACATTTTAAATTAGAGCACGTCATAAAATAATTTTTCCTTAAATATCCCAAACTTCGAAATTTTGTAAGCTATTTTTTTCTTTTAATCTGTTAAAAGTATCTTTCTTCAAACCATTGGCGTGAATGAAATTACGAGAATAAATAATTACTTCAATTCTCTTTTAGATAATAGGAGGTGGTAAAATGGGATTTTTAAAACAACTTAAATGATTTTTTTAAGTAAATTGAAAAATATTCTAATATTATTTCTAAAACAAATAATTCAGAAAACCGTTTTCTTTTATAAAACAGGGTTTAAACTTAAAACATATTTTCAATTAGAAAAATGTCCCAACACTTATTTTAGGGATCCGTTTCACGAAAATCGGTTCGAAAAATTAAGTTTTAAATTTTTAATAGGAAAAGAAAACATTACAATCTTTCTTCTTCTAATGGAATTTAAATTCCTGATTTAGCTAGTTTCAAAATATTTAAGGAATCGAAATATATTGTGGGATATGTTTTTTTTTTTTTTTTTTTTTTTTTTTAAAAATATATCTCACAATTTTTCAAATGAGTAAATTTCAGTACAGAAGAAACATTAAAAAAAAATACTAAACGCCATTCATTTAAACTGGTGATTCCCAAATTAATCTATATCGACCCCTAGGGGTCTATGACGATCTAAAAGTGGTCCACGTCAGCGAAAATTATTTGGGGATCTTTGAGGTGTAAATGGGAGTCTAAGATTGACTAAACCAGATCATGACTTTAACTTTATAAGAAAATTTAATCAAGTGGAAAAATCAGATTTATTTACTAAATTTAATGAGATTCATTTGTAGTTACAAGGCGATAGCATTGATGTTATTAAAAAAGGACCATCATTTTAGTGTGTTTTGCCAGATTTAAGCTAAAACAGTATACTGTTGGATGTCGTGAATTTTACCAGTTTTTCAATTTGTAATTGACAATTTGCTAGGAAAATGATGTTTTAACGTACGGTCAAATTTTAAATGCCCTTTTTTCAGATATTGAAACTAGGTTTGAGAATGCTTTGACTATGGTAACACACTATGACTATGTGGTGGCTATGGTATTACCACAGTAAACGATTGAGTAAAATGTCGGATTACAAGAGGAACTGATCATAGAAGCCACCAACATAAATCTTAGAAACGGATGTTAGCAATTTTGGCTTTAAAAAGATATACCTGTTATTTATCCCGAAGTATAGAACACCTTGTGGAAGTTTTTAATTGGTTATCCTAGAGAGAAGGAGTTTCAGGGCGGTTATCAATTTCCAAAACAGAACCAGAAGAAAAAAAGAAAGACAAGATTGGTGCCAGATGTTGAACTTTTGTTATATTGAAGCACGAGATTCATCCCACTCTTTTAAAAGTATTTATTTGTTGTTCAGTTATTTTTTATGTGTTAATTAAATTTATTTAACTAACATGCATTTCTTAAGTTTTAAACTTTATACTTCACTACAGTGAGAAACGAAAAAACTTTTAAAGTACACCTATACTATCTGTAAAAAAGACATTAAGTTAATAAATTTACAAAAATTCAATATTAGGTAAGTAGAGGTCCACCTAAAACTGAAAAAAATAGCAAGGGTTCTATGAGACAAAAAAGTTTAGGAACCTCTGTGTGTGTGATTTAAACATTTACACTTATAATAATACTTAAAAAATGTATGAAAAATTTTGTTACAAAATAAGTTAGAGGTTAAAAAATGTGTGTGCATGATTTCTCTGCTTAATAAGACTTTTTACATGTTTTCTTCATGTGATTGAAAAAAAAAGGAGAAAAGCTAATCGATGCTTTTGAACACGGCTTTCTTTTTCAAATAAATATAAACACAATAAATACTCATATAAAACTGGTAACTATAGAAGCAGTCATTTTTTTTAAAAATAATTTTCTTCTGACTTATTTATTTTTAACAACACACGGAGAATACTTCAAGAAGGGACTTCCTTGAGTTTGTATATGTATAACAAAGGGATTTTCACTCACACATTATGTCGCAGAAAAAAAAATAAAAATATTCAAAAAAGCTCAGATTTAATAGCCATTATTTTGTTTAACAAACGGTCTTTTAGACGTTAAAGAAATAACGCAAAATCCAAAACTTAAAAAGAAAAGTTAAGCAGTAGTAATTGTTAATAAAAATATATGTGTAATGTGAAAAAAAAATATCTTTCGAATATTAGACGAGGAGCTTATCTTTCTGAATAGAAAACTACTTCTTGTTTGAGGTTGTTTTAAGTAAGTTCTAGACTACTTTAAAATTGTTATTTTAGCTGCTCTCAAAAACATTAAATTGACAATAACAGAATTATAGTAGACATATTTCAGTTTTTAACCTTCTAGGCAACATAACAGTTCCTATTTCAACAGAGGTTATTCTCTCCGAGCATCCAAAACACGTTTGTCAAATTTTTAGAACTTGTGTGCGTTATTTAGTATATTTGAGAAAAATTTACATGTATTTCATCCTTAAAATCACATAAAAATCAAATTGGAATTCCTGTTTTAGTTTTTTAAATATAAATTTAACTCTGTATCTTTTGACAGATTACAAAAAAAAAAAAAAAAAAAAAAAAAAAATTTATAATTATTTTTTTATTTATTTTTTTGAATTTATCAAGGATATAATTATTTTCAGACTATTACGTAAAATAATTTATCTTATATAGTTAAATACGGTTGAGCAGTTTGTAATGGTTAACAAAAAACAAAACAAAGAAAACCGCTTATATGTATCATTTATAGAATACAAATTATTCATGAAATAAAAAAATCAAATTTTCAAAAAATTGTGTTTTTTTTTATTAAATGAAACATTTTTTTTTATAAATAAAATTCAACTCTACATTTAACACAGGGTGCATTCATGCTTTACAATTTAGTAAAGAAAAAGTGAATTAGTACTTCATTTTTCACTATACAGAGTATCCATTTAATCCTAAAAAAGAACGTTTCGAATAAAAAGTTTCTGAGTAAAAAAGTTAAAAGTATCGAATCCAAAAAATTTTACTGTTCTCGAAGCTATCTTTATAAATGTATTTATCAAAACCCTACTAATTGCCATTCAAAGCAATGACTTAATATTTTATTCATTTACCATTCATACATATTTAAAACCTTTAAAAACATATCCAAAAAATTAATCAGAAATCTTAAAAAAACAAATAATCGATGGGAAAAAAAAATTAAACATGTACCTACATCTTAGAATAAAAGCTTTTCGTAGTTAAAGAGAAATACGAGAATGTTTCAGAACTGCTGATGTGTAAAAGATACACAAGTGAGATTTGAAGACTATGATTCTAGTGAGGTCCAATTAAGAATGATAGTTTTCTATTCCTTGGAGAAGTTCTTTAGAAGAAAGGAGGGTTTTTTCCCCTCCTTTTTATCACAATAAAATGAGATAGCTTTCACCAGTCTAGTAAATTTAGTGCTTGAGTAACGAACTAAGAACAAAAATAAGTACAGAACTTCGTTCGTACGAAAAACTTTTCTTTTAAGTTGTTGGATTTATTTCTATGCTTGGATTATAAGAAAGTTACTTTGGCTAATATCTTCTTCTCTAGTACTAATATTATGTCCATGAAACCAGGAAGAAAACTCAAAGTTTTTCCATCGACTTTAACCTTAGAATTATATTTAAAAAATGATAAGAATCATAGCCTATTATTAAAAATATGTCTGATACATAAAGTAATCTCAGACTATAATATATATATTAGTTTCACTTATGAACACATTAAAATTTAAAAACGGAAGCCCTAATTTGATCGATTATCATTTCTTTTCTTTTTTGACATTGCAATCAAAATGTTTTATATTTCTATCACATTATTAGGTTATAATAAATACACTGATGAAAAATAAATTAAGAGTAGTTGCCTATTTTATCGAATTGCATGAAAAGAACTGAACTGAATGAAAAAATCACTGCTTCTAGATAAAAATGCAAATATTGTACTGTAAATACGTAAGAGTACAAGTATGTGTAGGTGGAGCCACCAGAAAAACAGGCTTTATAAGCACGTGTAAGTAAAGACGCATTTCATTCACCAGCAAACCTCGGCTAATTTCTTCGTGTTATTTTAAAGCATTCATTTCAGTTCAAACTGTAACAGTAAAAGTGAGTAACCACCAACGTTTAGATGATGGAATGAAGTGCCGAATTGTGGGAATGCTAGAAGCAGGCCAATGTCAAGTCTAGATATGTGTAGAGTTCAATTTAACGCCCAGGGTCATGTGTAAGTTATAGAAACAATTCCAGAATACTGGATCCATCGAGAGAAAGCCTGGGCAAGGTCGGCCAAGAGCCACGACGACGAGATGATTGCCATTTGTCGATTATAGTGAGGCTACAGCTTCTCAGCTCTCTCGTTACTTGTATACAGCCACAGGAACCCATGTATCAAGAGTGACTGTTTCAAAAAGACTTCGTGAGAGAGAGTTGTTCTCCAGATGACTCGCTGTTTCCATCCCTCACACTTCTATGAACATGGTAGTCCATTTTGAATGGTACAGACAATGTAGAGATTAGAGTATGGATCAAAGGGTGATCGAGTTCTGTTCACCAATGAGTCCCGCTTTAGTCTAAACACCGATTCTTGCCATACGTTCATATGGAGAGAACCAGGGAACCTCTACCTACCCTGAAATGTCCCCAAAATCGACAATAATGGCGGCTGAAGTTTAATGGTCTGGGGAGGCATCATGTTGGACGGCCGTACATTTCTCCATGTCTTTGAAAGAGGCTTTGTGATTGGTGTGAGGTATAGGGACGAGGTCTTGAGGCCTTATGTTCACCTTTTCAGGGGTGCGTGTGGCCCCGAGTTCATTTTAATGGACGATAACCCAATGCCACATAGAGCTCTTTTGGTCAAAGAATTTCTAGAGGGCGAGGATATGCCGTGTGGATTGGCCTGCCAGGTATCCAGACCTCAACTCTATAGAGCACGTCTGAGACGCTCTGGGGAGGGCAATTGAAACTCGCAACCGTCTCTCCGAGAACTATTTAGGAAATGAAAGCAGCGTTGTTGAATGAATGGGACCAATTGCCATACGAACTGATAAACTACTTTATTTCAAGTATGACATCAAGCTGCGGGGCTGTATAGCTGTAAGAGGGGGCCATTCCCCCTATTACCCATTCCTTTCGTTTATTCTGCAACCACTGTTTCATACCCTCCAACTCCACCGAGTGTTATGCACGATTCATGCGTGTGTATTGCAATTGTTGAATGGTTATTTGTTTTGAATTGTATCAATGTATGGCCACATCAAATCCAGTAGTTTTATAGGTGATCGTTCAAGTATTCAAATTATCTTATTTTCTTACACCCCAGTGAATTAATACTGTCTGTTTTATTTTAAAGTTCGTCAATCGTCATAAGACGTTTCGTCAGTAAGATGGATCCGTACTTGATTTAAATTATTGCACTAAATTCGAGTACGATGAAAAATTGCCAGGAATGAAGTGAATATTAAAATTAAATAGGTTTTTTATTACTGCTATTGGTTAGTCATTTCTAGGCAAATAATATTACGATGACTATATCTGTGGTACATTTTAAAGAATCAATGACCACAATCAAGTAAACTATTTAATATCTACCTATCATGTATATATATATATATATATATATATATATATCATATTACATAGTATTGCACAAGAAAATATGTGGGTGATTTTGAAAAACTATTATATCTAATAATATCATTAAAATTTCTCTTTCATTTATGAGACTTCATCTTATAACTAATAGAATAGGAAAGCAAGTACTATGTTATTTATATATATAAAATATAAGAAATGTAAACTAATGGAATATCTAATAATTAAAACTTCTATGCTAGGTATAAAGAGCATCATGCTCAGAATCTAATTTAAATTTTAAAATTGTTCTCAGTGCAAAATGTTTGAAGGTTTATTTATCGTTTATATTATATAATATATATATATATATGTGTGTAAGGATAATTAAATTAGATTAAAAATTAAATTTCCTACCAAGTAATTCACTTTTATATTACCTCCTCACCTTTTCAAGTATCAAACTAATGACCCATTTATTTCTTCCGAACATATGGCCTAGCTAATAAACATGTCTAATTCCAGATCGTTAAATTTAATAACCCTATATGTCAGCATTAACTTCCAAGAACACTCATGATTGTTGCGATCGGTGTTTTAAGTGTTTAACCCACTTAAGATTATTCGGTGTCGTTCTTTTTCTCTCTACATTTTTGCGTCAGATGATGTCTAACTTTAATCAAATAAAGACCTTGTTTAAAATTAAGTCTGCTTCTGACTCTTAAATCATGTCATATATATATATATATATATATATATATATATATATATATATATATATAACTGAATTTAAACAAATTCCAAATTATTATGTTCTACGCTTTCGTTCTCTAATTAGGATGTTCTTCTTGTAGAGCTTCTTTAAATATAAATATAAATTATTGTTTTTGTTAAGAACATAGATTAAGATGCGACATAATTTTTCTTTGGAATAAAATAAATATTCCCCAATTGTGAAGATTCTAATAATAGTTTTGTTCAATAAAGAGAAGTCCCTTAATTATAAAAAGATTTTTATCAAAATAAAAATTATGTAACTATCATGATATAGATGTACTAAATATGATGATCTCTAATTTGTTTTCTTGAAGCATTGATTGCTGAATAAAATCATGTCTTGTGAAATAATATCCTGTAAACTGAAGCCGTATGAATTAGTACATATTTGATATCTTGGTTTACGTGTTAAAATAAACAAAACAAAATATGTATGACCCTCAGACATCCCAAATGTCTTTTCTTTCAATTAATTTAAAACCATTGTGAGGAAAAACAAGGGAAAAGCATTTTATATCCTTTTGCAGAAATAAAAAATATTTGTTCAAAAATGCTTGCTAAAAATTTGGTTAAGTTTCAAATAATAGCTGATTTTCGATTAAAAGGTGTTAAATTATTTATAGCAACACAATTAAAGTATATCTTACAAAGTTTCAATGTACAATTATCTAGCTTTAAAGGTTTCCTTTTATCTCATCATATCTAGGTTTCTTCTTTAAAATTTAATGAATCCTTTTTTTAATTATATACATTTTTAAAGAGAAGAATAATCCATGCTATATAATTCCCTTATTACAAAAAATAACGCGCGCGTGTCAGTTCTTTCAAGTCTACATATATCATCCGTTAGAAGCTTCAGATATATTTAATCAATAAATTATGTATGGAATTGGAGCAGTTTTAAAGTAAAGCAAAATCTGTGTGCTTTTTAAGCTAATATTAATAATAATAAACCTCTTAAGAAGACAAAAATGAAGATAAGTAAGGAAATAGTGTAGCCTAATTTTATAAAATATAAACATTTATAATTCATCTACATGTTTATAGATCAATCTATATTTTATAAAGGTTTCCGATATTAATATTTTAGCATTTATCTGAAAATATGAAAAAATTTAAAACGTGTAGCATTTGAATTTTTACCAGAAAATGCATCTATTTCTTGAAATCTGAGGTGCTAAAAACGGATATATGTATGGAGAGATCAGATCTTATAATAAATCGTTATAGAGTGATCTTTTATTAAATTAACATTTCATTCCTTTATTATTAGCCCTTTAATGCTACCCTTTGAAAAACTTAGGGAATAGTACCTACATTCGTCTCCCGGACGACATGAATTTTGGCATGCATAAAACATAATTTAAAAGTAAATAAATTAAAAATTATATTACCTGCAGATGATTTCATGACATTTAATCTTCACGTAGGCAAGAAAGTTAATTTTATTTTTATTTTCGAAGCAATCCTTACACATATCAGCATAATGTTCTCCGCAAATTACTCTAGATTATAATAAACAAAATTTGTGCGTCATTCTACACAACTTACATGTGCTAAATTCAAACATTTTCCCTATTTTTAGTTTCCGATTGTTCAGGTGGTTTAGTGTTCTACTTCAATTTCAAAAGTTCACAGATAGTTGTCCTTGTTGATAGGGATAACGTTGATACATATTTAGATGTTTATCCATTCATGGCGCAAGGAGATCTTCACTTAGTTTATCCCAAACTTTCTGCTAGATAATATTTTTTGCAGTTTGTGAGCCATAGTATGCCCATACATAACACATACATTCACTGAATTGTTATCTATCATGCTATAAAGCCAGGGTGTGCCTTACATCGATCGTGATCGACCGGTGGACCACCGAGATATTTTGGGGTGACCACCCGATGTTTTTAGCAGTTAGTAATTATAAACGGAAATATTCAAGATTAGCTGCAGACTATATAAGTCTTCTGCTGACTATAAAAACGAAAACTAACTTTATATGAAAATATTTAGATAAAAACTAAGATAAACTTTAGATAAAAATGTCTGTATTTTGAATTGTTGGAAAAATTAGAAATAGACCACGCCCTGGACAAGACTGCCCACCCCTGCTATAAAGCATGCAGAGAGGCCATCGAAGTGTTTTTCTACTGCATAATATGTTGTTACACATCTGATCTAATGAGTCTGCGGCTCCTTTTGTTGAATTGTAAAATTCAATTATTTCTGGTTTTTCGCTTTCTTTATTTATATTCAGTTTCTTATGGAACAAAGATAAAAGAAAAACACACTGGTTTTGTTTTGTTTTATACGATAAAAGAGTTTAGCTTGGTCAAAACAATACACAGAAGTTCCTACTCTTCGAGATCACAATTCTAAGAGTTCAGGAGAAAATCCTCGTTTGAATTTTCGAATAGTTCCAACAACTGTGAACATTGAATTCATCAAAAGTTTCTTAGCTAAAGGTATCGAAGTAAACCAATTACCCATTGTAATGTTTCAATTAGTTCTTTGAATAATCCTTTCTAACTCTTCAATGAAGTAAGACTATAAGAGTCTTCGTTTTCCGATTCATCCTCTGAAATAAAATTTT
The DNA here is from genome assembly GCA_019973955.1 of Trichonephila inaurata madagascariensis. Classification (NCBI taxonomy): domain Eukaryota; kingdom Metazoa; phylum Arthropoda; class Arachnida; order Araneae; family Nephilidae; genus Trichonephila; species Trichonephila inaurata. The sequence goes on from BMAV01018233.1 coordinate 100,737, forward strand.
CCTTATCTCTTAACTGTTTTAATAATTCACAGACAACCTCAGGATTTACCCCAAAAGTTTTCTCCACAAAAGCCTTTTGACAGCGTCCTGACAACGCATAAAAAAAAAAAAAACTAAGACAGATTCTCAATTCCAAATGTTGCTGCTACCCATTCGTTTCTCAGACTAACATTGTTCTAAAAATGCTACATGCGAAAATATTTTGAGAAAGATGAATATCCTAATGTCTGGTAGCCTAGGTCATATGAAGGTACTGAGTAATACATTACATATCCTGCTTTTGAGGGGAGAGTACAAGGTTATTTGTTATAGGCGTAGTCTGCAGACAAAAAAGGGTAGCAATCTAGGGTTAAATTTGAAAACATTTTATTAGTATATTTTATTCACACACACACAGAGAAGTAAAGTAGCTCATTTTTCTGTAGGAATTCCGTATTTCTTTTTCGCATTCATAAAGTTTGTAATGATCTGTCTTGCATTTACATTTTGGAAATTCTATAAGCAACTACGCAACAAATTTATATAGTTAGAAAGTACTCACTTTTTATTGAACGGCTAAATATACTATTCGTGAATTATTGCACACACCAGTTAATAGGAAATTTTAGAATATGACTAACAGAAGCTTGACAACCATATTTAGATTTCCGGCTCGGAAGAGATATTTTTCAACTTTATCCTGAGAAGAAAATACTGCATTATTTACATCCTGTTTCAATGTAAGTAATGCAACGTACTACAAAATGTTGCAGTTTTGATAGGAGTTTCCTTATCAATTTCTGCATCAGAATCAATTTTCATTGGGTCCGACAAATCAAAAATTTCCTCAAATTCAGTTTCACAGTTAGGCAGTCTGTCGTCATATCTAAAATAATCGTTGAAATCTTAAAATACTCCATGTGTTGTAGAGTGTGATGAGATAGGAAATGAATTCCCTAACCTATTCAAAACTCATCCCGTAGGTTATACTCATGACTTATATGCACCTACGAAGTCTAACACTTTCCCCTTGAAATTTGCTACTTACAAAAAGATTATTTTGTTTTTGTTTTTTTGTTTTATTTTTATTTATTTATTATTTTTTTTTTGTTTAGTAACAAAAAGGATATGTCATTTGAAAAAAAAAATCCAGCTGCCGAAATATTTGTTAATTCGGAGTTTATTGTTCGTTAAATAGGGCTTTTTGTCTTTATTGCAATCGGGGAAAGAAAAAATCCGTTCAAACGCGAAATTCGTTAAATTGGGATTAGTTAAATCGGGGTCCACTTGTATCTATCTATCTCTCTACCTATCTATCTATAAATGTATATGGCCCTGTCAGTGGTGACCATTAAGAGGCAAGGAAGTCTTCAGTTTACTCTGAATTTAATTGCTCACGATTAATATATTTACAAATTATTTACATATTATGGATCGTCATTTAAGATTACATCGTTCATAATCGTCTCTTTACAGTTCTTAACAGAAGTTATGGATTTTCGTCCTTTGTTGCATCATGGGGCCTTCTTCTTCTAGCGTCTAAAGTCAGTCTAGCTACGGCAACAAGTTTACGTCATCAGACATGCGCAGAATAGAACAGTTCAGAACAGACGTGGCTCGGCAATAGCTGCCGGCACCACATCTCTCTTTCTATCTATCTATCTATCTATCTATTTATATATATATATATATATATTTATGGACAAGAAAGCATGATTTCTTTTTTGTCTTTGGATTTTACAATTTTAGAATTCAATTCACAGAATCTGAATAAATAAATTAAATATGAGTTATTATTCTAGTTCATTATTATTAGAACTTTTTAGATTGCTCTTATATTATAAAAGAATATTTTAGAAAATATATTTTTAAAGTTCCAAGCATCTCTCTCTCTCTCCATTAACAATAAACAAGGCAACAACAGATAATTTATTTATCTTAGAGTAGGTACCTAGAAGATAAATAAACTTGGAAAATATTATTTAGCAAAAAAATATAAATATCACACTTCTTTTAGTTTTCAGACATTCAATCATTTTCCTCTTTTACCTTTGCAATCATCTATTAAAAATGAACCTGTACTTCTATGTACATTTATAAATTTAATTTGTGTAACACAGTTGCTTCTGTATTAATTTGTTTTCGTTTAACAGAGTTGACAGTGAATTAGTAAAAAATTTAGAATTAGTTTTAACCCTCCAAGCGGTCTGCACGTAAAATTCCGCCATTTCAGAGACGCTTTTTCTGCCTTCAAGCAAGATTCCCAAAAGCGGCCGAGCCGCATTTTTAAAAATACGGCTCAACGGCTTTTGAGAACCCCACCTGAAAGCAAAAAAATATGTGCGGTGCATTTTTAAAGCATCTCCAGAATGGCAAGACTTTAAGTGCAGACCGCTTAGAGGGTTAAATCAGAAAAAGTTTGGTGTATCGATAAATATGCCGCCATGACTTTGAAAAGACACTCCTGAAAGTGATTTACAGCAAGGTTTACGTATTCCAGTTTACTTATTTAGCACTTTAAATTATTAAATGCAACTTTTTATTGGATGAAACGGATAATGCGTTTTTTACCAGTTAATGCAGAAAAAAATACTTTAAACTTAACACATTTGTAATTAAATTTTTAATAGAGATCAAATACGCATATATCCTTAAAATATATTATCAGAAAATTGTTCAAAGTTATATTTTCGATACTACTTTGAAACTTTTTAGACTAGGAAAAAATTTATTTTGACAAAGAAATTAATTTAACAAAATAGTATGAAAAATAAATTTTAAGATGATCAAAAGTACAATGGTGTTTTTAAATTAATAAAAATTTTTAATTGCATTAATTTTCGAACATCTTACATTTCAAAGTATATTTTTATTATATTACATGTTTGAGTTCTTTTTTTTAATTCTCTCTGTATATTTCTTTTTTGCAAAAACATGTTGATGCTTATAGACACAACAAAATACAGAATCTAATGCATTTAGTAAATGTAATTTTAGGTAAAATCACAACTTTCTACAGCAACAAAAAATAAAGTGTTCGGTTATCTAAGTACAGTTTGTGTCCATAACGCTTAATGATTCCATGCTTAATTTTAAAATCAATATGAAACGGAAGTTATATGATCATTTGCAATGATGAACCAGAATGACAGTTCTAAGAGACAAACATTCCTCATAACTTCAACATCGTTTCACGTACTAAAAGGAAAGCACAAAATGAAGTCCCTAAGATAATTTATGGTCTATTTCTTTTTTTTTTAATCATGGTATGGTTCAAAACATTATAGAAAGAACTCATTTAGTGGGACTCGATCAAACCATTACTCAACAGTAAATGAATCCACTGCCAAGCACCAGCGGTTCATCAAAATTTATTTGGCGCACCCTTGAATAGGTTTGGCGCTTTATCTAATCAGCCCTTATGACCAAAGCCATTTTCTGTTTTGCTGTTGCGATACTGTTTTGTTTGTCATGGTTTCCTTTGCTGCTTATACTCTTTGGGAAGTACAGCAGCTGTGTTTCTACAGAAGAAACTTACCAGACGTGTGCTTAACTTAGAAAAAAAGCAGATTAATGTCTTGGAAATGATACCCTTATCCTATTTTCTCGGAAAATTACGGACTGTGGCAGTAGACGCCCCTCTGTAGAAAGTTTAGTTCTATTTTGTGTTTTGTTTGACAAGCTCGTATTCGAAATACCTTGAGTGGAAAGAGTTCGGTGTTTGAAAGCAGATATTAGTCGTTTATAAATGCCCAATGCCCAATAAATCTTTGAATAAATAAAAGTATAAAGGACAATGGTAGAGTATAAAACTAATGTTTTTTAAGTATTGGAGGTATTTTTTTTTTCTTAATTACACTTGTGGAGGGATATGCATAGAGTATGAATTGTAGGTTTCTCTAATTCATGTTGATATATTAGTAAAATTGATTCAGGTTTTTTAAATGCAACAAACATGAAATTATTGGAGGCCTTTTTTTACACTCGAAAGTATGTTTTGCCTTTATTTTCAATGCAAAACGTAACTGTGAAGTCGAATATGGAATGCTATATATGGAAGCATAATTTACATTAGAGTGATATTATTTGTAAGAATAAATTTATTATACTGCATTTACAGTGAAATCTTAGAAAATCTTAAATCTCAAATAAGGTTAATGAAAGAGAATATTAATTTGTAACTGTTTATTTTAGTTTTCTTAGACAATACATAAAAATGTGGTGTTTTTTGAATTATATGGGAATATAGTAGAACTGTACTCATAGAATTTTTTTGTAATTATCAGGCATTTTTATTCTCATGTATTCATTTGTTCAAATACTTGGCGTTTTAAGTGATAACACACAATGTACATATAAAAAAATATTAAAAAAAAAATCAATAAATATTTGTTCTCTTTGTTTTTTCATCCATTTTTTAATGTATTATGAAAAAGACGTTACTCATAAGATAAGATCACAACTTATTTTGAAAACGTGGGTATAAAAGGTTACCAGTAGGAATATTTCTTTTAGCGTCGGTTGTATCATTTTTGGTGTTTTTATCACTTGTGCCGGCGAAAAGTTAAAGTACCGTTAAAATATATTTTATTATTGAAAAGTTATGCTTACTGAAAAACACAAAACATGTGGAAAATCAGTACTGTATTTTTACACGACACAATAAGCTAAAATGATAACAAATTATAATCAACGAATGTTTCATCAGCAGAGCCAATTATTTGGAGGCTTTTTTTTAAGTGATCCCATTTATGTAATTATGTTTGGAATGTGTTCTACATTGATATTCTGTATTAAAGATTATTCCACCAATTTTAGAAATAGGAAAAAATATTTCCCTCAGACGTGAAACGGTTAAAAAAAAGTTTTATTCATACAAAAACAATCTTACATAAAAACCTACTTTACTTTGCATTTCTGTATCAAATATAGTTTCAATGCAATTTCAAGGAGTATACTTAGAGTATTGGACATTTTACAGTATATTTGAAGTTTTCAGTTTATTCATTGTCATATTTATGACCTCTCAATTCTTATCTACATTATAAACTAAAATAAATTAGTCAATTTCGTAAAGATAAAATACTCATGAACAATTGAAAAAATTCCAATTATCTACATATCTTACGTCTTTTGGTATATAAATCAAACACTGATTTATTATAAGCAACAAAATGACTGTATTATGAATTTATACTATTTAAATTGTTTTAAAATCATAAACTCGTTTAAATAATTCATGAAAACCATGAATAGTGAGAAGATATCTATTACACACTATCATTAAATAATATCTAAAATATAGAACTTAAAATAGTAATGATAGAAAAGTATATTTTAAATCTCACAATAAGTTATTGTATTGATGAAAAAAAAACTTACTGAGAGATAGAACATTATGCGAATTTCTAACTCTCATTCTCCGGTTATTTAATTTGGCAATAAAAATAGAATTGTCACATATAATAATTGTGAAACATTGAGCTGTATGATATATTTTAAAGAGAGAGAAAATAATATAAAATCCCTTTCAAACTTCTAATTTATTTGTATTTTAGAATTTTACATTTAGAAAATTTAAGGTGAATTGTAATCGAAATAATTGTTTCATTAAATTGCAAGAAGATTCTGAGGACAGAAATAAAATGAAAGCATATTTTAATATGGAATACCATAGTGTTATAAAATATTTATATTTCTCTTAATACGTACAGACAGTATAATAAGAGAAAAGCATAGCAGCAAATATGATTTATTCTGAATTTCACAAGAGCATGCTTTACTAAGAGAGATGCTCTAATAATGGTAGAAAAAAGAGACAGGATAAAAGCATCCTGTTCTATTCATAAGACAAATCTCAATAAAAGAACATCAAATATTCAGCAGTGTTACGATTAAGAAAGCTCTAAGGAAATTATAAGCTACTTCCATACATGCATTTTCTAGACGTATATTATTGAAGAGACAGGCATTTTTTATCTGAAACTAGGAAATAGACTTTGACTTCTCAGCTTTAATCTTTGCGTTAGGATTTTATGTTGATAATGATAACCTATTCCCCGAATATACTTGTAATTGTGTTGTTAAATATGTAGCACTACATGAATTTTACATTTCTGCAAAACAGTAAGATACATAATTCAGGATTTTTGGAATGTTACTGAGTGATATGAGTATTATAGTAAAGATTTATAGCATATTAGGATATAATTAAGTAACATAATAAGCAATTAACATCCAGTGTTAATGTACAACGTGTCTGATATTTATGATGTATGTAATGCAAGCAAATATTGTGTACCATATACATACTGTGTGTGGGCTTAAATACTCTCTCCATATATATATTATATGTATGCGTGCGTGCGCGGGCTATGCATTATGTGATTAAATAGCTATTTTCTCTGCCAATTAATTTTTAAATTGATTGGAATTTATTTATGATAGCTATGGAATGTACAATAGATTATTATTAGTATTTTGTTATCGATTATAATAGGGATTTTTGTAGAATATTGGTTGAAAATGTTTTAGTCTAAAAAATAATTACTGTAGAGATCAAATGAGCAGTAAGTTTGTAAGAGTATTACTGGGAACACAACGAGAAAATGATAAATTTGACGTGGGTAGAAAGTATGAAGATGTACATAATTTTTAAACACACTACTCATTTAAAAAATATATATAAATAAATATAAATTTCATTATAAACATTTAACAATTATATTTGGCTTTTCTGTTTGTGAATTTTATGAGTTTGGAATGTAAAAATTATGTTTATAAATAATAAAAACAAAAACACATGTAATTATTCAAAATTTCAATTATTTTTAAAATAAAGAAAAATATAACCTATTTAATTTAATTTTGCCTAGTTCACAAATATTTGAAAGAATCTTTTTTTTTTTACTTCTTTATTCAATAGATGAAATTATTCTGTGACGCATTTAGATTTTTAAAAAAAAAGTGCATACTAATTATTTTGAAGAATTCCATTGCCTTCTCATCTTAAAACTTTAAATCTACTTTTTTAAACATTTATTTAAGAAAATTTGTATAGGATTTACATTTTCTCGCTTTAAAAAATTCAAGTATTTATGATTTTAATTGAATATTTAAGATTATAATTAAAGTAATAATTTAATTATATTTTTTATAATTGATTTAAATAGATTATTTTTACTTGTAAGAGAAAAGTATTTCTACTACCAGTATATGTATTTAAAAAAAAAGTTTCGAACAAATGATAGTGTATTCTGAATTCGATCCTAAATCCTACATAACAATTTTTTTAACTGACTAATGGTTACAGATTGTTTCTAATATTGCTTTTTTGCATTAAAACATAACTTGACATTATGTCTTTTTTTATGTCCGTCAAAGATGATAGAAGTTCATAAGGCATGAGTAAATCTATTTTCTACCTATTTACATGAAAAAAAAAATTGATTCCTTTTTTTAAACAATTCAATTTTTAACATTATTTTACACAAAAAAATCTGTTTTTTTAGATCGATAATTTTATTTTTTCAATATGTTAGGAAATTTAGGTACATCTGATGATAAAAAAAATTTTTTTTTGTTAGTAAAACTGTCTTTAACATCTTATAAGCAAATTGAATGATGTTATTTTCAACTTTTATTTCCGATGTGTCACCAGAAGTTGTGGAAGTAATTAGCATTGGAGCTGACCGAGCTATCGGAGTTCGAGAAGAATAATCATAAGGAACTCAGACTCACGCTTCTTTTGAGTGTTAGGATTTCCAATTGCATCCAGGGTTAAGCAATAAAGTTGTATATCATTTATAAATGTTAAGGCCAGAATAAAAGTAGCTAATTTTAAGATTATGTCAGCTTCTTCCTCGAATTCTCTTACACCCGTGACTTTCAGTCCACGAGAATGAATATAAACTTAAAGAAACACATTTTAAAGAAACACAATAAAATTTTAAATCATAATATGAAACAAAAACCTTTTCTTGATTAATTTATTGCTGTTAGCCGATACCAATGCAAAATCTTGTTAGTTAAATACCGGATTGTTCTCTATGGTGGACCGCGGTTACAAGGAGAAAAAAAGATTATTATCAATCCGAACCTACATATGCAGAAGAGATACTCTATGGCAGGGATGGCGAACCAGTTGCACGCGTGCCATCAATGGTACACGATACAATATTTTGGGCACGAAAGCGATCGAAATGGTTTGCATTTTATTTCAAAATAACTAAGTTCACTATGAAGTATTACAAGTAAACGCGAGAGATCGGTCGCGGAGCCGCGGGGAACACACACTCGTTTGTTATTTTCCTGCTTTAATTACGTCGTGAACTACAGTTGCTTATGATGCAAAATATTTGTGCGCATAGCATAGTCAATTTCGTGAACAAAACTATATTTAAAAGTTTATGTGTGTTTATTTACGAATTTTAACTCTTAATTAACATGGCTAGTTCAGCAAAAGAACACAAAGTGCAAGATAGTAAGTGTAACATAGAATTTCAAACTTTACGAATCTAGAAATATGACATTTTTTTAGTAATAAAAGTGGCAAGGCGGTGTGTGGTTTATGTTCTGCAACAATGGTATGCAGAACATCGTCTGCAAAATGGCATTTTGAAACAAATCAGAAATCCTCTTGACAAAAAAGTGAACGAAAGCAAAAAATTAATTACTTAGAAACTATTTGGCAACTGCAATTCAGCTTGCATTCTACTAAAAGTAACATCTTACATTCCTAAAAAGCTACTTGTCCATCCAATCTGCAACAAAAGAAGTCACACTAATGTTACTTTAATTTGAATTACACGTATAACTAAAACATTTACAACTATACAGTACAAAAGGTATTTTTTTTCGTAGTAAATAAGAGTTTTGAGTTGATAGAGTATTTAGTGTTTTATTATTTCCGCAAGAATCACAACTTAAAATTATTTGGCGGCACGTTTATACCTCATTAAACACTTCTTTAGAAAAAAATGGCACGTTAATCCAAAAAGGTTCGCCACCCTTGCTCTATGGTATGGAGGTTAAACGAACAATATTTTTTAAAAAAAAGTAATTTCATAATTTACAATTGTAGTGAAGAGGTTGAGTTTTAAAAAATGGATTGAAAAAAACTTAATTTGTAGATGACTTTAGACTAAAATAATTAATTTTCTGCAATATAAATATTCAAAAGTGATAATTACTGACTCTCGAGCACTGAGTATTGAGTCGTGCAGTGTAACATTGCAACATTGCATAATCCAGAATTATCAATCCTTGCAGTCCAATCTAAGCTGTTTTTCGTCTTCCACTTTATCGTGCATTGTAGTGCTTACAGTATATAAGTTTAGAATACTCTTAAAAATTAATACTTAAGATACTGTTCAATGCATATAGATGTATATTCTTGAAAATATTTAATATTCATTCTCTCATTGCAATAAATGTTAAAAAGTTATACAATACTGCTTAACACTTTACCAAAAACTAAAACAAACAAACAAACAAAAAGAACTCAAACACTTAGATTTTATGCTTTTTGTGACAGTATTTAACAGTTTTTTTTTTAAATTTTATTTTTCCATTTTATATTTTATAGTACATTTTTTTCGCTCAGGTAGATTTTGAAATCTAAAAAAAAAAAAAAATCGATACATCATATTGTTTATGTATATAAATATTAATTAACCCAAAAAATTCTCTTCAAAAATTCAAATAAAAGCAATCATTAATTCTAAGTTACACTCTAAATTTTCAACACGTTTTTGTAAATAAATAAATAAAATTAAAAAAAAGAAAAAAAGAAAGAAAGAAAAAGTGTCAAAATGGGGTTAATACTTACGAAATTAAAAAACCATAAAGATAACTATAAAGAAGTGAATAATCAATTTATATTACCAGCATTAAAAGCTTTTAAATACATACAGTTACCTGTAATTGCTTTAACCCCCTCAATATCATTTAAAATTTTTCCCATATAACGATTTTTCCGCCTTCTATTTTAAGCTTCATCCGATTTTTAGAAGCAGTAACATAGAGAAAAAAACACAGCTTAGATTCAAATAGGCAGATAGGAATATGAAAAAAGTATTTAACTCTTGTTATAACACATGGCGATTAGATGTTTATCTTTTGTTGTAAAATATAACAGTTATTCTCAACCTTTTTTTCGTTGCGGTGCACTTACAAACAATTTCAAAATTTGGCAACACACTAACAATTAAAAAAGCTTAGAAGAAGTTTACTTTTCTGTAAAATATGTACTATGTAAAATAGTTTATGAAAATAAGCTTCAGTGTTTAATAAAATAATATATACGACAAAGACAACAAAATGTTTATCGAGTAATTAATTATAGGTTAATTATAAGAATACATTTAATGCGAAATTTAAGCTTGATGATTTTTCATAATTTCATTTATATTTGGTCGTAAATATTATGATGCCACTCTCCTTTTGTAATCTGCATTTAAGACTCGCTCTTTTTTTCATTTTTCTATTTGTTAATGCTGAAAATCCAAATTCACGCTAATAAGATGCAGAAAATTATTACAACAAGCTTTGTGTTGGCTATTATGAAATAATCGCCTTTTATTAATCATAAATGAGTCAATTTATTCTTCCGAATGTTTTGAAATTAAATCTAGATTTTTACAAAGCAAAAATAATTTTTCCTCTTTATTCGAAATTAATTTTTATGCAAATGTATTCGTTTTACAAAAAATTACAAACCCGATCATTTTTTTTTCTTTATTTTTCTGTAACCATCAATCCTGAAAGGATAAGTTAAATATATTACAAATACCCTTAGTTTATTTTTATAAGACGGTCAAATGATTCGATCCCGGAATTTATTTTTTTCCCTCAGAGTAAAATAAATAATTTTTAAAAATTGGTGGTCAACTACAAGAATTTGTCGTTATACACAAAAGTATCATGGCACAATGGTTGAGAATCACTAACCTATAACGATAAGATGTTTAATTCTTGTTATAACATTCGACGATAAGATGTTTAAATTTTAAAATGACATTATACGGCAAATCATAAGCTACGGCATCTCCAAATAAATCAATAATCCATCATTATTTTACTAAACGCAAATTTCAAGGGAGTATACTATATTGGACATTTACAGTATATTTGAAGTTTTCTAGTTTATTCATTGTCATAGCCATTTATGACCTCTCAATTTATCTACATTATAAACTAAAAATAAATTAGCTTTACTCAAAAGATAAAAATATGCTCATGAACAATTGAAAAAATTCCAATTATCTACATAATCTACAATCTTTTGGGTATATAAATCAAAACACTGATTTATTATGCACAAAATGACTGTATTATAACTTATACTATTTCAAATTGTTTTTTAAAATCATAAACTCGTTTTAAATAATTCATGGTTCATGAATAGTATAAAGATATCTATTACACTATCATTAAAGCAATATCTAAAATATAAACCTAAAAATAGTAATGATAGAAAAGTATATTTTAAATCTCACAATAAGTTATTGTATTGATGAAAAAAAAACTTACTGAGAGATAGAACATTATGCGAATCTTCTAACCTCATTCTCCTGGTTATTTAATTTGGGCAATAAAATAGAATTACATTACACAATTGTGAAACATTGAGCTGTATGATATATTTTAAAGAGAGAAATAACAGTAAAATCCCTTCAAACTTCTACAATTTATTTGCATTTTTTAGAATTTTACATTTAGAAAATTTAAGGTGAACAAAATCGGAAATAATTGTTTCATTAAATTGCAGAAGATTGAGGACAGAAATAAAAATGAAAGCATATTTTAATATGGAATACCATAGTGCTTATAAAATATTTATATTTCTCTTTAATACGTTGTATAGTATAATAAGAGAAAAGCATAAAGCAGCAAATATGATTTTATTCTGAATTTCACACAAGAGCATGCTTTACTAAGAGAGATGCTCTAATGCAATGGTAGAAAAAAAGAGACAGGATGTAAAGCATCCTGTTCTATTCTACAGACAAATCTCAATAAAGAACATCAAATATTCAGCAGTGTTACGATTAAGAAAGCTCTAAGGAAATTATAAGCTTACCTATATATATATTTTTCTAGACGTACACGAAATACACAGGCATTTTTTTTATCTGAAACTAGAAATAGACTTGACTTCTCAGCTTTAATCTTTATGTTAGGATTTTATGTGATAATGATAACCTATTCCCTGAATATACTTGTAATTGTGTTGTTAAATATGTAACACTACATGAATTTTACATTTCTGCAAACAGTAAGATACATAATTCAGGATTTTTGGAATGTTACTTGTTATATGGAGTATTATAGTAAAAGATTTATAGCATATTAGGATATAATTAAGTAAATATATAATAAGCAATTAACATCCAGTGTTAATGTACAACGTGTCTGATATTTATGATGTATGTAATGCAAGTAAATATTAGGTACTATATACATGCACTGTGTGTGGGCTTAAATACTCTCTCTCTATATATATATACATATGTATATATAGTGTGCGCGAGTTTAGCATTATGTGATTAAATAGTTATTTTCTGTCAATTAATTTTAAATGGAGTGGAATTTTATTTATGATGAAAGGCGGAAATGCGCCGCCATAGGATAGTTTATCGTATTTTGTTATCGATTACATTAGGGATTTTGTAGAAATATTAATAAAAATGTTTTAGTCTAAAAAATAATTACAGTAGAGCATAAGCCAAACTTCAATAATATGCCCCTCTTTTCAATCCCAATTTTAATCGCGCCCCCTTTATACATTGCTTAATAAATTACTGAATACAATAATAATGCACTTTTGGAGGCTAAAGCTAATATTGTACGATCTTAATTATAAACCGTACGAATTATTAACATAAGTATTAAAATTTTTGTGCTATGTTACTTTAAGAAAAAAAAAAAAAAATTAAGTAATAGGATAACAAGTGTTATTTTTCCTTTCTCTTACTTATAATTGGAAACATATTGCAAAATGCGGTGGCTGCTTAGGAAGACAAAAGGTTAGATATCAGCTAAATATAGAAAAAAAATAAATCAGAGGGTCAATTTTCTGTAAAATGATTTTGCTCTTGCAAGACAAGCCCATGTAGGGTCGCTAATACTTATTAAACTTGTTTTAATTCAGTATTAGCTAAAGTATAAGTATTAAGTTTTTTATATATGTTACATTTTAAGTAATATATGTTTTAAATTACTTTTTTTTGCATATATTGTATATTTATGTTATTTTTCTCTTTCTCTAATGTTTAAATTAAAACAGATTAAGAAAATAATATTACCAAGATTTATTTCCTTCAAGATCCATTCTCAGTACTAATGTCATTAAAAATAGCCTAATCTTATGTTGCTCTTTATTATATCCATTACATCTGGCATTCTCAAGTAACGTTCATGTAGCCCAGACAACTCAACATGTACGTCTGCACAAAACATGTAAAATGCTAAATCTCATAATACCCTAGTTTCGTCTTGGCCGAATCGATTAGCTACCGAATCTCTCAGAATGTACATCTCTATAATTCACACAGTATGAATTGTAATTCACTTGTTAAGTATTTACGGCAGTGGGATTGTTCAAAACCGACGGCTTTTTAAAACCAGCGAGCATTCGACGATAATAAAGCATCAACAAGTACACAGACGAGGGCAAATTGATAGCAGTTACGAATGGGTTAGGATCCATTTCAAAATACTTCAGAAGGGCTTTCAACTGCCGAAAAAGAGATCTTCATAGTATTTCACATCCAGTGACGAAATTAAAGGGCAATTTTGTAATAAACTCTTTTGAATTCTGATAGAGGTGGATGCTGAATTTTCTGCACTGGAAAACAAAAGCATTTCGTATATTATTACCATTTTTAACATCACCTTTGTGAATCCTGGACTTTTCAAGTGATGGCTACTTTGAAGACAAAATATAGATCTGAGCTAAATATCAAAAATAACCTCGAGCGTCAATTTCAAATTTTGTACCTTCCTTTTGAAAAATCCTGCCTTGCAAGACAAGCCCATGGGGAAGTCACTGATAATTACATAACTTGCCTTATACTGGCTGAAGTAAATCTACTCTTAACAGAGTTTATTTTTTAAAAATGATATATATTATTCTTATATAATAGCTCAATGTAAGGAGAGTAAAACCAAGTATATGGGCAAATGTATACAAAAATATAAAATGGATTTATTGAAATGAATAATTACATTATAAAATGGTTTGAATGAACTGTAAATTTAAGCTTCCAAGTAGAATTAGCATTTAGAATAAATGTTAAGTAATAAAAAATAGAATATAAAATCTAAATGAATAACAATTGTGTTATTTTTAATATATAAAAGGCAAGAAAGCCCGGGATCAGGTGTGCACCTTCGATACTAACGTTAATGTCGTGGGGAGTGAAGCACCCCAATTTTTTTATAATTAGTTTTCATATAAAAGATAAAAAATCAGCTACTTCAGTGAATAATTTTAATCCAAGAGAGAAAATATGTTTCATTGCATTGCTGATTTTTCTATTTGTCTTCATAATTTGGAGAAATAAGTCGAGTTAAAACTGAACTAAATTGTTCCAAATGTGCGTAACCTTAATAAAGCGACGGGACAAATCACAGACACTTTTTGCTAACATTACAGGTAAGTTATTTGCAAGCAAACTGTCAAGCATTTGTTCACAAGCTATTGTAATTTTTAATGTGTCCATTGGATGATCGACAAATATATTGTTGAACTTTTGCTTGCTTGTGTCTTTTGAGAGAGTAGGTAGCGCATTTTGCGGTACACTCCATAGACTTTACATTTTCTTGATAAAGTCTGGCACGTAGCTATTGTTCTTCGTTTCATGTTTATTACTTTTCTCAAATTTACTTTCGCTAAATATTAGATTAATATGCATTATTTTCAGCAAATGTTTCCCTTGTTTGATCAGCTGTGCCTCACCTCCCTTCAGTATGAGATCACATAGATGCCCGCAATTTTTATATTCTGCTCATTTGGTTATTTATAAAACTATAATCGTCAAAATAAACATCACAATTAAAACCTACCGTTATTCATATAGGAAATGCGTTATGTTAGAAGAAAATATTTTGAAAAATAGAGGTCGTGCCGGGAACCGGTCTAAACAAGTACGTTAAAAAAAAAAAACGTTTGCAACTCCAAAAAAGGAGATATGTTATTAATTGCCTAGCCCTATTACACTGGGTCATATTAGAGGATTCTTTCTGTCAAGGCCGCCGGTAGCCAAATAAACAGTTTTCCCAGAATTTAACGATTTTTTACACAGTGTTTCTGCATGGTTCATAAAAATTCGGTCACTAACCTTCAGTGTCAGCGCTTATCCACGTATTATAAACTCTTTCATTGTAAAAACGCAACAGAATTATATAATTTACAACTTCCTAAAAAGGGTTGCAGGTAAACTGTTTGTAAGTCTGAAATCCAGCAAAAGTAATATTATTTAGATTGTAAAGAACGTACAAAAAATCTCTATCGTAGGACATAAAGCAAAATAAAATATTTTTTTTATTTAGTTGTAAAAGATCAAAGATAGCCAATGCTCCAAAGTGTAGAATCTTTTATTTTGATGACTTTTTCTTCACCAGATGATATATAAATCTGGTATCAATGTAAATCTGTATTTTTTATTATATCGTATATTTGTTTTTTTCATTCCAGTAAATTTAATTTTGGCAACCTTTATTTTCATTATGCTCGCGCCCCTCGTTGGTGCTGACACGCGCTCTCGGAGGGGCACCCCACAGTTTGAGAACACTGCAGTGGTGAGATCAAAAGAGCAGTAAAGTCGCGAAGAGGCATCACTGGGGAAACACAACGAGAAAACATAATTTGACGTGTAGGAAAGTATATTGATGTACATAATTTTTAAACACTTACTTCCATATTTAATATGCATAAATAAATACAAAATTTATTGAAAATATTTAATAAATTATATATATTTGCTTTCTGCCGGTGAATTCTATGAGCTGGATTGTAAAAATTATATTATACAATGTTCAAAACACATGTAATGGTTCTAAATTCAATTATTTTTTAAACAAAGAAAATAATATATAATCTATTTTAATTAATTTGCCTAGTTCACAAATATTTGAGAGAATCTTTTTACTCTTTACTCAATAGATGAAATTATTCTTGTAACGCATTTGAGATTTAAAAAAATGCATATCCACCATTTCAAAGAATTCCATTGCCTTCTCATCTTTAAAACTTTAAATCTACTTTTTTAAACATTTATTTTGCTGTACCTCTGGTGTATAGGATTTACATTTTTCTTAAAATCAAGTATCTATGAATTAATTTGAATATTTACGATTATAACTTAAAGTATTGTTGTAATATATTTTATAATTCATTTAAATCAGTGTTTCTCAACTGTAGATGCCTTCAGTGGGGCGCGATAACCCTTCAAGGGGGCGCGAGCATATCGAAAATAAAAGGTTAAAAAATTAATTTTACTGGAATGAAAAAAACAAATACTTTCTGATATAATAAAAAATACAGATTTACATTGATATGATTTATATATATCAATTTGAAAAGAGGTCATCAAAAATAAAGATTCTACTTGAACGCTCATTAGCTATCTTTTGACTATATAACCAAATAAAAAGTTATTTTAATGGTTTTGGTTGTAATCCTACGATGAGATTTTTTATTACGTTTCTTTTAATCTAAAATATTACTTTTTGGTTATATTAAACTTACTGGTATGGTTAACGGCTAAACCCTTTTTTAGGGAAGTTGTAAATTATATATTTCTGTTGCGTTTCTTTTCACAATGTGAAAGAGTTTTATGATACATGGATAAGCATGGTTGAGAATTTTGAAGGATTACTTGACCAAGATTTATATTTTTATGAGTATATACTGAAACATATAATACAAAATCGTTAATTTGGGAAAACTGTTTATTTGTTACCAATGACCTTGAAAGAGAATCCTCTAATATGGACAGTCTTAATGGGACCTAAAATGAATTACAGACATATCTCCTGTTGGGAAAAGTAAACGTTTTTTAGAATCTTATGGTACTTGTTTAGAACTGAGTTCCCAGCACGACCACTATTTTTCTTCAAAATATTTTCTTCAACATGCTGCATTTTTTCCATGAATAACTTAGTGGTTTTAATTGTGATAAGCAAAGGACTGATTATGGTTTATAAATGTAAACATAGAAAATAAAAAAGAATTAAAGATCTGTGATCTCTCTTGAGCAGTAAATTGAAGCTGATCAAACAAGGGAAACATTTGCTGAAATAATGCATATTAATCATGTTAGCGAAAGTAAATTTTGAGAGAAAAGCATTAAACATGAAACGAAAGGAAAATTTTCAATAGCTACATTAAGAACTTTTATCAAGAAAATATGAAGCCATAAGTGTACCGCAAAATGCTCTCACCCTGTCAAAAAGACACAAGCAAGAAAAAAGTTCAACAGGATATTTGTCGATCATCAAAAGACATTAAAATTATAATAACGTGAGCAAAATTCGACAGTTTTGTTTGCAAATAACTTACCTGTAATGTTAGCAAAGTGTCTGTGATTGTGTCCTTTATTAAGGTCAATGCTACTATTTGGAACAATTTAGTTCAGTTTTATTGGATATTTTCAATTATGAAAGACAACAGGAAAAAATTCCAAATAGGTAAAAGTATATTTTCTTTGTTAAATTATTCAATTAGGAAATTGTGCATTAAAAATAACACAATTGGTATTCATTAGAATTTTTTATACTCTTTTTTATTATTTACCATTTATTCTAAATGATACTCCTTAAGTAGTTAAAAATTTCAGCTCATTCAAAACTGTTTATAATATGAGTATTCATTTCAATAAATCATTTTACATTTTGTATACATTGTCATATACTTGGTTTTACTCTCCTATACAATTAAGCTTGCTATATCAAGAATAATATATTATCATTTTAAAAAATAAACTCCTGTTAAAGTGGGTACTTCAGCCAAGTAGTAAGAACAAGTTTAATAATTATCAGTGACCTATAGGCTGTCTTGCAGAGCAAAGTTTTCGAAGGAAGGCTAAAAAATTCATTAGAAATTGACACTCAGAGAGTTATTTGATATTTAGCCTCAGATCTACTTTGTCTCTGTAAAGCAGCCATCGCAGAATATCCGGATTCACAAAGGTATGATGTTAAAAATGGCAATAGTATACGAAATGCTTTTGTTTTCATTGCAGAAAATTCAGCATCCACCTCTATCCAGAATTCAAAGAGTGATTTATTACAAAATTGTCCTTTACTCCCCGCTGGATGCAAAATTCAGAAGATCTTTTTTCGGCAGTTATAGCCCTTCTAAAGTATTTGAAATTGATCCCCAAACCACAATTCGTAACTTGCTATCAACAATTTACCTCGTCTGTGTACTTATTGATGCTTCTTTATTACGTCGAATGCCTGCTGTGATTTAAAAATATATCTATGATTTATATTTTAGAATCACTGCCGGTATAAATACTTAATACCTTGAATTACAATTAACGCGTGCGAATTATTAAAATGTACATTGAAGAGAGATTCGCATAATCGATTCAGCCACAAGACTGACTATTCGTACGAGGTACAGCATTTTTTACATGTTTTGTGCAGACGTCTGTTAGGCTGTTTGTGACTCACATGAACGTTCGCGAGAATGCCAGATGTAATGGAATTGATAAAAGCAACATAGATTAGCTATTTTAATGACATTTACTTTTAGAAATGGATCTTTGAAGGAAATAAATTTAATTAAATATTATTTCTCAATCTGTTTTAATTTAAAAATTAGAGAAAGAAAAAATAATATAATTAACCTTATTACTTGTTATATATATATATATATATATATATATATATAATTTATTTAAAATATATATTACTAAGAGTGATATATAAAAAAATCTATCACTTATCTTATTAATACTGAATTACAAGAAACAAGCTTAATAAGTATTAGCGACTTCATGGTTTCCTATGTCTTGCAGAGCAAAGTTTTTCAAAAGTTTTTAAAAATTGACCCTCTTGAGTTCTTTTTCGATATTTAGCTGATATCTATATTTTTTGTCTTATAAGACCACCGCAGTTTGCACAATATGTTCCAATTTAAAAATTAGAGAAAGGAAAAATAACATAATACTATCCTATTACTTATATATATACACCGGTGTGCAAACTTAAGCAGCAGGTGGGTTTATTGCCATAATAACTTCAATGAAAAATCATCTGAGAGACATGAAATCTGAAATGAGGGAGAGATGGCGTAAGTAAAGGATGACGAAAGCATCGGCGCTGAAAAAGGAATACAACGCATTATTGCGGTATGGAATCAAACAAAAACAAGCTTTATTGAACGTATAGTATCGTGACTCATGATTATTATCCAATAGAAGAACAACAAGCAGATGTTCCTAATATGGTATATGCCCCTTTCTACAATGGTTGTTTTGCACCGTCTCTGCATACTCAGAACCACAGCTGGTGCAACATTTCTTGAGTAGGAGTGCCTTACCTTCGTCCTCTGTAACATCTGTTTGAGTTGTTGGTTGTACTCCGGATGATGTTAGTACGGCAATACGTTCCCCAAAGCATCCCACACATGTTCGATGGGATCTTTAAATTCGTGGTTAATCAAAGCACAATCCATTCGAGGATATCTTCACTTTCCGTGGCAGCTCCCTCAACAGCAAGAGGCAATGTAGTGCATTGTCATCCAAAGATGAAGTTCGGGGCCACTTGCACCTCGAAAAGATGCAGATGGGGAAGAAGTTCTCCTCACAATAGCGATCCCCGGTTACAGACCCTCTGTCGAAAAATGGGAAGCTCAGTTCCGCCGTTCAGCATAATGCCAACCCAGACAAGAACCCAGGACCACCGTAATGATGCGTTCCTTCCTGATGTTACTGGATAAACTGGTCCCGATCTCTCCAAAATCAAAACGCGTTGAGAATCACTTCTGGTACTGAACCGACTCTCATCCGTAAAGAGAACACGACTCCATTGATCAGTTGTCCAGTTTTTGTGCTCTGTCCCACTGTAACGTGGCTTCGGTGGTCATCTTTTTAACGGAGGCAGCGTTCAGGGACGGCGGGTGAACAGGCCCCTTTGTGAAGGCGTCTGGCCACATGCAAACCGCTACACTGTTCGACCTGTTGCTGTACAGGAGTTTCTGAGCAATGGCGTTGTTGACTGTTTTTTCCTGCGCAGCGTCGTCTTCGGGCGGCCACCAACCTTCTAACAGCTGTACCTGTGTTTCGAACAAGCTTCCAAGCAGCTTGGAACGACACTTTTTGTTGATTCCGGAACTCTGCAGCTACACTGGTGACAGTACGCCTCTCCTCCCAGCTTTCCGATCATTCTTCCACGTGTGAAGTCATCCGTGATGATTTCTTCTAGCCATATTTCACGAAATTGACCTTACCGGCACTTGCAGAGAGAATATGGTGAATTGCGTCTCCGTCCTTCATTTCATTCTACTGAGCTGAGCAGCGCGCGCTGACATCACGCTGCTTTGAGTACGCTCACATCGCTTCGACGTTTTGTTCTTGATATTTGCATACGCATGACGTTTCTACTCGACTTTACGTGTTCTACCGATCTCCGACTTCCTTTTCTGCAATTTCATGGCTATCTGCCAAATTTTACATTGTTGCTTTTAAGTTTTTGCACAATTAAAGTATATATATATACTGTTTAAAAAGTAAACATATAAAAAATTTAATACTGCTTAGTTATTAATTTGTACGGTTTATAATAAGATCGTGTGTATTGTAGCTTTAGCGTCAAAGTGCAGTATTATTATTGCATTCAGTAATTTATTAATGTATAAGAGGGGCGCGATACAAAAATTGTGATTGAAAAGGGGGCGCCAGTATTGAAAGTTTGAGAAGCACTGATTTTAAATAGGATTATTTTACTTGAAAGAGAAAAGTATTTCCACTACCAGGGTATATGTATTTCTAAAAGTTTTTCAAATATAGTATTCTGAATTGATCCCTAAATCAGTATATAACAATTTCTTTTTAGACTGACTTAATGGTTACAGATTGTTTCTTAATATTAGTTTTTTTGCATTGTAAAACATAACTTTTAATCTTTTCTGTATTTCTTTTATGTCCTTCAAAAGATGATAGAAGTTCATAAGGTATGACTAAATCTATTTTCGCAATTATTAGCGTGGAAAAAAAATCGATACATTTTTAAACAATTCAATTTTTTAACATTATTTATGTGAGAAAAGAAAGAAAGAAAAGAAATTCTGTTTTTTTTTTTAGACAGATAATTTTATTTTTCAATGTTAGAGAATTCAGGTACATCAGATGATAAAAAGAAAATTTACGGTTAGTAAACTGTATTTAACATCTTATAAAGTTAAATTGAATGATGTTACTTTCAACTTTATTTCCGATGTGATTTTGGTCCGATGTGTCACCAGAAGTAATTAGCATTGAGCTGACCGAGCTAATTTGAAAGTTCGAGAAGAATAATCATAAGGAACTCAGATCACGCTTTTGAGTGTTAGGATTTCCAATTGCATCCAGTTGGGCAATAAAGTTGTATATCATTATAAATGTTAAGGCCAGAATAAAAGTAGCTAATTTTAAGATTGCGTCAGCTTCTTCTTCGAATTCTTACACCCGTGACTTTCTAGTCCACGAGAATGAATAGTAAACTTAAAGAAACATATTTTAAAGAAAAACACAATAAAATTTTAAATCATAATATGAAACAAAAAAACCTTTCTTGATTAATTTATTGCTGTTAGCCGATATCCCAATGCAAAATCTCGCTAGTTAAATACAAATTAAAGAACAATTTTAAATAAGTATTAGCGACTTCCATGGTTTTGTCTTGCAGAGAAAAAGTTTTTCAAATTTTTTTAAAATTGACCCTCTAGTTCTTTTTCGATATTTAGCTGATATCATATTTTGTTTTTAAAAACCCCACCGCAGTTTGCAATATGTTCCAATTTAAAAATTAAAAGGGAAAAAATAACATAAAATTATCCTATTACTTAATAATAAAACACTGGTTTTTCAAAACTTAAGCAACAGGTGGGTTTATTATAACTTCACGAAAAATCATCAGAGACATGAAATTCTGAAATGGGGGAGGGGTATTATGTAATAAGGAGACAAACATCGGCGCTAAAAAAGGAATACAACGCATAGGGTTTGGAATCAAACAAAACAAGCTTTATTGAAGGGCTAGTATCGTGATCGATTGTCATCAACAGGAAGAAAACAACAAGAAAAGGGATTTCCCCTTTCCAAGGGTTCCCACCGTCTCCGCATACTCAAACCAGCTGGGGGGAACATTTCTTGATAGGAGTGCCCATTCCTCAATCAACACTTTTGGTTTTTGGGTTGTACCCCGGATGATGTTAGCTTTTGGGGCAATCGTCCCCCCAAAGCACCCCACACATGTTCGATGGGATTAAATTTTGGGGAAGTGGCCAAATATTCGGTATATCTTCATTTTCCAGCAGCCCCTCAACAGCAAGAGTGCAATGTGGCAGTATTGTCATCCATAAAGATAAGTTCCAATGGCCCCCGGAAAAAGATGCAGAGGGGGAAGAAGTACCCCCCACAATAGGACCCCCGGTTACAGACCCTCTGTCGAAAAGGGGAAGCTCAGTTCCGCCGTTCAGCATAATGCCACAACAAGAACTCCGGGACCACCGAACGATGTCTTTCCTTGATGTTACTGGGAAAAAACCCGGGGTCCCGATCTCTCCAAATCAAAAGGGTTGAGAACCCTTTCCGGTCTAAACCGACTCTCACCCCGTAAAGAAAACCCGACTCCATTGATCGTTGTCCATTTTTGGGCCCTTCTTCCCCCCGCGTGGCGGTGAATATCTTTAACGGGGGGCGGTTCGGAGGGCGGTGAAAGGCCTTTGTGGGGCGTCGGCCACATAAACCCTACACTTGCGACCTGTTGCTGTACAGATTTCGACAATGGCGCTTGTTGACTGTTTTTCCGTGCGGTTGTCGCCGGGCCCACACAATTTCCCCAAAAGCTTCCTGTGGTTTGGAACGCTTTCCAAACGCGCGAAACGACACTTTTGTTGATTCGAACTCTGCAGCTACACTGGGCTCGCCCCCCCTCCGCTTTCCCATCATTCTTCCCGGGGTCCCAGATGTTTCTTCTAGCCATATTTTACGAACGACTCCGGGCCCTTCAAAAATATTGAATTGCGTCTCCGTCCTTCTTTTCATTCACTGTTGAGCAGCGCGGCTGACATCACGCGTTTTTAGTACGCTCACATCGCTTCTGACGTTTTTTTCCCGATATTTGCATACGCATGACGTTTCTACTGACTTGGTTCCCTACGATCTCCAGACCTCCTTTTCTGCAATTTCATGGCTATCTGCTAAATTTTTACATTGTTGCTTAAGTTTTGCACACCAGTATATATATATATTTGCTTAAAAGTAACATATAAAAAATTTAATACTTGTGTTATTAATTTGTACGGTTTATAATTAAGATCGTGTATTGTAGCTTTAGCGTCAAAGTGCATTATTATTGCATTCAGTAATTTATTAATGTATAAGAGGGGCGCGATAAAAATTGTGATTGAAAAGGGGGCGCCAGTATTGAAAGTTTGAGAAGCACTGATTTAAATAGATTATTTTTACTTGAAAGAGAAAAGTATTTCCACTACCAGTATATGTATTTAAAAAAAGCTTCTTTCAAATGATAGTGTATTCTGAATTCGATCCTAAATCCTACATAACAATTTTTTAGACTGACTAATGGTTACAGATTGTTTCTAATATTGCTTTTTTGCATTAAAACATAACTTAACTTTCTGTATTTCTTTTTATGTCCTTCAAAGATGATAGAAGTTCATAAGGCATGACTAAATCTATTTTCTACCTATTTACGTGGAAAAAAAATCGATACATTTTTTTAAACAATTCAATTTTTAACATTATTTTATAAAAAAAAAAGAAAGAAAGAAAGAAAGAAATCTGTTTTTTTTTTAGACAGATAATTTTATTTTTTCAATGTGTTAGAGAATTCAGGTACATCAGATGATAAAAAAGAAAATTTATTTGTTAGTAAAACTGTATTTAACATCTTATAAGCAAATTGAATGATGTTACTTTCAACTTTTATTTCCGATGTGATTTGTCCGATGTGTCACCAGAAGTTGTGGAAGTAATTAGCATTGGAGCTGACCGAGCTATCGGAGTTCGAGAAGAATAATCATAAGGAACTCAGACTCACGCTTCTTTTGAGTGTTAGGATTTCCAATTGCATCCAGGGTTAAGCAATAAAGTTGTATATCATTTATAAATGTTAAGGCCAGAATAAAAGTAGCTAATTTTAAGATTATGTCAGCTTCTTCTTCGAATTCTCTTACACCCGTGACTTTCAGTCCACGAGAATGAATATAAACTTAAAGAAACACATTTTAAAGAAACACAATAAAATTTTAAATCATAATATGAAACAAAAACCTTTTCTTGATTAATTTATTGCTGTTAGCCGATATCAATGCAAAATCTCGTTAGTTAAATACCGGATTGTTCTCTATGGTGGACCGCGGTTACAAGGAGAAAAAAAGATTATTATCAATCCGAACCTACATATGCAGAAGAGATACTCTATGGCAGGGATGGCGAACCAGTGGCACGCGTGCCATCAATGGCACGCGACACAATATTTGGGCACGAAAGCGATCGAAATGGTTTTGCATTTTATTTCAAAATAACTAAGTTCACTATGAGTATTACAGTAAACGCGAGATCGGTCACTTGGAGCCACATGAACACACAGTCGTTTGTTATTTTTCCTGCTTTAGTACGTCGTGAACTACAGTTGCTTATGATGCAAAATATTTGTACGCATAGCATAGTCAATTTCGTGAACAAAACTATATTTAAAAGTTTGTAACGCTGTTTATTTACGAATTTTAACTCTTAATTAACATGGCTAGTTCAGCAAAAGAACACAAAGTGCAAGATAGTAAGTGTAACAGAAATTTCAAACTTTACAATTCTAGAAATATGACATTTTTAGTAATAAAAAGTGGCAAAGGCGGTGTGTGGTTTATGTTCTGTAACAATGGTATACAGAACATCGTCTGCAAAATGGCATTTGAAACAAATCACAAATCCTCTTGACAAAAAGTGAACGAAAGCAAAATAATTAATTGTAGGAAACTATTTGGCTGGCTGCAATTCAGCTTGCATTCTACTAAAGTAACATCTTACATTCCTAAAAAGCTACTTGTCATCAATCTGCAACAAAAAGAAGTCACACTAATGTTACTTTAATTTGAATTACACGTATAACTAAAAACATTTACAACTATACAATTGCTAAAAGGTATTTTTTTTTTTCTGATGCATCGAGAGTTTTGAGTTGATAGAGTATTTAGTGTTTTATTATTTCCGCAAGAATCACAACTTAAAATTATTTGGCGGCACGTTTATACCTCATTAAACGCGCTTCTTTAGAAAAAATGGCACGTTAATCCACAAAGGAGGCTCGCCACCCCTGCTCTATAATGGTATGGAGGTTAAACGAACAATATTTTTTAAAAAAGTAATTTCATAATTTACAATTGTAATTGAAGAGGTTGAGTTTTTAAAAAATGGATTGAAAAACTTGGTTGTAGATGACTTTAGACTAAAATAATTAATTTTCTGCAATATAAATATTCAAAAAGTGATAATTACTGACTCTCGAGAGCACTTTGAGTATTGAGTCGTGCAGTGTAACATTGCAACATTGCATAATCAAATTATCAATCCTTGCAGTCAATCTAAGCTGTTTTTCGTCTTCCACTTTATCGTGCATTGTAGTGCTTACAGTATATAAGTTTAGAATACTCTTAAAATTAATACTTAAGATACTGTTCAATGCATTAGATGCTTCAAATTCTTGAAACTATTTAATATTCATTCTCTCACATTGCAATAAATGTTAAAGAAGTTATACAATACTGTAACTTTACCAAAGAAATAAAACAAACAAACAAACAAAAAGAACTCAAACACTTAGATTTTATGCCTTTTGTGACAGTATTTAACAGTTTTTTTTTTTTTTAAATTTTATTTTTCCCTTTTATATTTTAAAGTAAATTTTTTTCGCTTAGGTAGATTTTGAAATCTGAAAAATAAAATTCGATACATCATATGTGCTTATGTATATAAATATTAATTAACCTAAAAAATTCTCTTAAAAAATTCAAATAAAAGCAATCAATAATTCTAAGTCACAATTTAAATTTTCAACACGTTTTTGTAAATAAATAAATTAAATTAAAAAAAGAAAAAAAGATAGAAAGAAAAAGTGTCAAAATGTGGTTAATACTTACGAAATTAAAAAAAAAACCCATAAAGATAACTATAAAGAAGTGAATAATCAATTTATATTACCAGCATTAAAAGCTTTTAAATACATACAGTTACCTGTAATTGCTTTAACCCTCAATATCATTTAAAATTTCTCCCATCCAACGATTTTTTCAGCCTTCTATTTTAAGCTTCATCCGATTTTTAGAAGCATTAACATAGAGAAAAAAACGCAGCTTAGATTCAAATAGGCAGATAGGAATATGAAAAAAGTATTTAACTCTTGTTATAACACATGGCGATTAGATGTTTATCTTTTGTTATAAAATATAACAGTGATTCTCTCTCAACCTTTTTTTCGTTGCGGTGCACTTACAAACAATTTCAAAATTTGGCAACACACTAACAATTTAAGCTTGAAAGAAGGTTTGCTTTTTCTGTAAAATATGTACTATGTAAAAATAGTTTAAGAAAATAAAGATTCAGTGTTTAATAAAATAATATATACGACAAAGACAACAAAATGTTTATCAGTAATTATTAAAGTTAATTATAAGAATACATTTAATACGAGGTAAGCTTGATGATTTTGATAATTTCATTTATATTTGGTCGTAAATATTATGATGCCACTCCTTTTGTAATCTGCATTTAAGACTCGCTCTTTTTTCATTTTTCTATTTATTTAATGCACAAAATCCAAATTCACGCTAATAAGATGCAGAAAATTATTACGACAAACTTTGTGTTGGCTATTATGAGATAATCGCCTTTAATATTAATCATAAATGAGTCAATTTATTCTTCAGAATGTTTTGAAATTAAGTAGATTTTTACAAAGCAAAAATAATTTTTCCTCTTTATTCGAAGTGAATTTTTTATGCAAAATGTGTATTTCGTTTTTTACAAAAAATTACAAACCCGATCATTTTTTTTTTCTTTATTTTTCTGTAACCATAATCCTGAAAGGATAAATTAAATATTACAAATACCCTTAGTTTATTTTTATAAAACGGTCCAAATGATTTAAGTCCCGATTTATTTTTTTTTTTCCCTCAGAGTAAAATAAATAATTTTTAAAAATTTGGTGGTAGGCTACAAGAATTTGTCGGTATACACAAAGTATCATGGCTGTGGTTGGGGAATAACTAACCTATAACGATAAGATGTTTAATTCTTGTTATAACATTCGACGATAAGATGTTTAAATTCTTAAAAATGACATATACGGCAAATCAATAAGCTACGGCATCTCCAAATAAATCATAATCCATCATTATTTTCATCTAAATCTCCTCCGAAGAGTATCGAGATTACCAACAATAAATCTTCACGAAATAACCGTCACTCCTTTTTTCACCAAATTGCTTTTCAGAGTAAGCTATGTCGATTAATTACTGAAGAGTAGTAACTCATTTAATATTCAGTGACCTGTTCAGGGGGAAGGAAAGGAAAACAGAATCTTCGATGTAATCCTTCCATGTCTTTCAAAGGAGCCCACTTTAAGCCGGATGCTAGTCTCCGTCGCCCTAGGCCATGATCCTATCCTTTGTCCTGAGCAAAGGGAGCGTTAAGAATTGCCAGTCCCTTGTCTCAAAAGAACGGGAGACGTTGCTTATGGGACCGTTGGGGGACAGACGATAAACAGAACATAGGATTGTCTTTGACGATAGCGAAGTCAGATGAGGACCTCTTGTTTCGTGATTGCTCATTTGTGCTACATTCTATCTTCCAGATCATTTGGCGAGATCTTACGACTGTTCCGGCAATGCTTAAGCGCGATTTATTGGTGCAAAGAACTGGAACGTTCGATGGAGGACCTGGAGGCTTCGTGATATTTAAATGTTCTCTTTCTCTTTCAGATGAGAAGAGAAAAGTTAGGATTTAGTCTTAAGGTTTATTTTGTTAAGTGATGAAAGTTGTGAAATGTTTCGATACTTGAATGTGCATTGAGATGACTACTTAAGATTGTATCCATTTTTGTAATGGTTTGCAGTAAAAGTTTTAACATATATATATATATATATATATATATATATATATTTTTTAACACGTGTAGAATAATTGTATAATATATTTTAAAAAGTTGGTTATTATTTTCATCGGCAGTTATTATTCTTATTTTGATGAGTTATTATTTTCATTGATTAGGCTCATTTATTTGCATTATATATTTAAAGTATTTTTCTATAAATAAAAAGAATATTATGTTAGCAATTATGAAGTAAATGTAAATAATAAAGATTATGAGATGTGTAAATGTGTAAAATGTAACGACAGAAGTTGCCAAGAAATGATTGTTTTCCTATCTCTAAATTAGTTTTAAGGTATCCGACTACGTTCAGAACCGTGATTTTAAAAAGGCGCATAAATGGATAATTTTCATGATATTTAGTGTCACTTAGATTGGAATACATATAGAAAATTATTTTAAAGATATTTTGACAAAAAATTTTATTTAAATACAATATTTCGGCTAAAAGAACTTAGAATAACCTTTTTTCAAAATGTTCTCCTTTTGTGAAAAATGCTTCTATTATATAAATATTTTGCCTGTATATAGCTCAGACCTCTGCACAGAGGTTCAACAACAGTTTTTGAAAAAATCACATTATTTTCAGAGATGCAACCATTTGAAATAATTATCCACATTTTTTCCTAAAATTTCTTCACTCTGTTGTCGTAAAACATGGATAAACCCACTTCTATTTCAAAAATTCTAGTTGAGCTTCTGTACAGAGGTCTGGGATATATACAGGCAAAATATTATTATAAAAGAAGTATTTTTTACAAAAGAAGAATATTTTGAAAATGGGTCATTCTATGTTCATTTTTTGTCACAATATTGTACTTAAATAATTTGTTTGTGTGTGTAATAATATTCTTAAAACAGTTTTATATACATTTTCTAATCTATATAAGTGACACTAAATATAAATATTATCCACGCATACGCTTTTGCAAAATCACGGTTCCGAACGTAGCCGGATACGTTAATTTTGAGCGAAAATACTTTTTTTAGTAAAAGTATTGAGTATTTTTCTTGAAACTTAGGAATTTCAAATCTTTTATGTTTCTAACTAAATAAAAAATGGTATTTATGCATACTTATCGAGTAAATAAATCAATTTGATTTGCATATAAATCTATATCACAAAAATAAATTTATAACGGAGCTTTCAAGGTAGTTTTATTTTTAGTCGTAATGCAAATTTCAGGAGAGAGAGAGAGTGGTGAAATAGACATGCAAATGATTAAATATTCGCGAGTATCTGATCACGTGGTACTCATATTCAGGTCTTTTTCCCTTCTCATTAACAGCAACTGAAGTTTTGTGTATCATTTACGACTTTCGAAGAAGTGTAGAAAATACTTCTGAGACGTCAACGAGCTCAATACTCAAAACCATCAGTTAAAGACTGGGGAATGTGACTATTATCGAGCTCCTTGAATTTGATTTGTCGCTGCGTGCAATAACATGTCTTATTGGGTACAATGTGACTATCATCCAACGTTGTATAACACGATGGATTCAGAAAGGTTTACCTTCACGTCGAAGATGAAATGATGCGCATAGGAGCACGTCAGAGCGCACAGACTGACGTATTCGCCAGTTGACTATTCGAGACTCTTTCTTCAAAAGCCCGAGGACCTTGCCTTCAGGAGCAAGTAAGATTCTGTTTCCATCCAAACCAAACGTAACACATCGCATGAAGTACAGTTATGTGTATGGACACCAGCAAAAAGGATATCATTGAATGCTCAACACTGGGTTAGACGCCTGACATGTTGTCTTCGTCATCGTACCACGACCTTCAATGGCATCGGGTGTTGTTCAAAGATAAATCTTGTTTCTGTCTTTGGAGGAATAAAGGTCGTAAAAATATGGGTGCGA
>BMAV01018234.1:0-11983 GCA_019973955.1 Trichonephila inaurata madagascariensis
ATGAAAAAAATTAAAGTAAAGAAAATATTAAAATTATAAAAGTTAAAATTTAAGTTTAAAAATTCAATAAAAAATTAAAAGTCAAGTAAATTTAAATTATAAAATTTAAAAATGGGGATTTAAGATTAAAATTTAAATAAAGCGAAGAAATTTAAAAATAGAGATTTGAACGTAATTTTTGGGCATTGAAAACCCCTTTAAATAAATCACGTTTTTCTTCTTGGGGGGGGTTTTTGGTCCCCGCGTCTTTCTTAACATAACCCCCTATGTTCTTTGACGGCCAGATTAATGGCAAAACTTTCCCCCCAATACCAAGAAGAAAAAAAAAAATATTATAAAAGAGATATACAAAAAGGATAGAAGCTTTGATGAAAAGATATAGCGCGGCAAGCTTAGAGATAGTTTGTGTGGAATTATTCTGATCGATAACTGACAAGTTTAGAGATGGCTTAGTTGAAATCTTGCAGATCAAGGTTACGTCCGATTTTTTTGGGGAAAGAATAAAAGACCTAGAAAAAAGTTGGAATCATCGCATATAAAAAAATTTATAGAAAATCGTTCTTTAGGTAAAGGAAGGAGATCTGAAAAAAGGTAATATTTGATATAAGTAATTAGATGAATCGGATTATTATTAAGTGAGATAAGGATCTAGTTGCGTGATCTGACTTAAATACAGGTTTAATTTGGGCGTCTCTCACTTTAATTAAATTGTCAAATTAAATTTAAGTAATAAAAGTTATTCTAATAAAAGTTGTATTAAGAATTATTAGTCCATCATCATTTTGATAATCCCACACCTCAGCTTACGCGGAACCGGCACAATGGTCATCACAGGATGGTTATGTCGCAATATATATATATATAAAGTTGGGGTGACTCAAAAATTTCGTATCGATGCGCCTGCTCCCGGGTTTAAAAACATGTTGAAGTCTTTTCGCTTTAAATATTAAAAAATAATACAATTATTTTCATCGAATTTATATTATTTTCATTATTTAACATCAATTATAAATGCTAATTCTGTGAGGCTTAAAATTTACAATTAGCTTAAAACTAATTATATTAGCAATCATTTAAAAAATCATTTTACATTTTTGTAAACATTTTTCGCACTTGGCTTTTACTCTCCTTACAATTCAGCTATTATATAAATAATGTTTTATTTTTCTTATAAATGAACTCTTGCAAAGGCTGGACTTCAGCCGGTATACTTTTAATGTACCCAGTGCTACACAGAGTTTTTTAAATAACTAATTAATTAATACTAAATTAAGAACAAGTTTAAAAAGTATTAACGACTTCCATGGGCTTGTTTTGGGAAAGCAACGTTATTATAAGGAATGCTTATGATTAGAAATTGACTCTCTGAGTTCTTTTTCTATATTTAGCTGATATCTATATTTTGTTTCTAAGCAGCCACCGCTTTTTTGCAATATGTTCAATTTAAAAATTATATATAGAGAAAGGAAAATAACATAATAATTATCCTATTACTTAATTTTTGCTTAAAAGTAACGTATACAAAAATTTTAAAACTTATGTTATTTATTTGTATGGTTTTATAATTAAGATCGCGTATTGTAGCTTTAGCGTCAAAGTGCATTATTATTGCATTCACTACATTATTAATGAATAAGGAGGGGGGGCGATAAAAATTGCGATTGAAAAGGGGGGCGCCAGCATTGAAAGTTTGAGAAGCACTGCCCTAGTGGGATGTTAATCAATCAGCACTGCTAGGTTTTCGTGTAAATAAAAACAAAACATCAGCCATTCGACCGAAGAAGCATCGGTGGAGGAGGCTGCACATTAAATACACAGAAGCCTTAAAATCCTAACATGGGGAAGTGTGAAAATTAGTTAAAAGAGATATCAATTGAAATCTCTATACTCCTATGAGAGACAATTAGACATATATTACACCGGAATTAGACTCAACATTTCCAAGTGAATAGCAACAATGCATTGATAATTAATTTGAAAATGTTAATGAAATCAAATAACATATGCTTTATTGCATTAAAAGCAGTTTATTTTTAAATTAAAACTCAATTATTTTAAAACTAAATATACCTAGATTTATAAATATGCAACATAAAATAAATCGTCTGCTTATTTCGATGTAAAAAAGTAGAATTTTCTCCCCCAATTTTGAAGTATATATAAACAAAAAGTAGTATTTTTAACTCTAAATTTGCGAACTTTTATGCGCCCTTAGGAGAGTTCTTGCTGGGTTCTACGCTCCGAAGAATCAAATAACAAAAGATGCATTCAGAACGTGCTTTTTTCAGTGTGCATTGACCTAACAAAAACGACATTTAAGAAGATACCGGTTTTAAATTCCGTAATTCTGGCATATTTTGATTGATTACTTTCTTAGCTTATTATATATTCATAAAGGCAGATATTTTAAGCATATTTTAAGACCATTTCATCGTCAGAGAAGGATTATTTAACATGAAGGAATAATTGATTCGCTTAAATGTATGTATGGCCTCTGTGTTAAGGATATTGTGTGAAAGGTCAAGGTCGAGAAAATTCGATATCTAAAGCAACATCATTCAGCACAGTAACAACTAAAAAAGAAAGATAAAAGCTTTGCACCCTCGCTTTTTAAGGAGGGGGGTTAATTTATGCACAGGCTTTAAATTATCGTTCGGAAATCATTTATCGCTGTAGGGTTTTTGAAGATGAACCGCATATTTTTTTTTTATCTAAAAAAAAAAAGGGAATATGAATACCTTTTTTAAAATTTAAAACAAATGTAGCAAATAGGGGGGGGGTTTTTAATTTAAAAAAGGACACAAAATATTCGCGGAAAAATGGAAATGGAGATGCTTGATAAAAGGGAAAAAAAAGATTAAAAAAAAGAAATAAAGGTTTAAATTTTTTGGGGGTATCGCGTAGTATAATCAAAAGGTTTTTTAGAAATTGTAGTTTTTTTAAAATTTAAAAAATCTTACGGTTTGTTTTTATTCTACTCGGGAAAATCTTTTTAAATCGGTTATTTTTTTTAAAATTTTTTTTCTATTGTGTTTTTTTTTTTTTTTATAATTCAAAAAGTAAATAACAGAGAAACTTCATCTTGAAACTTTATCGCCCCCATATTTTTCCTTTTCGTGAATTTCAATGAATATTGAGTTTCCTCGAAACTACCCCTCAATTTTTTAAAAATATGCATTTTTTTCCTTAAGTGAATGATAAAAAAAAAAACCCATCCACGAAGTTTTTTGAGTAGGGGGTTTAAAGGCAAAGCATTTGTGAAAAGATGCCCCGAGACATTTGAATATATGAAATATTGCATTTTATTTTTTTAAAAAAATTTAACCTCTTTTTTTGGAAAAAAAAATTAAATATCATTCAGTGTTTATTTTTTTGCTGTCCCAAACTGGCCCTTTATAATCATTACCATTACTTTGATTGTCGTCCAACCGGTATAGTGGTTAATGACGCAGACTGTGGTCCCCCGTAGGGACTGGGTTCAAACCCCGGAGAAGACATGGATGTTTGAAAATGTATAGTGCCTTTGCGGCGTGGGGTACTTTTAAATAGCCTTCGAGCCGAAAGTCCTCTGTGTGGTTGGTGGAAGGAGAAGAGGGTGGGAGGCCCCCTGACCCCCAGAGTTTTCCCCTCCCTCTAAATTGGGGGGGGAACCGACCCAAATCGTTTTTGTCACCTGCATGGTGTTTCAAAGTTACGGCTAACGAGGGGGTCCCCACCCCTTTGCCATGATGAATTTCGTGGCCCCCCTTTCGGGTGGTTAAACCCCTTTGGGGTTGGTTTCGGTTTTTTTTAAAATTTCCTTCTAAAATAACTTTTAGGGTTTTGGGGGGTAGAAACAAATATCATTTTGCGCTTTAAATAATGATCTATATAAATTGGGTCGTAGTGGTGTGATGGTAAAGCTTCGGGGTCGTGGTTCTTATTCAACGAGCATTGTTTTGGGTTAATAAATAGTTCTGCACTGAAATTCATCAGATTGTCCGAGCCCTCAAGTGGTATGATGTAAAAAAGGGGGAATGAGTAAAAAACTAGCTTTAAGATATACTTTAAACGCATTATATATGCAGTCTTTTTTTCCTATTTTGGGAAAACAGGAAAAAAACATTATCTCTTTCTTTTCATAACATCCTTAAAAATATATGGGCGTGGTTCCAAAAAAGGGCCCTGGACTCGAATTCCCCCGTTGACGCTATTTTAATATTGTATGGTTCGAGTCTCTTTGGACTATATTTGGGCCTAATCCCAAAATAAATATGTCGAGGTTCCGTTTCCCTTTTGGCGTGGTGTGGAAGCTGGATATTGGGGTGTCAACTTAGGTGCCCTTCCCTTTTTTCCCACAGAGGTCCGCATCAAAAACCTTTTTTGTAGTTTTTTAAAATATGTTAGTAAATAATCAAAAAAAAAAATGTTAAAAAAAAGATTTTTAAAAATTTATTTTTTTAACTTTTTAAAGGGTTTCAAAATTATATTATAACACTTTTTTTTAATGCAAACAGAAATAAAAAAAATGAGCAATAATTATATCTTTTTGAGGTACTAGCAACAATGTCTTTCGAAGAAAAAATAAATATTTAACATATTGAGATATACTTTTTTGATAGAGTTTTGGGTTGATGGACCCCACATTATTATAATGTTACCTTTTGAAACAAACAGGGGCTATTGGGGATGAGCTTTCACTATTTTTTTAGATTTTCTTTTGGGGTAATTGTTATAATAATTCAACTGTTGTATGATCTGTAAATGAAACGGAAAAATTAGTGACTAAGTTTTTTTTTAAGATATGAGTCTGTTTATAATCTAGAAAATAGCCCCTTGTAAGAGTTCGTTTTTTTTCCATCTACATCAAGCAAAAACATTTTTTTTTAAAAAAAATAGTGGTGCTCTAAACCTACCATGGATCATATGATGATATGATATTGCATATCATATTTTTTTTCAATCTGAAAACGTAGCTTGAATCTTCATTACCTTTAAAAAAAAGGTTTTTCCTCATGGAAATCATCATAAAACATATTCCACTATGAAAAGAATAAAAAAAACGTTGTACTTTTGGCATGGAAAAAAAAGTGTTGTGTTTTTTTTTAAAAAACAACTTTAAAAGGAACATAAAATACCTTAAAAGAAAATATTTTCGCAATTTTAAACAAGAACAATATAAAAGTTTAAAAAAATATTCCCCAAAATGGTGAGACATCCTTTTGTGATGACCATGTCTTACCGGTTCCCTGTTAGAGGTGTGGGATTATAAAATGATGAGACAAATTCTTAATACAACTTTTTTTAAAAACTTTTTCTTAAATTTTAAATTTTTGACAATTTTTAAAAAGTGAGAATCAAGCCCAAATTAAATCAGTTTTAAGTCAGATCACGCAACTAGATCCTCTATCTCAATTATCCAAATAATCCTGTTTATCTAATTACTTATATTTATTCCCTTTTTCCCAGTTCTGGTTTGACCTAGAAATAAATTTCATAACTTTATAAGAAGATTCTTGATCCAAAGCTAATTTTTGATCCTCAAGATTCCACACTAAGCTTTGTCACGCTATTGATCAGAATGATTCCACAATACAACCTCTGAGCCTGCTATTTTTATGGTTTGCCCCCTATCCTTTTATAGTATATCTCATTTACATATTCGACCCGCTTTTCTTGGTATTGGGTTGGAAAGTTTTGCCATTAATCGGCCGTCAAAGAACATAGGGGTCATGTTAATCAGAAAGACGCGGGGACGTCACAACCCCCTAGGAAAAAAAAGTGATTTACTTAAGGGGTTTCAATGCCCAATAAATTACGTGTCTAAATCTCTATTTCTAAATTTCTTCGCTTTCTGAGTTTTATTTAAATTTTAATCTTAAATCTTCATTTTAACTTTTATAATTTTCCCAAAATCTATCTTGACTTTAATTTTCAGAATTTTAATCTTAAATTTTAACTTTTTTTAATTTCCAAAATTTATCTTGACTTTAATTTTCATTACTCATCTTAGAATTTTAATATTCAATTTAATTTTAAACTCTGACAATAAATTTTACCCAATCAGGCCAACATTAATAATTTCTGTTTAATTTGTGCCTACTCTCACTTTTTCATTTTCGTTACTTAAAATATTTATACACTTAAATATTTTTCTGGGTGGGAGACCCCTAACACTGCATATGGAGTGGTACTTCTGCTCCCCTTCTTAACACCTGGAAACACTTTGAAGCATATTTTCAAGATTTTCAGGGTCGTCTCCCGAAATGAAACTATTTAGTATCTATTTCCATAATATTAATCAATTTTACATATATTATTTATATATCACAAAAATTTTTATCCCCTTTACATCTGGTTTCCCCAAAAAACTCCCAATGACCCCCCAGGGGTTTTATTATTGTTGTGCCTTGACTACCCCGGGTTTCCCCTGAACCAGATGCCTCAAAATAGGGAACAATACAACAAATATATATATACACATTTTAACAATTACAAAACATTTTTCAATAAACCATTATAACAAAAAACCCAAAAAGGAATTTTCGCATCTCACGAAGTCAAATCGAAGTAAACAAATGTGAATACAAATGTTTTTCTTCAAAAAAAAATTTTTAAAAGTCAAAATTTCCCAATATTAAATGAACACTCATTGTAGTGTTTGACTTGGTTTATAATTTTTGCACCCCCCGAGACTTCCTTTTTTTGAAATTCTTCCGACCACTTGTTGAAGATCAAAAAAAAATGAAACAATACAACCTGATTTTTATATTCGGTCCCCCAAATTCGTTCAACGATGGGGTGTCATCACTCTTCATTCCTTGATTGTACGGGAACTTTTTGGGGCCTTTTTTTTTCCCTTTCCTTCCCTTTCCCCAACGTGTTTTTGGCTGGTTGGGGTCTTCTGTTTCCTCGTGGCCTTAAATTATATTTTTCATATGGAACTTCAGTTGATTCTCTCCTGCTCTTTTTCTATCTCGGGAAATAAAATAGATAAATTTGTCTTTTATTATTACTTTATTTTTCCCCCCTTTTTCCCTTTTTTTTGTGGCCCCTTGTCCCCGATACCCTGATTTTTTTAATACCTTGGTTATTTTAAACCTTTATTTTTATTTTCATTCCTACGAACTAGGTAGTGATCTGACCAGTGTTTTGTTTTATGGGTCCTCTGTGTATTTTTATTTGATTTGATTGGTTACCAACCTTTGCCTCTAACCCCAACCAAATTTTTCTTTCCCATATTGGACTCATTTAATCCTTGGTTTTTTTCCAAGTACTAGTTTCCTGACTTGATCTTATATTTTTGGGATACCTGTTCCTTTCGCCCTCGTCACATTTCCTATGACGATATATTCTTATTTGATCTACGAACGTTAATTTTTTTCCCGATTTCCATATTACAATATTGTTAAATTTCCCAATTTCTAAGACTCTTTGGTCCCTCAAATTTTTTTAAATTTAGCACATACTTTGTTAGCAGCTGAACTTACAGGGTGTGTTTTTCTAATGAAACCCAATCATTTACCTTTATTTTATGTCCTTTCTACGCTATTATAATATTTTTCCCATTTTCTTTTTTAAATTTTTCGTATTTATCATTTTTTTAAAAAGTTTTTTGTATATCTTGAATTTTGAATTTAGATTTTCCGATATCATAACATTTTTTGAAATGGGGTAATAAATTTTTTCCCAAAAATAACTCAGCCGGTGTTTTTCCCGTTGTTTCATTCACCGCCGTACGAATAGCGTAAGCAAACTCATAAAATTGATCCCAAGTATCATGTTGATCATTAACGTAATTTAAATCATTTGCACTATATCTCGATTAACTCTTTCAGTCCGATTTGCTTGTGGTCGATATGCAAAAAGTCTTCACATGCCTTATGCCTAATCTTTCATTAAGTGCTAAAAAATCCGGATAAAAATTTGGGGGACCATTATCACTTATTAATTTTTTTTGGGAGCTCCATAACGCGATATAAAGTTATAAAAAAAAATATCCGCTTTTAAGGGATGGGGCCTTTTTGAGGTATAATTTCAGCCCATTTGTGAAATGATCGGTTATTACTAAAAAAAATAGCGGTTAGCTTATTCTCGATATAGGGTACGGCCTAATAAATTAACGTCACTATCTCATTCGGATAATTCGATATAATTGTTTAACCGACCAGCTGGTAACGCGTTTTTTTAGTTATTAACTTGGACATATGGCATGTAAAACATATTGATCAATAAATTTTCTCATGTACGGGAAATAACAAACGTCCCGAATTTTTATACTTTTTTAAAACGCCTACGTGTCCCCTTATTGGCTTGTCATGAAATTCTCTCATTATTTCATTCCCTTTTAAAAATTTTGGAATGTAACACGCATTTCAAAGACGTTGCTTGTTTCGCATAAAATAACAATCCTTCAATTAAACGGAAATCGGGACCAATTTTTCCCATATCGTTGCATTAACCGAGCTATCTTCCGGGTTTTCAAATATTAATATATGACCATTTTGGGTCATTTTTTTGTTCCTTTTTTAATTGTTCTCCGGGAAATAAGTACCAAAACTTTGATTATGGCAAATTAATTTTATCAAATTCTTTAATTGGGTTCCTTTGAGAGAATGTCGCCACTCATTTTTAAAATTCCCCGGGCTATGTTCCCATTCTATATTGAATTCCTAACTTTAGTGCCCCTCTAATCATCCTACTGATAAATTTTTGCCATGTGTTAGGCGTGTTAATGCCGGGGGTCTGTTATTACCTTTTTGGTAATATTCCTAAATATGTTCTAAATTTGTTCAACGCCCATACTACTGCTAGACATTCTTCGGTTTGTGAATTTTCCCCTCTGCGTTTTTCAGTGTACGTGACGCAAATACGACTGGTTGTTTTGTTGGGTTTTGTACTGCTCCCAAACCAACGAACTGGCATCTGTAAATAACTCGAATGGTTCCCGAAAGTTTGGGAATTTTTAAAACGGCGCTTTTTTTCCCCCTCCTTGACCCTTTTGAATGCCTTTTGTGCTTCATTGGACCAGACAAATTTTTTTTAAAATTTTTGTTTAAGATTATAAAGTGGCTCCAAAAAATCCGCATAATTTTAATAAATTTCGCTCCACTGG
This sequence comes from Trichonephila inaurata madagascariensis, assembly GCA_019973955.1. Taxonomy (NCBI): domain Eukaryota; kingdom Metazoa; phylum Arthropoda; class Arachnida; order Araneae; family Nephilidae; genus Trichonephila; species Trichonephila inaurata. The sequence continues at coordinate 9,095 of BMAV01018234.1, forward strand.
GACATACCTAAAACTTAGATACCTTTTTTTGAGTTCGGGGTGGTTTCTCTTTGTATAGCTCTAACCTTTGTCTCATCCGTTTTAATTCCTTCTTTACTAATAATTAATCCCAAATATTTCAATTCATCGCACCCAATTTACATTTTTCCTTATTTAATGTCAATCCTGCATCCTTTAACAACGAAAAACTTCCCTTAAATGTTCAACATGGTGAGTGAATGATGGAGACGCGATAATAACGTCATCCATGTAAACACTCACAAATTCCCCTTATCACCGGTTTTAGGATTATGTCAATTGCTTTTGAAAATTGGGGCTCACCTGATAAACCGAATGGCATCCGCTTGAAAGCATAAGTGCCACTTTTACTACAAATGCGGTCTTAACTATATCGCTGGGGTTTACTGCCATTTTGAAAATACCCATCTTAGATCAAGAGATGACATTATTGTTGTATATGGTATGTTCGTTAATAAATCATCTATTAACGGTAAAGGGTATCGCGGATACTTTGTGATCGAATTTAATTTTCTATAGTCTACTGCAAATCTATATGCTTCCGGATTATCCGGGTGGTAACCCATATTTTTCTTGCATAATACAACAGGTGACGCGTATGGGGACTGAATTGGAACAATCGTTTCCTCTTGTAAACATTTTGTATGTGAAAATCTATTATTGCTTGCTTAGTGCGATCATACTTATAAGGCCTTGAAGCTACTGGTGGGTTATCTCCCGTGTCAATTTCATGGTATAAGACATGAGTAAGACCTGGTTTGTCTGAAAATAACCCTTTAAAACTACTAAACAATTTTGTAGTTTTTGTTTTTCTACTTCCCCCAATTTTGTTTTAGATAAATCTATCTCAACTTTTTCCTCTTTAATTGGTTCAACCACCTTATTTATTTGAGAATCTGGAATTTTCAACGATTTTTTATTAAAATCTAATACTATTCTTGACGCACTTATGAAATCTATACCTAGAATACATGGGTATTCTAAATCTTTCAACACATGAAATGACCAATTTCTTTCGAATTGTCTGATCTTAAATTTTTACTACAATCCCCTGTTTTGGCATTTCGCACCCTGTGCTGTTATTACCTGGGCTCGCGATTTTTTTTTTGTTTATAGAAAAATATTTTCTATATACTTCTTCCGATATAAAGATTTATCTGCTCCGGTGTCCCATAGCGCTTTCAAAAAATGTTATTTAATAAAATAGGCCGTGGGAAGTTCTACGGGTGCTATACATATCGGAGAAAGTCTAATTGCTCTCTTGTCGGCACCTTTGAGGTTGATCATTAACCTTACAATATTTAATCGTCCCTTTGTCCTATCGCCTCGATTAAATTATCATCGAACCCTTATTTCTACGGTCCCTCTATTAAAATTATCATTTCGCCTATTTCGAAATGAGTAACCCCTGTTGCTGAATCTTTGATCATTATTATTAAACCTATTCCTCTCGAACCCCTATTATTTTGACGGCTATTCTCCGTAAAACTCATTTCTGTTATTTGGTCTACTCCTTTTTCGAATTCCTCCAGTTTCTACCATTAGCTTCAAAATTAGGCATCCTATGCGCATTTTGACCTCGTCTTTCTACATTATGGTTCTGATAACCCCTTTTGTAATTTGCATGAATATCTCTCTTCGAATTTGAAGGACTTCTAAAAGTTGTATCGTATTTTGTGGATTTCTAACTTCCACGTAGTCCTGTACCTGTGGTTCGAGTCGAACTAAAAATGATCCACTAAGTCTGCTTGGGACATTCCTAATTCTAAACTTCTCTCTATTTTGTAATCTATATACAAAATCAGTCGCCTCCTGATTTCTTCCCTGCTGTGATGCATAAACTCCGACTGTAGTTCTTTTTTTTTTTTATCGCGAAAACCCTTTCGCTAATTCAGTTTTGAGCTGCGCAAAATCCGTGGCTGTATTTTTTACTAACAACGAACCAAATATCGAATACCAATCTTGAGCCCTTCCCTGAGATGACTTTTAAGTAAGCACATGACGATACTTGGGATTTCAAGTAACTGAATATTGTTATCGATGCACTCGATAAACTCAGCAACATTCTCCCACCCTGAAAAGTACATTTCAGGTAGAATTGTATTTCCACCTACATTACCTAACCCAGAATTAAATACGTTCGGGCTATTGAGACATTTGCCATCCTGTGATGACCATGTCTTACCGGTTCCAAGTAAGCTAGAGGTGTGGGATTATCAAAATGATGAGACATAATTCTTAATACAACTTTTATTAAAAGGGAACATAATACTTGAATTCTAATTTTGACAATTATTAATTTAAAATGAGAATCAAGCCCAAATTAAATCACGTATTTAAGTCAGATCCGCAACTAGATCCTCTATCTCAATTATCCTAAATAATCCTGTTTATCTAATTACTTATATCTAATATTACCTTTTCCAGTTCTGGTCCCTTGACCTAGAGAATATAATCTATAACTTTATATATGAAGATTCTTGATCCGCAATGCAGCTAATTCTTGATCCTCAAGATTCCACACTAAGCTTTGTCACGCTATTGATCAGAATGATTCCACAATACAACCTCTGAGCCTGCTATGCTATTTTATAGGTTTGCCACGCTATCCTTTTATAGTATATCTCATTTACATATTCGATCCGTTTCTCTTCTTGGTATTGGGTTGGAAAGTTTTGCCATTAATCGTGGCCGTCAAAGAACATAGGAGTCATGTTAATCAGAAAGACGCGAGAGACGTCACAGTGGTGTCTTAATTCTTACGAGATGTAAAATAAAAAGAAAACATGAAGTTATGAAAACATACCAGGAAAAACTAATCCAAATTATTGCTTCTTCACGTTAAGAGAAAAGCCTTCAGCCAAATAATCC
>BMAV01018235.1:0-13546 GCA_019973955.1 Trichonephila inaurata madagascariensis
AAATTACTTCATAAATGCACAAGTTTTTAATATTAATCATAACTATACATATATATTTTACAAATTCTTATATGTGTTTAAAAAACAGAAAGGAATAAAAATCTGATTAATTTTTGTATTGTTTTATCAAAAATTATGTTTAAAAATATTGACACTCTATTTTACTATTTTGTTTTTTCTTCTTAACATTTTTTGTGTTAAAAGTTAATTAACCTCCATTAATCTATATTTTCAAAAATAAAACTCAAGAATCGTTTAAAAAATACAAGTTATTTTTATGAAAATAGTAATATTTCTTCAAAAATTATTATAAAACTGCTTAAATAAAAAGAAATTCCTTTAAATGTAGAATCTGATTGTGTACAATGTAAAGAAAACAAATTTCGTGTTACAAAAAAAAAAACAATACATAATAATATATATATATTTTATATATATATATATATATATATATATATATATATATATATATATATATTATAAAAAAGAGAAATTAAATATGTAAAAAAAGTTTCCCTTCTTTTTTTAGTTATTTTAAAAAAATGTCATCAAACTGAAAAAATAAGGTTTTTTAGGAAACCATGTGAAAAGAATGTATTACCGTTTTTTAGTCTTAAACCTCAGTATTTTTCTTTCTTAAATACATGTACACAATTCTATTTTTCGCAACAATATGTTTACAAATTTTGTCAGCCATTTATTACAATCATTTTTTAAATGGTTGACTGCGAGAAAAATTAGAAACAAGAATGTGGCAAATGAACATTTCCAATGTGGTATAAAACACTTAATTGCATTCCTTGAAACTTTAAAATACTTTACTTTAGAAGCTCTTCGGAGAACATTACTCAAACAAATCTTTCAAAACTCTCTGTATATTCCGAGGGGAATTTGGAATCATGTTTAATTTCGTTAGTGGCCAAATTCTTTAATTTTGATTTAATTCATAGTCAAACTTGATGAAAGTGTAATGAAATCGTAAGCGAAGGGAACGGGTTCTAATCGTGGGATTTCTAACGATGTTGTTGAATAAAAAAATTGTCCCTTTAGTTTGATGCAAAAAAAGTAAAACAAAGTCTACATTGGGAGATTATTAGAGAGGAATACCAGCCAAATATCACTTTTTACGATCTGATTCAAAACCGCAAGTCACATTGGATGAGAAATCGGATTGATAATTCCAAACCTGTGCTAGATGAACCCCCGCCCCCCCTGGGCTTTTTTGGGGCAAAGGACAATTTTGAGGCTACTCTACCCCATGGTAAAAAAACACCACACAAATATTTTGTTTTAGCGAATTTTTTTAAGGTGATTGGCTCCAAATTTTGACTATTTCTTGTTCATGAGAAGTAATGGCAGTCTTTTTCTTGACTTCGGAAATGGTCGCGTCAAAAAAAATTCAAACTTAATCTTTAAACTACAGTTGTTCTGAGAATAATTAATAGTTATTATATTAAAGAATATAAAAATGTTATAGGTAAAGAAAATGTATTAACCATTTTTTAATAGAAAAATAAATAATCTGTTAAATAATATTTCTCTAAATACCTAAAACGTCTTAGACTTTTTATATAACTATAACTAAAAAATATTTTATATGTATTTAATGGTAATCTGATACCTGTTGCACATACTATTTCTATTTGTTATATTTATTCAAAAACTTGAACAATAATTATAAAGCATCTGAAATACATAACAAATTTCTATGCTTGTAATTATGATTCCCATCCATGATATAATGTTCTCATTTTTTCTTGTTACGTAATATCTGAATCATGCACATTTCTTTAGATTGATTTATATAAGAAGGAATATTGTACATCAAATTATTATGATTAAACAACAACTTTCTTTGTATTTTTAATATTAATGATACATTTTACATACAAATCTCTTATTCTCAGAGCAGCATAGCAACTTTCTTTTAATATTCTTCTTGCTCATCCTTAATATCTTTTGTGTACTTTTACTAAGTTATGCACTTTTTAGCTTATTGCGATCTGCTTTAAAAGCTCAGAAAACATTCCAATACATTTAAAAGAGATTTTTCCTCATGCATTCCATAGAAAAAGGAACTGAAGGTACGTTAGCTGTTCTTTTACTTCTAAATTTCGAACCTATTTTCTGAACTAATTCTTTTTATTTCACTCTAAAAATTAATCTAATCTAACTCTATGCCTTGTTTTTCTTTTTTAATACCTGTTTCCCAACACCACCTTTTTTTTTCCTTTTGGAATCTGTGTGTTTGTGTGTTCAATATTTTATTCGCTTATATCACTGAAAAGAATTTATTACTTTTTTTAAAACCAAACGATTTTTGAAAATAATGAAAATGTTAGTGCCACAAAGACAAGTATTTACTTTTCATTTTAGCATTAAATGTGTTTAATTTGTTTTTGTGTAATTTTATAACATAACTGTATTTCTGAAACATGTATTATGCTGCTTATATACATTATAATAATATGTGAAATATTTTAGTCATTTATATATATATATATATGTAGTTACTCTTCTTGATGAATCTATTATTAATAAATCATCTGTACATTATTACGTTAATTAAATAAGTAAAATTATCTGTAAGATTAAAATTTTCAACACATAATTTACACAGTGTTAACTAAAATAAATTAATCTTAGTAATGAAGGACAATCTTGTTACTCCAGTATTCTAAATGATTTTTTAAATACAATTCCAGATTCGTTTCTTTTTATTCTTTTCTAAATGTAGCCCATATAAAACAGTTTTCGAAACTTACAAAAAATTGGTTAGAGTTAATTTGACCAATTTCTCATATTCGGCATTTTTCTTGAATTTGTTACTGTTCTATAAAACTAATATAAATGTAGTTTGTGATAATATATGCTTTATTTTTAATAATTTTTCATAAATTATACTACTCATCAATTTTATTAAAACTTAAATATTATCAATACTTTTAAGATTTTTTTAATGCATTTCATTTTACCCTTTAAAAACTAAAATGATTTTTTTTTGCTACTAAAATTTATTTTTCTGAAAATATGTAAGTATTTTATCTATGTTACAAAAATAGGATTTAAGCACTAGTTTTAATTTATTCATATATTTTTATAAAATGAACATTATTCACATAATATTGTTCATTTTCATATAAGTGTATTATTGTTGTAATATGTATGCAAATTAAAAGTGTTATTGAGATTTTGAGTATTTATGCGTTCTACAAAGCTTTGAAATTTTCATAAATTGTACATATATGTGATATAATAAATATACTTAAATTTTTATTTTTATTTTTAATTCTGTTACATCACATTCAATTCTCTTTATTCGAATTCTGTATAAAATTTGAAATATTTTTACGGTGAATATATTCTTTATTCAAAATACTGTGTTACATAAAGTTGTATGTTTAAAACACACACTACATATTATCGATGTATATAATTTTTGTAATTTAAAATATTTACTTAAAATTGTAAACGTTTCCAAATTAAGAACATTCAATAAGCATTATGTTTTCTTTATTTAATCATCGTATGAACTTTAAAAGAAACTAATGATGTATAATAATTTTGGAATCTTTGTGGTTCATTTAAGAAATATTTATAAAATAGAAATTATTCAAAAATTTTAAATGAATACAGTGTAATAGAAAATCTCAATGTATGTTTCCAAATCACGATTGTTTTCTTTTTATACTTGTAATATTAACATTATATATACTTTTATCAAACAAATGTGTCCTACGATTTGAAATTAGACATTCTTTTATATGAAAATGAATAAACAAATTACAAAGTACATAGTTCAATAAATTAATAAAGAAATCTGGCATCATTCAATTCATTTTATAAGATGATGAACTCTCTCATAATTTCTAATTTTATCTTCTAAAACAGTGACTTTTCCAGATCTTGTGTCATATTCGATTTAGTAGTATACCCAAGGGTACGGTTTGGGGGTTTAAACCTCTCCGTTACACAAATAAATTATTAATTTTTAACATAAGAATTTGCCTCGGCTCTTTCTCTCTCCCTCGTCGGTTTGTTTTTTAAATGTATACCCCTTTCGTAAAAATAGTCTCAGTACGCCACTGATTCGATTAGTTTCTTAGAAGTTTTCTTGATTTAAACTCTTATTATTATTTGTCTATGAAGATTATATAAGCATGAATCAGTATTTCTTGATGCTTTTTCTAACAAGGAGAGGCACGACTAAGGAAATTCATTTGGGATCGAGACTTGGTGTAATAGTAGTACTTACTCCTTTAGGGTGTTCACCTCTCAATGTAATTCCGCCGAATGGCCTGTATTTAATTTTTTTTAAAAAATAATTAAATGAATTGAAGAAAAATAAAGTTGATCGCGTGGAATCGAACCCTGACCTCGCGCATAGTAAGCAGACGATTTACCAATCAAGCTAAGAACTCGTTGCGGAAAATTAAAATTTAATATATAATAGCTAAGCATGAATTTCGAAGACTGATTTCTCCGAATTGACTGGGCATTCGGCTGAATTACACTGAGAGAGGTGAATACCCTAAAGGAGTGCTACTATTACACCAAGTCTCGATCCCAAATGAATTTCCTTAGTCATGCCCTCTCCTTGTAAGACTTAACTGGTATTCAAAACATAAGTCAAACACACATTAATTTAAATACAAACAAAAACTAAAAATAATTTAGTTTTATAGCAGTGTCATATTTCCAGTTTTAAACTTAATGCTTGCAAAATTTCTTATAAAATTAGGAAAATATATATTCATTAATAAACCCTAGTATTTATTTCAAAGAAATATTCTTTACTGGTGTTTATTTTTTTTAATTATTATTCATGGACTAAGAGGTTGAAAAGTTCGATTTTGAATGTTAAATACTAGATGAAGTTTTAGTTTGAAGAACTTTTTGAAACTGATCCATTTAATTGAGTTTTAAAGTCAATTAGACTTTTTTCTCATACTAAACAGATACAAGATCCTTGGTTCAGCTTGAAAACATTTAATGCATTTTGCCATGTAGCCATTTATAAATTTTCTTTCGGTTTTCTTGATTAATTAATATTCCTTAACATTTTCAGAATATCTATTTGTGTTATAAATAAACAATAACTTTAATTACACATATTCTCTTATATAATTACATTTGTATTCATTAATTTTATGCAGGGACAGAAATTTCATGATAATTATGGGAATTTTTTACATTAACATTTAGCACTAGATAATTGGATTACATATTCATAATACACCGAATTATTTGATATGCTTAATTCAAAGGTGTATGACCTAGATATTAATATTAATTTTATTATTAAATTACATAATTTAGTTATAAAATGTACTGAGTAAGGGTGTAATGGCAATAGATTTTAAGAATTAGTACGAGAAATAAAATCCTATCTTTTTTCAAAGTTTTATATGTATTGGAAAATTTATATGACGATGTATTTAAACTCTAAGTATTTTGTTTTATGGACAGTAGCGCACACAAGAGGGGTGTCCTAGGGGTCCGGACACCCCCCATAGCCCTTGATTTTTTTTCGATTGGTTATAATCCTATGCATATATTACGTAAAATTTAATTAATGTATGTTATTGATAATTAATTTTATTTATTAATGCTAATTATTTATTCAATAATTAATTTTGTATTGTTTTTGTTCCCGAAAATCGACAAAATCAAAAGAATATGTTGGGCGGCGTATTAGAGTATGATACCAAAATGGTGGACTTTCGACCCTGGACCCCTTCCCTTGAAAAAAATGTTGTGTGCGCCTACTGTTTATGGGTGTTTATTTTCCCGCGTGTGGCACTTGTAAAATAAAATTTTTCCCTAATGTTTAATAACGGGACTCCAACTTAGAACTTTTTAAGGAGAAATATTTCATTTTTAATATCATATTCTTCCTTCGTTACATCATATATATATATAAGCATATTTTATTCTAAGATTCGTTTTTTTAATCTTTTTTTTCTATGTACAGTACAATGTTTTGTATATTGACTCCTATGCCTTATGTATTAAATAGAATTTTAGCTTTAACATATATAAAAAGTTATATTTTATCGAATGCTTGTGTGTTATTATAATTAAGGTATCCGACTACGTTTTGGAACTGATTTTGCAGTGTAAATGTAATATTTATGATATTGTGTCACTTTTGTAATAAAATAAAATTGTTTTAAGGACATTATGACAAAAAATTATTTAAATACAATATTTTGGCAAAACTAACTTAAATAACCTTTTTTCCAAATATTCTTCTTTTGTAAAATGCTTTATTGTATTAATATTTTGCCTGTATAAGCCCCAGATCTCTGACAGGGCTCAACTATGATTTTAAAAATCAAATTATTTCAGAGTTCAACCATTTTGAAATAATTATCGGCGTATTTTCTTTAAAAATTTTTCCTTTTTTGTTTTCGTAAAACATGGATAAACGACTTTTCCCGGTTATGCATTTCAAAAATTCTAGTTTAGCCTCTGTACAGAGGTCTGAGCTATATACAGGCAAAATATTAATACAATAGAAGATTTTTTACAAAAGGAGACATTTGGAAAAGGTTATTCTAATTTAATTTTTGCCAAAAAAATTAATTAAATAATTTGTTTTCGTCATAATGTCCTTAAACAATTTTATACATGTATTCAATCTAAGTGATACTAAATATCATAAATATATCCATTTACACGCTTTTGAAAAAATCTGGTTTTCAACATCGGATACTTAAGAGTATATCTGTGTTATACTACATATTACTGGAGACATTTTTTCTTACTGAAAATGTGTTTTAAATTAGAATCATTGCTTCAAGAATCACACTGTTTTAGTGAGCAGGATGTGTGTGCATTCGTGACTGTATTTTCTGTTTTTGTATTCCATGTAGCCCTGCCGAGTTTAAAACCGTCACTCTCGAGAGGGGATCTGCCGGCTTGGGCTTCAGCATCGTAGGGGGATATGGCAGTCCGCATGGCGATCTTCCAATTTACGTGAAAAAGCTCTTCGACAACGGAGCAGCCGCCAAGGATGGTCAGCTGAAGCCAGGAGACCAGATTCTGAGCGTCAATGACCAGAGCCTGGAGGGGCTGACCCACGAGGAGGCCGTGGAGGTCCTCAAGAAAGTCACTGGAACCGTAGTGCTCTCAGTCCTCTCTTAAGGAGAAAACGCCATTCGTTGATTATTAAATTTATTTCTTCTCCAAGAGAATAAAGAAATGTTTATTAATGCTTGTAAATGATATTGTTTGTACATTCCTGTTAACAGTGAGAATCTTGGTTTTGCAAAAATCGAAAAGTTTGGTGCTTTAAATCTTGTTAAATTATACATATATACACACCTGCACAACCTCACATTTAAAACTGCTACTTTGGCAGCTGTACAGAGTAAACTAAATACGAATCTTTCCTGTGCGATTGACTTCTGGCCATGTCTGTGCAGTGTGAAGAGCTCTAATTGATTGTTGAGATGGCTCAAAGATTTTTTTTTTTTTAATCTCAGGTACAGATGTTACGTGCAATGAAAATTTGGGTGAGTCTGGCGAGTGTGAAAGAATCGCACGAAAACTACTATAAACTTTCCATGTGCAACATGATATTGTGCCTTTTTGTTTCCTTCATACATTAAGAGAACTTTATCATTGTCAAAGCTGCAAATTTATTACTACTACATATGTAGAAGGATGAAGAACTTCTATTCATATTCAAATGTAGATGAAAGTTATGTACATAGAACTGTATTCTTAGCCTATTGTTAAACTGCTATTTCTTTGAATTTAATTAGTTATTTACTGATCCTTATCAAATATCTAAAGAACAGACTGGTACTATTATCAGGAAGTCTTTAATTTTTATAACTGAAGCATCAAAGTATTGTGTTATCACTAACAGATAAAGCACTGCTTTTAAGTTTCAGATTTTTCAAAGATATATTTCTAAAACTCTTTATAAATAGGTCTTCTCACTCTAAATATACAATTTTCATTAAACTGATTGGGTTTTTTTTTATTTGCTTCATTATAAGAATTACAAATCGAATGATAAATTTTAGAACACTTATGAGACCTTTTTGTTGTTGGATTAATTTGATTTAGTAATATTTTTTTTTCTTCTGATAAAGACATTCTATAGAACTAAGTGCTATATATTTGATAAATATATCAGTTACTTTGCCTTAGTTACAGAGATACTAGAACTAAGGAAGAAACTAGACTATCACTACAGAAGTTTATATTCTTATCAAGTGCCATTTCTATGTTTGTTTTCTCAAATACTCTGGAAATATAAACTTATTTCATGTCTACATGTACTATACTTAGTTTTAGCTATTTTGTTACCAATTGCACATTATCCAATATTTTGTCTTATGTGTCTGTTTTTCTAACTGTGCAATTAATTTAGTATAATTATACACACATATATATTTCCAATCTTAGAAATCTAATACTCTCCTCTAACTCAAATGTGCTGTGTATTCTGTCTCTGTACAGTCAAAAGCGATTTAAAATTTATTTTTGCCCTAAAGAACAGTGTAATATTGTAGCTATATTTTGACATTCTATCTTTTTATGTATACGAACTATTTCCAAGTGCTATCTAGAACTTGTAAATAAAAAGTAGCCAGCGATTCTTAGCATTCATCCTTTATACTAAATTTTACTGAATTTCATTTATAGAATAAATTGATTCATTTGAGCAGCAGAAACTTTACATTTTATTTTTATAGCTAATATTTCGACATTTTATAATTTTTTAATGATATAAAATATTGAATTTTGGATAAGTAGATAGCTCATGATTGTAAATATTGACTTTCATGCTGTTGATATAAATCAATTACCATCGCGTATACCTGTTGTTTTTTTTTTCCTGCAATAATTTCATCCCCCCCCCAAAAAAAAAACTTGTAATTTTTTTTCCCTTCCCTTGTCATCAATTTTTTTTTTTTCTCTGATGGGGATGCATATTGGTATATCTACCTTTGCAGACCAGAAACCCCAGGGGCCGGTATCACTTTTGTGAGGCACCATAGGCGATAAGTTGCCGGAACTGACACCCGTTTCTTCCAGAGGGAGGCCCCGGCTCTGGGTCAATTTTATTTAATGAAACCTAATATGCTGTTGATTTATATTGCTTAATTTTATGGAAAATAGAGATGGTAACCAGTGCCGATTTAAGCTCATTTCGAGCGCTGGGCGCAGAAGATCTACAGGCCTCCTTGGGACTGGAGGATCGAAATTTATATCCGAAAAATCTGGTTAAGTCCAGCTTATCCGGGCCCTGGGCGCCCGATGTATAAACCGACACTAATGGCAACTGTACTTGGCAGAGAAGTTTAAAATATGCAGGAATGTGTATGTTGTCTGAAATTGTTTGATACAATTTGTTAATGTATATCTACTCCATAGTTTTCTCCATATTCAAGATTTCAGGATTAGAAACAGAAATCTCAAAGATTATAAATGAACAATTAATAAATCAATTTGCTCTGTACTTGAAACGTTTGTTAAATTTAAGAACAATGTGGAAAAAAACGGAAAAAAGAACATATTTCATAGAAATTATTTAATGAAACTCCAGGCATTGATACAATGCTTAATTTGAACAGTAAAAGGATGAATGGAGTGATGAAATGCAATGTGGTAATCAATTATTGATCGTAAAGCAATGAAAAGATTCGTCATTTCTTTATTGTAAATGGGATTGATTTTATTGTAAGTGAAATCATTGAATTCGTATCATGAAAAATGAATTTTGTTAAAAAATTTGTGATTAAAGTATATGGATATTCAACGACATTATTGTAAAAAAAAAAATTAGAAATGTTATTTAAAGACATAAAAAAAATTTTTTAACTTGCTTTTAAAATATATATACTTTTTTTTTTTTTTGGTGAAACAAACATTAAATACGGCATAAAAACTAATAAGCTTTGACTGACAATCACAAAACTTAAGAAAATTAGTTTGAGTAAATGTAAAATTTTTCAAAATAAAATTATGAAATGAAAAAAAAAATTGAATTATTTGTGAAGAATTTATTTATTTTTATTCAACAATTTTAAATGCTTGATTTTAATAAAAATAAATAAACATCTTTAGAAAAAAGTTTCACAGTTCAATTTCTTTTTAGTTTACCGATCAAAGGAAAAATATATTTCATCATAACCAATGAACTGTATAATTTTCCATGTATTGTTCTTCATTTTTTTTAAAACTTTTTTCTTGCTTTGAAATAGTTAACCAGTGGAAAATACTCCAAAAGTATGTGGAATTATAAAACTCATGTTCTGAAAAAGAATTAATTGAATGTTAATGTATTTTGTTTTACGAAACTATTTTATTTATGTGTGAAATTAAAAAAAAATAGGATTATCAGTAATATAAAAGAAAATATTGTAAAACTGTATTCTCACATTCTTAGAAAGAAATTTTTTTAAAAACAAATTATATCAATTATTTTTTTTCTTATTTGCTATTAATGGATTGTTTATTTGTTAATAATTCTTCTTAATTTTTAATGTATTTAGTTTTTATATCATATAAATACATGAACCAGGCAAATACTTTTTAAATGCATAATCTTTTAAAACAAATTACTCAAAAACTAATTATAAAGAATTGTAATATTTTTATTCAAAGGAAAAATTACAATAAGCAATGAACTGTGTAAAAATGGAATTTTTCCCCATACATTTTTTGCAATCTACATGGTAAAAATTACAACCTTTTAAAGCATTGTTATTACTATAAAAAATAATGTGATTCACCTGATATAAATAAAAATATAATTCATTTTTAAGTATAACAGCCTTATTTCTGAATTCATACAAACATAAATATAAACTATATCTAAAAAAAAGGAAAAATTACAATTATCTCGAATGTCATTAGCAAGTGTAGTATATTCATTACATGTGCAAAGTTTTAGTTAAACGTGTGTAATTAAAAGTTTGTTTTGTGTACAAAGGAATTACCATTTTCAGTTCATTTTCAGCTTTTTGATAATTTTTTATTGCGAATAAAGACAGCATAACGTTTTAACTATTAATGTACTTTAATTTTCCTCAGCTCTATAAAATGAGATTAAATTTGTCAAAGACACATACACATTAACATGTTTCTCTTACAGTTGTTATATTTTTTTTTAGATTGCTTAGAAAATTTATATAATTGTTCACTTAACACATACTTATATCATGAAAATTTTGCTGTTCACTGTTATTTTTATACAATTTGAATCTTTTTTTAAAGAATTATTCATTTTGTTCAATTTAATGTTCGTGTATTTTAGGTATCTTTTTTAATCATGTTATAATAAATAAAATGATTCCCACCTACAATAATTTAGGAACATATTAAAGAGGTATTTATTTTTACGTACAGTTTATAAACAGTTATTAAAATTCTACAACTTAATTTTTATAGTGAATTGTTTGCATTTTTTCATGTTACTGTGCTCAAGAGAATTAATTATGAAAAATTACCTAGATATTTTAAATGTATATAGATAATATTATCTATACTTATCATTTTTATCTGTAATGTGCTGTTTGACTGAATTTAAAAATATATTAAACCGTATTATTCAAAGTATTTCTATTGCCTATAAATTATTAACAATATTGCTAAATTTGTACGCAATTTTCTTAAACTTTTAATACAAAAGCAATTGCTGAACATTGTTTGTCTTTGCGTTAGAAAATTTCTGTTTTTTGTTTATTTTTTAATTGCATTTGTTAATATATATATCATTATGGATTGATACATAAGGCTTATGGCAAAAGTAATTGAAAGAAAAAAATGTCAATGCATATATATATATATATATGATACGAATCCTGCCAAACGTGAATTTTATTGAAATTAATCTAAAATATAGGACTTGAGAACGAATTATTGTATTGATTGAAACAGCAATAAACTAAATGTTATTTTCGGAAGAAAGAAAATCTTGTGCCCAAATATATTTAAAGTATTCAGCTGATACAATCTATATGTGCGATGCCGAATTTATTTAAGATTGACGCGAAAGATGTTCAATATTTTTAAAGCATAGCAGCAAATTATGAAAAACTTGTACAGTAATTGTATCTAAAGATATAATACTTATGAATATGTGAAGAATATATTTTTAATGTGACTATCTTGAATGTGAAAATCTTTTTAAATATTTTGTGTCGCTGAAGTGTTAAATGAAAAATAAGACAAATATCACTTTCATGTGTGTTTTATTTCTATTTAATACTTTATTATCTCACAATTTTACTTTTAATATATTTTGCTTGTTAAAAAGTTAATAAAAAAAAATTTTTTTGGGGGATTTTACCCCCAAATTAACCTTTTTTCTTTTTGGGTTTTTTTTTTTTATTCAAATTTATCTGAGTGATCTTTTTTTTCATCATTATTTTTTTATGTTTTTTTATTTTTGCTTATTTCAACGTTTAAAATTTTAAAATTTTTCAAGAAAACGACATTTTTCGTTTTTTTTCCATTTGTTTTTTTTTAAACTATATTTTTTCAAAATTAATTTTTAAACGTTTAAAATTTTTTCCACTTTAAGGGTATTTCGTTTCCCATACCGTTTTTTATTGCACCCTTTTTTTGAAAAATTAAACTCATTTATTTTTTTTAAAAACTCCGTATGGGGAAAATATTTTTATATTGAAATATTATGTTTAATTTAAAAAAATTTTCATTTATTTTTCTTTGTTATTTTTTTTAAAAACATTCAATAAATTCCCCCCTTTTATAACAGTTGAAATCTACAATTCATTAAAACAATACACTGGCAATTAATTTATATTTACACTAACAACTACTTATTTTAATTAATTTCGTTCATTCATTAATAGCTAAACATTTGTATACTATTAATGATAAATATTACTTAATGGGCTAAATTCGTGTGAAGTTATAGTCAAACACAACAATCACGGTTTCTAGCCAATCAGTTTAGGTGCCTCATTGTTGCTAACTTTTGCTTTATACAGAAACTTTATTTTAAAAAGTATTTACCTTAAAATCCGGTGTATAACGCGCACCTATACTTTCAAGCTGCAATTTTTTAATGTTTAGGTATTTTCGCCGTGTAACGCAACCCCTTTTTTACGAAAAATTTTGAAATTCACGTATGCAAGGTTTTCATGTTTTGAAATCATTTATTTGAGGTATTATCCCAAACTTTAGAAAAAAAATAGTAAACTTCTAGAATACTTCTAATAAACTAGAACTACAACCCTTTAGTTCATATGGAATGTCATTTCTTTTAAATAAACAATATTTCGATATATAGAGAGGTTTAATTTTTTTCTATGCTCATCTTTTTTTTATTTCTTAAGCTCTCATTTTTATACCCGGCGTATAACGCGCACCCCTAAATTTCGATCTTATTTTATCTGTTAAAAATGCGCGTTATACGCCGGATTTTAGGGTATTTATCAACAATAACGCACATAAGTAAACAAAATGCACTCGATTTAAAAGCACACGTATAATATAAAATTTTTCTTAATTTTAAAAAACTTTTTGAGATATTTTTCTGAATACTTGACCATCT
>BMAV01018236.1:0-58531 GCA_019973955.1 Trichonephila inaurata madagascariensis
ATTAATTTTGTGCGTCGCATAGAGCACAAAACACAGCTTTATAAATAGAGATGAAATGATTCCTTTCGAGCTGAGAGAGGCAGGTGAATAAGTATTTATATTTTTTTATAGGGTCGGTTAAAGAATAGCGTTACAATGGTATTATCTTGGATCTTGTGAAATCTTTCACGATTGCGTGACAATAAACATTCTTAATAGTGTTAATAATGCTTGTCTTTGGCGGTTAAAATGAAAATAATAAAGCAAACATTTTAAATTGTTTTTCACCAATATATCTCAACTATTAAATTGGTGCCGAGTGAAGTATATTATTAACCCTGGAGAAGGCGCGCACACGATACTAACGTTAACGGTATCGCGGAATGACTGAGCCACCCTAATCCTTTTTTTAAAATTATTTTTATTGTACACGATAAAAATCGTAATTCCAATGAATAATTTAATTTAGAGAAAGTATGCTTCCCTACTTTTAAGGACTTTTGGATTTTGATTTGATAATTGGAGGAAAAATATCCATCAAATTCAGTGGCGTAACAGGGGTGGGCAGGGAGTCTAAGGGGCCCAAAGCTTAATTGGTACTAAGCACACATTTGGGCTTGGGGCCCTAGATCTGAGTTTTCAGGGGGACCCTAATATTCTACGTTACGCCACTGACCAAATTGAACCAAGAAATTTCAAATATAAGCACAAATCACAGACACTTTTCGCTAACATTACAGGAATGTTATTTGCAAACAAAACTGTAATATTTTGCTCATTATTGTAGTTTTATTGTCCTTTGATGATCGTCAAGTAGCACGATGAACTTTTTCTTGCTCGTATCTTTTTCACAAGGTGCAGTGTGTCTTGCGGTTCACTTGTGGCTTTATATCTATCTTGATGGAGTTTTTTAGATAGCATTATATAGAAAATTTTCCTCTCCATTCAAACGTTTCATGTTCATCGCTTTTCTCAAATTTACTTTCGCTGCCATGATTAATGGCCTTATTTCAGTAGGTTGTTCCCTTGCTTGATCAGTTTCAACTTCCTTCAATACAGATCACAGATGCCCATTTCTTTTTTTTTATATTCTGTTCAATTGTATTTATAAACCAAAATGAGTCGTACAACACAGCAATCAAAACAACTAAGTTATTAACAGGGGGAAAATATAACATGTTCATAGAAAATATTTTGGAACAAAAGTGGTCGGTATGGGAACCAGTGCTAAAACAAGTACCTAAAATTGTAAAAACAACGCCTGCCATTTCCAAAAAGAGGAGATATGACAAATGCATTTTTACTCCATTAAGACTTATATAAAAAGGATACTGTCAAGAGGTCGTTGCAAAATAAATAAACAATTCTCCCATTTATTTTAACGACATGAGTATGGTAATTCCAGGGCCATTCATTAATTGCGGATAGTTTCAGCGTTCATTAAATCAGAGACTTCATTTCGCCCGAGATGAAGTCTGATTGGCTAGACGCTCAATGCTCGACGGTGACTGCCTAGTGTCTCGCGCGACCGCTCCTGGGTTAATCGGCAAAACTTTTCAATTCAAAATAGAAAATAAAAATGAATTTTAACCCTGGGTAAACTGATTTATATTATTTAACCAGCTAATTCAAAGTTTATTCAAATTTCTCCACATCCAAATAGTAAAGCGTAATGTTATTGATATATAAAGTTAAATGCTTCTATTTTATAAGCACAAGATTGTGTCAAGAACGCGTATTATGTTCTATTTCATTTTATCTCTGGAAGCCGTAAAATCTATTCAGCACATAGGTATTATTTCATGCTCTAGAATATGTAGTTTGCAAAATCATGCGTAATGCACAAGTATCTAAATTTTATAAAGTGCTATACGCCTTGGTATGCAAGTCATATTTCTTTAAAAATAAAAAGAAGATGCTGTGCCAAAGAAAAAAAATTGTTCTCTTTATGCATAAATCGGTGTTCATCGAGCAAATATCCAGCTATGACCAGTGGATTTTAACAATAACTTTAAATGCTAAATTAAATTACTTCAAAATATGGGAGGCATTGGTGACCTATTGCTCAGGTTTCTTTGTAAAGGTGTGCGTGTTATACGAACATACCTAAAAACTAAAATTGCAGTTTGAAAGTATAAAAGCGTTATAAAACCGGATTTCCAAGGATACTTGGCCTCATCAGGGACGTTTTAAGGGATGGGCCAATAGAGCCTGGGCTCAGGACCTCGGTCTCGGGGGAGGGCGAGGCTTGTTCTCTTTTGACTTGGCCTCATTAAGATCCTAATCCGAGTAATTTTAATCGTGAATTATTATTCCCGGACATATTCTCCAATAAAACTGGGAATTTAGAACTATATATCAACTGGCAACAGTGGTCAGACTGTACTGTCCTTGTCTAGGCCCAGTTTTCTGCCCAGGCCCTTTTAATAATTTAGGCCGAAAGTTGGTAGTCAATCAGTTTATACCTAGATTTGTGAGATTGTGAGTCACGCTTATTTATTTGTTACTGGTAACTGTTTATGTGAGTATTTTGCAACGTCAAGGGACGTCTTAGGGCATGGGCCAACTGATTCCGGGCCCAGGGCCTCGTCTCGTTCTCGACTCAGCCTTAATAACGTCACAATTCAAATAATTTCAACGGTAAAATGCGCTACTCTGTCTGTATTCCGGAAAACAAGAATTTCGGACTATAGGTTGATTGATTGAATATTACCGCCGCAACTGTTCAGAAGCTACACGAGGGCTTTGGCCATTGACCACGTAATTTTGAACCATGGTCAAGGATGTATTTAGACACCCTGAGCCGCACCCTCTCCTAACTACCACATCATACCAAATGCGGAGTGACGCGTTTCAGCTTCCTCAACAGATTTAACGCATCGCTGCCCCACACGGCGGTCTTTAGGTACTGGGCCCGAACTCGTATACCCGGACTATAGGTCAACTGCCTACATGTGATGACCGTCGTCCATGTATAGGCCTAGTACCACCTCCATACGCCCTCGTTTCTCATTCAGTGAAAAGGCCGTGGTCGGTATAACCGTTTGTGCGATTGTAAGTCATGCACAGTGGCACACAAAGGAATTTTTAGGAGGTGGTCCAGGGTCGAAAGTCCTACATACGCCCCACCCAACTCAACTCCAATACCAACCCGCTCCAATACGCTACCAAACATATTCTTTTAATTTGGTTGATTTTCGGGAAAAAAGACGGTAAAAAATTAAATATTGAATACATAATTAGCATTAATTAATAAAATTAATTATTAAAGACAAAATTAAGTTTTACGTACTATATACATATGCTTATAATCAATCGAAAAATCATGGCTATGGGGTCTGAAACCTATGTGTTCGCCCCCCCCTTTTGTGTGTACTACTGGTCATATACATTAATTTGCTTAAGGATTTTTTTGTATGAATTTTTGACAACGTATGCTATGTTCTGTCTGCTTTTAAAGTCATGGGTAATCTGCTACTTCAGTTGGGGTCCAGGGCTTCGGGATGTCTTAAGACGTCTCTGGTTATATATTGTCTATTTAAGAGGGTTGCAGGTGGAGCCTACTTTGCATAGGGGCCCAAGTCCTCAAGAAGTTTTAAGACGTCACTGGATCTTTTCCTATTCAAATGGTGCGAGGTAACCTTTAGAGATTTTGGTATCAATGAATTATTGTTCTTTCTGTGTAATTCAATACCCCGAAGTCCGTCACTAAAAGGTCTTTTACGACAACTGCAGGAAGCAAAAACTTTTATCGTATTGTATTTATAAATACTCAATAGTTTTATATTTGATGTAAAATATAACTGCCGGTACAAAATTTTTGTTTTCTCTATTTCTTATGTAAGTTCTAAGGACATTTAAGAATTCAGTTCACAAGACTGAGTCTTCATAATTATATTTATTATAGTAATTAAATTGATTTAATGAATCTTTTAAACCTCATGGGAAAAACCTTGCTTGTAGGTTTGCATCGATATTAGCATTTTATAAGCAATATTAAGGAAAAAAAAATACCTGGCTTCCAAGTGGTTCCACAGTCTGAGCGCTGTCGAACCTTGATTGCAAAACCGCTTTTGGAGGTTCCTTTGTCTGAGTGGAAGGTGAATTTCATTTCTGGAGCTTCGAAAGGTATTACACCTGAGAAAGTAAACAGCAATAAAATTATACGAATGTATTTATCATTAAAAAAGCGATATTTTGTCAAATCAAGTTATAATTATGATTCTTTGAGGGTAAAAATAAATGAAAGAAAACGATATGTCTTTCAATACACGTTGAATTTTAATTAATTACAATAGCTTTACTAATTACACATTGTTACATAATCTACTGCTTTAAGCAAGGAATTACACTTCCCTACATATTTCCAACGATCTTCTAAATGGGCTAAATTCATGACGGTCACAGGATAAATGCAATCACGTGGTCTCCATTGAATTCAAAACTGACATTGGACTTGTACTTGTTCTAATTGTAAAAAAAATAGATAAAATTTCAAACTTTATATTTTAGTAAAGACGTTCAAACATCAAAATTCTTCAAAAAGTTTTCCAAAATTAAAAAAATATATATATAATTCATACATTTTGTTTCCGTATGTGCGTTGTTATTGTTGACAAATAATGTATTCCTTAAAAGAAAGTTTCTGTAAAAAGCACAAAAGTTAGCAACAACAAAGTGTATGAACTGTTTGGCTGGAAACACAGAAGGGGTTGATTACATTTATCATCTGACTATGACATCACATGAATTTATGAACTGATTGGCTGGAAATATGCGATTATAGTTATCATGTGACTATGATGTCACATGAACTTAGCCCTTTGATCTGGTGAAATTCCTAAATTAAATGTACAAGAATAGAATCCTTTATAAAGTGAATTCGCGTATAATCCGACCAAAAGATTTCTATAGTAGTTTTTGTATACAGTTCTATAAAATAGTTCTATACAAGGTAAGGAGTACTCTATTTCTTGAAGTTAGTAGTATTTTATTTTCTCTACAAAAAAGAAAAAAATACTTGTTTTCTTAAAAGTTTTACTTGTTATTGATAATACTTATTTTAAAAATTAATATCCAAGTTTAAATGGTATTGAAAAAGAAAAATTAAACTTTTACTTAAAATAAAGATATGCATTTCTTTATTTAACATTCATTCATCATTGGAAATATCAACAAATAAATTCCAATGCCATCGTCTTGTAAATATTGAATGTACAGATTCACCTCGTTTGAAGAATTCATGGTTTTATTTTAGCTTTCGTTATCTAAAAATTTTCTAGATCATTTCAGATTGAAAACGCGGGGAAGACACTGTTATTTTATTTTACATTTCCTACAAAAGTTCTTTAAAGTATCAAACTTCATAAAATATATTTGTATATAATTGAATGTTTGTGCTTTTCGTACTTTGCTACTGTACACATGTGTGTATAGCCTGCACTTTTAACACAAAAAAAAATAAGATCGAAATTTATGGGGTGAGCTGCTATATGCTGGGTATAAAAATGAGAGCTTCTTTAAAAATGAAAAAGATTATATTAGAAAATTAGACTTCTACATAGATCGAATTATTGCTTATTTAAAAATGACTTGTGCTTTATGAACTCAAAGAGCTAAAGTTCTGTAGTTAAACCATTTTTTCAAAGCTTCCGGGTATAATACCTCGAATAAATGACCTCTAAAACATAAGAGAATCGCATATGTACATTTCAAGTTTCAAAAGGTTGCGCGTTATATGCAGATTTTACATGATAAAACATTCTTTTATATAAAAGTTTACTTAGTACTGAATTTTCGTTCAGAAAAGTTGCTCTAATTCATTAAAAGCTTAAACGAGTTTTTATTCATTTTATTAGCATTACAAGGTGAATCATAAAATAAGCGACAATTTAGCAAAAAACGAAAAGATAAATTTAAAAAAAAATGAAAAGCTTGGTGGAATGTATGGTTAGTAAGAGGACATCTCAGCCCTGTTAAAGCAGTTTAACTGGTTTCAGAGGACACAGTGAACTTCGTCCTAATTCGTCCTACATGATGGAACCCGTCTCCGCTCCCTGCCATACAGAAATTCTTACTAAACCATTATTTTTTGTTCATATTTTAACAAAACAAATTAATTTATATCTAGTTTAATTTTTAGGTAAATACAACGAACTTGGTGTTAGTTATGCAAAAAAGTATTTTCTTTTCTTATTAATGCCTAAATTATGCTTTTAAAAATGAGTAAATACTTTAAATACCTCTAATTTAACTTAAAATATTTCATTGCTGTATAAGTATGAGTAATTTATTTTAAGAAATTACATTATTTCTTTTAAGCAGATAAAAAATAATCTGGTTTGATATTATTTTAGATCAATGGTCGCCAACCCTCTTAGAATTTCATGAACCACTTAAAAGTATAATTCCTTTAAATTTATGGGGATTACTAATAGGATTGGTCAGTATAGCTAGAATATCTCTTATTTTATGTCTCTATTTGCATTTCCAGACAACTGAAAAAGGAAGTTCTACGAAAAAGCAAGAACAAACTTGGCAACACAAAGCAATACTTCAACAAACTAAAAAATATCATAAGTGTTGCCAGCCAATATGGTTGATAACTTTCGTTTTCAAATGTCACTAGATACACTTGAAGCGAAGTAGCTAAAAAGTCTGATGACTGTAGCTGAAAGTAGAAGCTAATTTTTTTTTAAAACCTCAACCTCTTTGTTTTGTTACTTCCGTTACTTTTGAAACTGAATCTTCATAAAAATATAAGCGATGTCCCAATTTTTCTACAGACCATCAAAAATTTGTCGGAACACCGGTTGTATGGCCTTAATAATATATAGCCAAAACCAGTATTTAATATATGTATTTATTTGAAATGGTTTTTATCGAATACCTTTTAAAAATGAATGTTGATAAAAGACATTGTTTTTTTATTTTATTCTCGTATATATTATTATGTATGACACAATATATTATTCAGGGATATAAATGCATTATCATATCAGTTATAACAATCCAAAGACCTACTAGTCACATTATATTTCTTAACAAATAATTTTTCAAAATCCTTAACTTTTGCCACATGTGATAAAGAAAAAAAAAAAAACCAAAACCTGCTACATTCGCTATGAGCACTTACGAGTGAATCCAGAAGGCAATTGTCCGCAGATAGTTTTATGACCAATGTCCAAGTAATCGTAGCCACAGTCCGGTCCCTTCTCGACATCAAAATGAGCGAATTTCAGTTCCAATCCACAGACAGCTTCGACTGTTTTGACCATGTATTCGCAGTGGCAAGCAGAGGCAATCAATATGTGGAAAATGAGGACTTTTCATGAATTCTTCACCTCAGATATTCCGCCACATTTTTCTTCTTCTGAACTGCCACTATAAGAAAATAAAATTAAAAATGTTTTATTTCGAGCGAAAAAAAAAGGAATTTTATGACACTTTTGAGCAGGTAATACGAGCAAATGTGATTTGCAATATTACTTATTCTTTTGAAATACGTAAAGTATCTATTTTGAAAGAAAACGCCAAAAGCAAGTTAAAGCTGTTCGGCTGTTGATGATGATATTATGGTTTTAAGACTACACAGTACCTTTAAAAAAATTCTCAAATATACCAAAAAAAAAAAATTTTTTGCATTTCTTCTTGTGGCCTATGTCAGTGGGGAGAAAGCTTGCCACCAAATTTCAAAACTGATAAATAAATTAGTTTTAAGATATTTGAAATTTTCTGAGCTTTAGGTTTTGTGGTTCGGTTTCATTTTAAAACATTTTTTCACACTTAAATTGAATTGATTAAAGTACTTTGAGCACAATTAACTCTTCAGTGTGAAATGGTTATTAATTCTAATTTTCATTATTACTATCATTTTATGCTTGAGTTTTCGAGTTCTCAGTTACTTAATTAAAAATGATTTCAAGGCCAATTTTTGTTTTAAAAATAGTTTATATAACTTAGAAGCCTTATCATCAATTTTTCTAGTTGAGAAAATGCCACTTGCCAAAACTTTCACAGGTTTCTATGAGAAACAATATTTAGAATAGATGGAATATCACTGAAAAATGATACATCAAAACCAGCCCTTCGCTGATATTGTAGCTGATGACTTCTACAAAATTACAAGTATTCTGATCACAAGTACTGCAGATGTAAAACTGAATATTTCCATGATGCGCTAAACTACATTATAGTAAACATATTGCAGTACTATATTACATATTTGAGTACTTGTTGAGTGATTCTTAAAACTTACAAACTTCCCTAATTTAAAACTAAAAAATTAAATTTTAAGTACAACCTATATTTTTAGCTTAGTTAGTATTATTATAATGTTGTGTTGCCAATGTGTTTTGTGTTTCCAAAATTTTGTGAAAATATTTTTTAAGATTATATTGAATAACCTGACGTCGTAACAAATATTATTATTATTATGCAAAATATTACACACATTTTGAAATGAAAAACTACTAGTCATAATTAATTAAAGCAGTGTTTTTGATACAGAAATACAAGAGTTGGAACATAACATATTGAAAGAATTGTTTTAAGGCATTATAGATTTTGCTTTATGCCTTTACAAACTTTAAATGGGTTTTTTCAGTCTTTTAATTTTAAAGATGTAGGTGTTTTCTAACCTTTAAGACTATTTTTTCTGTTCAAGCTTAGAGTCTTGAAATTTTTTGTAGATAATTCCCAAACGTGTTCTATAAAAGTTAGTATGGATTTAGGTCTGAGAACCTAGTTATTTTTTTAAAAAATGCTTGCTAATATTTTAAAATTTTCGTGTTTTTTCCAGTTAATTAGGAAAATAATTACTAAAAATCAACAAACAATCAACAAATCAGGGGCACACTCTCTGGGGCGCGAGCATATCGAAAAATAAAAGTTAAAAATTAATGTACTGGAATGAAAAAAAAAACAAAAAATAATTTCTGATATAATAAAAATACAGATTTACATTGATAAGGATTTATATATATCATCTGGTGAAAAAAGGTCATCAAAAATAAAAAGATTCTACTTTAAACGTCATTAGCTATCTTTTGGATTCTATAACTAAATTAAAAAATATTTCTCTTGTTTGCTTTGTTGCAAATCCTACGATGAGAGATTTTTTTATTACGTTTCTTTAACTTAAAATATTACTTTGCCAGGGTTTCTGAACTTATTGGTATGGTTACGTGCATCCCTTCTTTAGGAAGCAAATTATATAATTCTTTTGTTGGTACTTTTTTCGCAATGTGTGGAAAGTGAGTTTTGGATACATGGATAAGCATATTGAGACCCTTGAAGGATTAGACTACAAGATTTATTTTATGAGTATACTGAAACATATAATACAAAAATCAAGCACTTGGGAAAGTCTCGCTTATTTGTTACCAATGACCTTGACAGAGAATCCTCTCTAATATGACAGTCTTAATGTAGAGCTAAAATGAATTGATAACATATCTCCTTTGTGGGAGTGGCAAACGTGTTTTTAGAATCTTAGTTACTTGTTTAGGACTGAGTTCCCGGCACGACTAATTATTTTCTAAAAATATTTTCTTGAACATGCTGCATTTTCCCTACGAATAACTTAGTGGTTTTTAATTGTGAGGCAAAAGGACTGATTATGGTTTATAAAGTCGTAAAATGAGCAGAATCTAAAAAAGAATTGGGGCATCTGTGATCTCTCTGAAAGGAAATTGAAGCTGATCAAACAAGGAAACACTTGCTGAAATAATGCATATACGAATCATGTTATGAAAGTAAATTTGAGAAAAGCAATAAAACATGAAACGAAAGGAAAATTTTCAATAGCTACATTATGAACTTTATCAAGAAAATATAAAGCCATAACTTCCCAACAAGTAAAATGCAATTTCACCCTGCCAAAAAGACACAAGCAAGAAAAGTTCAATAGATATTTGTAGATCATCAAAGGATATTAAAATTACACAAAACGTGAACAAAATGTGACAGTTTTGCTTGCAAAATAGCTTAACTGTAATGTTAGCAAAAGTGTTCCGTGATTTGTGTCCCTTTTATTACGTCACGCACATTTGGAACAATTTAGTTCAGTTTTATTTACATTTTCTCAAATTATGAAAGACAAATAGAAAAAATCCTTTGAAATAGGTAAGTATATTTTCTTAGTTAAATTATTCAATGAAATTGTGATTTTTACCTTATATTGAAAATAATTATAAAAAAAAGAATTGGGGTAATTACCCCGCGACTAATAACGTTAGTAATTATGCAAAGTAATACCTGATCCCGGCTTTCGCTTTAAATATTAAAAAATACCATTACTTACATGCCCCTATTAGAATTCTTATATCTTTTTATTACTTTAACATTTATTATAAATGCTAATTTTTGCGAGGCTTAAAATTTACAGTTCATTCAAACTGCTGAGAATAGAAGCTTATTCATTTCAATAAATCTATTTATATTTTGTATACATTGTCATGCACTTATTTACCTTACACCAAGCCATTATAGCAAGAATAATATACTACGCTATTTTAAAATTAACTCGTGTTAAGAGAGGGTACTCTTTTAGCCAGTATATAAGAACAAGTTTAATAATTATCAGTGACTTCCCCATGGGCTTCACTTTGGTAGAGCAAGTTTTTCAAAGGAAGGCTAAAATTAGAAATTGACACTAAGAGTTATTTTTGATATTTAGCTTAGATCTATATTTTGTCTTCAAAGCAGCCATCGCAGAAAATCCGATTCAGTTGTGTTGCATATGCTAAAGGGAAATTGGTGTCAATCGTTATACCTAGATTTGTGAGATTGTGAGCCCGTTTATTTATTTGTTCGGTAACTGTTTATGTGTTTTTTGCCGTAGGACGCTTAGGGCATGGGCCAACTGATTCGGGCCCGGGGCCTGCTTTTCCCGACTCAGCCTTAATAACGCACAATTCAAATAATTTAAACGGTAAAAGTATTTCCGTCTGTATTCCGAAAACGAATTTCATATAGGTTATTGATTGAATTTAACCGCCCCTGTTCACACGGGGTTTGGGGGAGGACCACAATTTTGAACCGGTCAAGGATGTATGACACCCGAGCGGCCCCCTCCCCTAACTCCCCATCTCCAAGGGAGGAGGGTTTCAGCTCTCAACAGATTTAAGCATCGCGCCCCCCCGGGGGTTTTGGTACGGGGAAACTCGTCCCCGGGATTTGGCAACTGCCTACATGTGATGACCGTCGTCCATGGGGCCTATACCACCTCCATACGCCCTCTTTTATTCGGGAAAAGGCCCTGGTCGGTAAAACCGTTTGTGCGATTGTAAGTCATGCACAGTGGCCGGAATTTTTGGGAGGTGGCCCAGGGTCGAAAAATACGCCCCCCCCAACCAACCCTACCCCCGCCCCCCCAAAAACATTTTTTAATTTGGTTGATTTTGGGGAAAAAGCGGAAAAAATATTGAATACATAATTAGATTAATTTAAAAAAAAATTTAAATAAAAGAAAAAAATTAATTTTTGATATATCATTTTTGCTTATAATCAATCGAAAAAAACATATGGGGGGCCGGAAAACCCTGTTTCGCCCCCCTTTTTTGTGTACTACTGGTCATATACATTAATTTGTTAAGGGTTTTTTTGTAAATTTTTTTCAACGTATGCTATGTTCTGTCTGCTTTAAAACATGGGTACCACTTGGTTGGGGTCCGGGCTTCGGATGTCTTAAGACGCCTGGTTATATATTGTCTATTTAAGAGGGGGTTAGGTGGGTTTTTATAGGGGGCCCCAAATCCTCAAAAATTTTGATCACTGGATCTTTCCTTTTAAAGGTGCGAGTAACCTTTTGAGTTTTGGGGCAAGAATTATTTTCTTTCTGTGTAATTCAATACCCGGTCCGTCAAAAAGGTCTTTTCACAACTGCAGGAAGCAAAACTTTTTTCGTATTGTATTTATTACTCAAAGTTTTATATTTGGGAAAAAAAACCTTTTAAAATTTTTTTTTTCTATTTTTTTGTAAGTTCTAAGGGCATTTAAAAACAGTTCACAAAATGAGTCTTCATAATTAATTTTTTATAGTAATTAAAGATTTAATGAATCTTTAAACCTCAAGGAAAACCTTGCTTGTGATGTTTGCACGTTTGCATTTTATAAGTAATATTAAAAATCCTGGTTTTGGGGGTTCCGCAGTCCGTGCCTTTTGATTGAAAAACCCGTTTTTGGAAGTTCCTTTTTTCGGGGGGAAGGTGAATTTCATTTCTGGGAAAAAAGGTATTACCCTAAAAAACAGCAATAAAATTTTTAAATTATTTTTTAAAAAAAAGATATTTTTGTCAAATCAAGTTATAATTATATTTTTTGAGGGTAAAATAAATAAAAAAAACGATATTCTTAAACACGTTAAATTTTTTAATTAATTACAATAGCTTTACTATACACATTTTTAAATAATCTACGCTTTAAACGGAATTACACTTTCCACATTTCCCAAATGGGTAAATCATGCGGTCACGGATAAATGCAATATTTCCCTTGAATTCAAAACGACATTGACGTACTTGTTCTTTTAAAAAATAGATAAAAAATTTAAACTTATATTTTGAAAGACGTTCAAACATCAAAAATTTTTAAAAGTTTTCCAAAATTAAAAAATATATATATAATTCTACATTTTTTTCCGTATGTGCGTTTTATTGTGAAAATAATGTATTTAAAAAAAAGGTTTTTTGTAAAAAACAAAAAATTTAAAAAACAAAGGGATGAACTGGTGGCCGAAGGGGGTTTATTACATTTATCATCCGTATGACATCAAGTTTATGAACGATTGGCTGGAAATTCAATTTATCATGATTGGTACTAACGCCCTTTTATTGGGAAAATTTCCCAAATTAAATGTACAAAAAAGAATCCTTTTGGGGAATTTTTTAAAAATCAAAAAGATTTCTATAGAGTTTTTGATACAGTTCTATAAAAGTTTAAAAAAGGGGAAGATATTATTTCAATAGTATTTTATTTTTTTCAAAAAAAATACTTGTTTTCTTAAAACTTTTACTTATTATTGATAATACTTGTTTTAAAAATTTATATCCAGGTTTAAATATATAAAAGGAAAAATTAAACTTTTACTTATAATAGAGATATGCATTTCTCTAATTAATATTCATTCATCAGAAATATCAACAAATAAATTCCAATGCCATCGTCTTGTAAATATTGAATGTACAGATTCACCGTTTGAAGAATTCATGGTTTTATTTTAGCTGTTATCTTTTAAAAAATTTTTCTAGATCATTTTCAGATTGAAAACGCGGGGAAGACAATCGTTATTTTATTTTACATTTCACAAAGTTCTCTTTTAAAGTATCAAACTTCATAAAATATATTTGTATAATTGAATGTTTGTGCTCTTCGTACTTTTAAGTTACCGTAATATGCGGTGTATAGCTCGCACTTTTAACACAAAAAATAAGATCGAAATTTATGGGTGAGCGTTATATGCTGGGTATAAAAATGAGAGCTTTAAAAAATGAAAAAAAGATGAGCATAGAAAAAAATTAGACTTCTACATAGATCGAATTATTGTTTATTTAAAAAAAATGACTTGTGCTTTATGAACTCAAAGAGTTGCAGTTCTAGAAGTAAACTATTTTTTCAAAAGCCTGGTATAATACCTCGAATAAATGACCTCAAAACATAAGAGAATTGCATATGTACATTTCAAGTTTCTTCGTAAAAAAGGGGTTGCGCGTTATATGCAGATTTTACGATAAACATTCTTTACATAAAAGTTTACTTGTACTGGAATTTTCGTTCAGAAAAGTTGCTCTAATTCATTAAAAGCTTGAAACGAGTTTTATTCATCTTTATTAGCATTACAAGGTGAAATCATAAAATAAGCAGACAATTTAGCAAAACGAAAAGATAAATTTAAAAAAAAATGAAAACAGGAATGTATGGTTAGTAAGAGTGACATCTCAGCCTTGTTAAAGCAGTTTAAACTGGTTTCAGAGACACAGTGAACTTGCCCTAATTCGTCCTACATGACATGGAACCTGTCTGCCTCGCTATACAGAAATTTACTAAACCATTATTTTTTTGTTCATATTTTAACAAACAATTAATTTATGTCTAGTTTAATTTTTAGGGCAAACACAACGAACTTGCGTTATTATAAAAAAAAGTATTTTCTTTTCTTATTAATGTACCTAAATTATGCTTTTTAAAATTATAACATTTCTTAAATACCTAATTTAACTTAAATATTTTCATTGCTGTATAAGTATGAGTAATTTATTTTAGTAAGAAATTACATTATTTTTACAGATAAAAATAATCTGGTTTGATATTTTAGATCAATGGTCGCCAACCCTTAGAATTTCATGAACCACTAAAAGTATAATTTTAAATTTAGCGGGGATTACTAATAGGATTGGTCAGTATAGCTAGAATATCTCTTATTTTTACGTCTCTATTTGCATTTCCAGATAACTGAAAAGGAAGTTCACGAAAAGCAAGAACAAACTGGCAACACAAAGCAATATCAACAAACTAAAATATCATGTTGCCAGCTTACCATGGTTGACAACTTTCGTTTTCAAATGTCACTAGATACACTTGAAGAAGTAGCTAAAAAGTCTGATGGAATTTAGCTGAAAGTAGAAGCTAATTTTTTTTTTTAAAAACCTCATAACCCTTGTTTTGTTACTCGTTACTTTTGAAACTGAATCTTCATAAAAATATAAGCGATGTCCCAATTTTTCTACAGACCATCAAAAATTTTGTCGGAACACCGGTTTGTGGCGGCCTTAATAATATATAATAAAAACCTTATATTTACTAGTATTTTATTTGAAATTATTTCCTTATCGAATACCTTTTTAAAAATGAATGTTGATAAAATACATTGTTCTTTTATTTTATTCTATATATTATTATGTATGACACAATATATTATTCAGGGATATAAATGCATTATCATATCAGTTATAACAATCCAAAGACCTATCAGTCAATACTATATTTCTTAACAAAATAATTTTTCAAAATCCTTAATCCTTGTCATTAGAAAAAAAAAAACCAAAATCGCCATTCGCTATGAGCACTTACGAGTGAATCCAGAAGGCAATTGTCCGCAGATAGTTTTATGACCAATGTCCAAGTAATCGTAGCCACAGTCCGGTCCCTTCTCGACATCAAAATGAGCGAATTTCAGTTCCAATCCACAGACAGCTTCGGACTGTTTTTTGACCATGTATTCGCAGTGGGTGTTATGAGGGTAATCATGTGGAAAATTAGGACTTTTCAAGGAATTCTTCACCTTCGTAGACTCCGCCACATTTTTCTTCTTCTGGAACTGCCACTATAAGAAAAATAAAATTAAAAATGTTTTATTTCGAGCGAAAAAAAGGAATTTACGACACTTTTGAGCAGTAATACGAGCAAATGTGATTTGCAATATTACTTATTCTTTGAAATACGTAAAGTATCTATTTTGAAAGAAAACGTCAAAAGCGTTTAAAGCTGTTCGGCCGTTGATGATGATATTATGGTTTTAAGACTACACAGTACCTTAAAAATTTCAAACATACCAAAAAAAAAATTTTTTTTTTGTATTTTCTTGTGGCCTATGTCAGTGGGAAGCTTGCCACCAAATTTCAAAACTTATAACAAATTAGTTTTTAAGATATTTGAAATTTTCTGAGCTTAGGTTTTGTGGTTTCGGTTTCATTTTAAAACATTTTTTCACACTTAAATTGAATTAATTAAAAGTACTTTTGAGCACAATTAACTCTTTCAGTGTGAAATGGTTATTAATTTCAATTTTCATTATTAATATCATTTATGCTTGAGTTTTTCGAGTTCTCAGTTACTTAATTAAAAATGATTTCAAGGCCAATTTTTGTTTTAAAAAATAGTTTATATAACTTAGAAGCCTTATCATCAATTTTTTCTAGTTGAGAAAATGCCACGGCCAAAACTTTCACAGGTTTCTATGAGAAACAATATTTAGAAGAGATGGAATACTACTGAAAATGATACATCAAAAAACCAGCCCTTCGCTGATACTGTAATGAGACTTACAAATACAAGTATTCTGACTACAAGTATTGCAGATAAAACTGAATATTTCCATGATGTGCTAAACTACATTATAGTAAACATATTGTAGTACTATATTACGATATTTGAGTACTTGTTGGAGGACTTTAAAACTTGCTAAAAACTTCCCCAATTTAAAACTAAAAAAAATAAATTTTAAGTACAAACCTGGTGATTTTTAGCTTAAGTTAGTATTATTATAATGCTGTACGTTAATGCTTTGTGTTTCAAAATTTTTGTGAAAATATTTTTTTAAGATTAGGCTGAATAACCTGACGTCGTAACAAATACTATTAATATTATGCAAAAATACACACATTTTGAATGAAAAAAACTTTCAGTCATAATTAATTAAAGCAGTGTTTTGATACAGAACATAAGAGTTGGAACATAACATATTAAAGAATTAGAGCTTTAAGGCATTATAGATTTTTGTTTTATGCCTTTACAAACTTTAAATGGGTTTTTCAGTCTTTTAAT
Organism: Trichonephila inaurata madagascariensis; assembly: GCA_019973955.1. Taxonomy (NCBI): domain Eukaryota; kingdom Metazoa; phylum Arthropoda; class Arachnida; order Araneae; family Nephilidae; genus Trichonephila; species Trichonephila inaurata. The sequence continues at coordinate 16,522 of BMAV01018236.1, forward strand.
TTTGAAGATGTAGGTGTTTTCTAATCCCTAAGACTATTTTTCTGTTCAAGCTAGAGTCTTGAAATTTTTTGTAGATACTCCCAAACGTGTGTTCTATAAAAGTTAGTATGGATTTAGGTCTGAGAACTCTAGTTATTTTTTTTTAAAAAATGCTTAAGTTAATATTTTAAAATTTTCGTGTTTTTTCCAGGTTTAATTAGAAAAATAATTACTAAAAATCAACAAACAATCAACAAACTGTGGGGCACGCCCCCTGGGTGGCGCGAGCATATCGAAAATAAAAAGTTAAAAAAAATTAATTTACTGGAATGAAAAAAAAAAAAAAATACTTTCTGATATAATAAAAATACAGATTTACATTGATATGATTTATATATATCATCTGGTGAAAAAAGGTCATCAAAAATAAAGATTCTACTTTAAACGCTCATTAGCTATCTTTGATTCTATAACTAAATTAAAAAATATTTTGTTTGCTTTGCTGTAATCCTACGATGAGAGATTTTTTTATTACGTTTCTTTTAACTTAAAATATTACTTTTGCTGGCTTTCGAACTTATTGGTATGGTTACGTGCATCCCTTTTTTTTAGGGAAGTTGTAAATTATATAATTCTGTTGCGCTTTTCTTTTCACAATGTGAAAGAGTTTTTTGATACATGGATAAGCATATTGAGCACTTTGAAGGATTAATTGGCCAAGATTTTTTTTTATGAGTATACTGAAACATATAATACAAAAATCGTTAATTCTGGGAAAACCGTTTATTTGTTACCAATGACCTTGACAGAGAATCCTCTAATATGACAGTCTTAATGGGAGCTAAAATGAATTGATAACATATCTCCTTTTGTGGGAGTGGCAAACGTTTTTTTAGAATCTTAAGTTACTTGTTTAGACCGAGTTCCCGGCACGACCACTATTTTTCAAAAATATTTTCTTGAACATGCTGCATTTTCCCCTACGAATAACTTAGTGGTTTTAATTGTGATGTTGTGCGACTGATTATGGTTTATAAATGTAAATGAGCAGAATCTAAAAAAAGAATTGGGCATCTGTGATCTCTCTGAAAGGAAATTGAAGCTGATCAAACAAGGAAACACTTGCTGAAATAATGCATATTAATCATGTTAGCGAAAGTAAATTTGAGAAAAGCAATAAACATGAAACGAAAGGAAAATTTTCAATAGCTACATTAAGAACTTTATCAAGAAAATATAAAGCCATAACTCTACCGCAAAATGCACTTCACCCTGTCAAAAAGACACAAGCAAGAAAAAGTTCAACAGGATATTTGTAGATCATCAAAGGATATTAAAATTACACAAACGTGAACAAAATGTGACAGTTTTGCTTGCAAATAGCTTAACTGTAATGTTAGCAAAAGTGTCTGTGATTTGTGTCCTTTATTAAGGTCACGCACATTTGGAACAATTTAGTTCAGTTTTATTGGATATTTTCTCAAATTATGAAAGACAAATAGAAAAAATCCTTGAAATAGGTAAGTATATTTTCTCTTAGTTAAATTATTCACTGAAATTGTGATTTTTATCTTGTATATTGAAAATAATTATAAAAAAAAAATTGGGGTGCATCACTCCCCGCGACCATTAACGTTAGTATCGAGTGCACACCTGATCCCGGGCTTTCTCGCTTTAAATATTAAAAAATAACACAATTGTTATTCATTAGAATTTTATATTCTTTTTTATTACTTAACATTTATTATAAATGCTAATTCTGCGAGGCTTAAAATTACAGTTCATTCAAAACCGTTTATAATAGAAGTATTCATTTCAATAAATCATTTTACATTTTTGTATACATTGTCATGCACTTGGTTTTACTCTCCTTACAATTAAGCTATTATACTTAAGAATAATATACTATCATTTTTTAAAAAATTAACTCGTGTTAAGAATGGTACTTCAGCCAGTATAAGAACAAGTTTAATAATTATCAGTGACTTCCCCATGGGCTTGTCTTGCAGAGCAAAGTTTTTTTCAAAGGAAGGCTAAAATTAGAAATTGACACTAAGAGTTATTTTTGATATTTAACTAGATCTATATTTTGTCTTCAAAGTAGCCATCGCAGAAAATCCGGATTCACAAAGGTATGCTGTTAAAAATGGTAATAGTATACGAAATGCTTTTGTTTTCAGTGCAGAAAATTCAGCATCCACCTCTATCCAGAATTCAAAGAGTGATTTATTACAAAATTGCCCTTTAATTTCGTCACTGGATGTGAAATCTATGAAGATCTCTTTTTCAGCAGTTGAGAGGCCTTCTGAAGTATTTTGAAATGGATCCCTAACCCATTCGTAACTTGATATCAATTTGCCCTCGTCTGTGTACTTGTTGATGCTTTATTATCGTCGAATGCTCGCTGTGATTTAAAAATATATCTATGATTTTGTTTTAATCCACTGCCGTAAATTATATTTAACGCGTGAATTATGAAATGTACATTCAAGAGAGATTCGGTAGCTAATCGATTCGGCCGACTGACTAGAATTGTACGAAGTACAGCATTTTTTCATGTTTTGTGCGGACGTCTGTTAGGTTGCCTAGACTCACATGTACGTTCGCGGGATGCTCAGATGTAATGGATATGATAAAGAGCAACATAGATTAGGCTATTTTTTAATGACATTTGTACTTTTAGAAATGGATCTTGAAGGAAATAAATCTTTAATTAAATATTTTCTCAATCTGTTTCAATTTAAAATTGAGACAGAAAAATAAAATAATTAACCTATTCTTAAAAAGTAATTTACTTAAAATATATATTACTAGAGTAACATATATAAAAAATTTAATACTTATCTTATTAATACTAAATTTAAAGAACAAGTTTAATAAGTTTGCGACTTCCATGTGCCTGTCTTGCAGAGCAAATTTTTTTCAAGGTTTTTTAGAAATTGACCCTCTGAGTTCTTTTCTATATTTAGCTGATATCTATATTTTTGTCTTCTAAGCAGCCACCGCATTTTGCAGTATGTTCAATTTAAAATCGAGAAGGAAAAATAACATAATAATTATCCTATTACTTAATTTTTTTTGGCTTAAAGTAACATATACAAAATTTAATACTTATGTTATTAATTTGTACGGTTTATAATTAAGATCATATGTATTGTAGCTTTAGCGTCAAAGGGCATTATTATTGCATTCAGTAATTTATTAATGTATAAGGGGGCGCGATAAAAATTGTGATTGAAAAGGGGGGCGCCAGTATTGAAAGTTTGAGAAACACTGCAATAATCTAGAAATATAAATCACTTAAAATGACTAAACAACTTTAAAAATTAAGTATTTTCTTATAAAAATTTGAAAAAACAAAATTTTTTAAAATTGTAAAATAATGAATGGTTAAACTGACTTAATATAATAATATAATCTGAATATAAAACATAAGTTATTTTTAGTGTTACTGTCTCCAAATTTTTTTTTTAAAAAAGTATCCTTAAAATTTCAAAAACTTTTTAAGCTCATTTCAAAGCATACTATCTAATCCCTTAACAATTTAACACATTTAATGTATTCCAATAGAATTTGTGGTTGAGGTAGCCTAGTGGTTATGATCGCCAACTCGTGGCTAGAGTGTCACGGGCTCGAGTCCTGGTATCATCGAAGACCTGCCACTGCACGTTAAATCTAACCAGATTCAAAGTCCTCCTGTTGGTATAGTGTGGAAGTTTGGAAAGGGGTCACAAAATCAGGTACATCGCAGTGTGTGTAAAAATCAGTGAGTTTGGTTCTCGTTTTTTTTTTTTTTCTATTTTAGAAGAATTTTTCTACGAGCACAATGAAAAAGAGATCAGGTGGAAAGCAAACTTCTATTTCGCTTACAATAAAGATGGAGCTTCTTAAGGCTGGTGATCAAAAACAGAACTTGAAAATTTTGTATTAAATTTCACTAAGTTCTTGTGAATGTTTTTTTCATTGATTTTTGTTTAATACATACTTATACATGTATCTATGCAAAAATGTACTGTAATAAACTTAAGGTATCCGACTACGTTCGGAACCGTGATTTTAAAAAAGCCCATAAATGGATAGTTTTCATGATATTTATTGTCACTCAGATTAGAATACATGTATAAAATTGTTTTAAGGACAATGTGACAAAAAAATTATTTAAATACAACATTTTGGCAAAAAATTAACTTAGAATAATTTTTTTTCAAAATGTTCTCCTTTTGTGAAAAATGCTTCTATTATAATAATATTTTGGCTGTATATAGTTTAGTCTTCTCTACAGAGTATCAACTAGAATGTTTGAAAAATTCACATTATTTTCAGAGTTACAACCAATTAAAATAATTATCGGCGTTTTTTTTTAAATTGCTCCCCTCTGTTGTCGTAAAATATGGATAAACCCACTTCTAAGTTATATATTTCAAAAATTCTAGTTGAGCCTCTGTAGAGATGTCTGAGTTGTATACAGTCAAAATATTATTATAAAAGAAGCATTTTTCACAAAAGGAGAACATTTTGAAAAAAAATTATTCTAAGTTAATTTTTTGCCAAAATATTGTATTTAAATAAATATTTTTGTCAAAATGTCCTTAAAACAATTGTATACATGTATCCTAATCTAAGTGACACTGAATATCATGAAAATTATCCATTTATGCGCTTTTGCAAAATCACGGCTCCGAACGTAGTCGGATACCTTAATGTTGCTCAATATATGTTTATTTTTTGCAATATATTTTAACACGAAAAAATATTTCAGTTTCCTCAGTTTCGTGCTAAGCGATTTTCTCTATATTTTTAAAATTAAAAAATTAAGAAATTTGAAATTATTTTTTCCGTTTATCTTGCTACAGAATAAAATCTATTGATTCCATCAAAAATTAAGATATACAGAAGGAAGATCAGACACATATAAAATATAATTGCTTTTAACTTTTTAAATCAGGAGGAAAATGTGAAAATTGGAAACTGAGAAAATCAAATTGAAAGATTAAATTTTAAATTTTCTGTTGAAATACATTTTTTACAATTAAAATGTGCCCATTTCACATATTTGCGTTTCTGTTTATATAAAATGCTCCTGTATTACTTTTTTCTCATTCTCAGAGCGTTACTATCCTCTATTGTGGAAGAACCAGACTTAATTTTACTGTCAGCCTGGAAAACAGGAACATACTCTAATTTAAAAATCACACGTATAATATCTAGGTCGAGGATGGTGAACCAGTGGCATCAATGGAACGACACATAATATTTTGGGCACGCCGGCGGTCAAAATTTTTTCCATTTTATTTCAAAATAACAAAATTCACTATGCAGTATTGCGAACAAACGCGAGTGATCGGTGGCGGGAAGCACTCTCTTTTGTTATGCTAATGATACAAAGTTGATCTACGCATAGCATAGTCAATTTAATTGACATATTTTGTATTTTAAAATTTATTTGTGTTATATATATACGATTTTTCACTGTTTTTTAACTTAGCTAGTTCGGCAGAAGAACAAAAAGAGCAAAATAGTAAGTGTAACAGAGAATTTCAAACATGGTGAATCTAGAAATATGGCATTATTAGTAAAAACGAGAAAGCGGTGTGTGTTTTATGTTCTGGAACAGTGGTATGCAGAACATCGTCCGTAAAACGGCATTTTGAAACAAATCACAAATCCTCTTGTCAAAAAGTGAACCATAGCAAAAATAATTAATTGCTTAGAAATCATTTAGCAGATGAGACTTCAATTCAGCATGCATTTTGCTAAAAGATACATCTTACAATCATAGTATAAGTTATTTGTCTTCCAATCTGCAACAACAGAAGTCACTCCAGTGGCGTAGCACAGAAATTTAGCCCCCCCTGCAAAGTTAGGTTTTGTGCCCCAAGCTGTAGCTTACAAAGGGAACGTATTTGGCGTCAGTCAGACTTTGGGCCCCCAAACAGTCCTGGGCCCTCTCGCAATGTGGGGGTTCCTGGGGTGCACGTTGTGCCATTGAATCACACTAATGTTACTTTAATTTGAATTATAAAACTAATCATTCATCATTTTCCTTCCCCTCTTATTCACATTATTAATTCCTATCTAGTTAACAGAACTTTCCAAGTCAGAATCAACGACACGCTCTCACTTCCACACCACGTCAACATTGGAGTAACACAAGGATTCCTGCTGGTATATACCATCACATCCACAAACCATGCTAAACCTCTACGCGGACGATTCCGCTATCCTCGCCACATACAAAAACCCAAAGACTATCACCTCAGCACTCAATAAACACTTAACATTACTTGAAATCTACTTTAATCACTGGAAAATTAAGATAAACGTTGACAAAACTGTAGCAGTGCTCTTCACTAAAAGAATCAAGCCAGTCACACCACCAACACTATATTCCACACAACTGCAATGGTCTCAGACTACAAAATACCTTGGTATTATTTTAGATAAAAATCTCACTTGGAAACATCACATCTTACACTCGCGTGACAAATTCCGGAACGCTTTAAGATCAATCTACCCCCTAATATGCCGGAATTCTGAAATGGATATGTACAACGAAGTGCTTCTCTACACAGCCGTTTTGCGGCCCATTATCTCTTACGGCTGTCCTGTATGGGGATATGCAGCAAATACTACTATTAAAATTTTGGAAACTTCTCAAAACTCTATCATAAGAACTATAACAAAGGCAAATAGATATACCAAAAATTCCAATATCTACAAAGCTCTCACACAAACTCCAACCTTTTAAAAATATTATCAATTACTAGCAAGAAATTCTTTGCCAATATTCCCAATATTAATAATGCCAATTTAAATAATCTAGAAAATTATATACCACTTGACAGTCATAAGAGGCTAGGAGAATTCTCCTAGACTCTTACAATCCACCATAATTTTTACATTTTTTCATTCATCTTTTGATGAATGAATTGCTAAATTTCTTAACTTTTATTTTTTCTCTTCCTTAAAATTCTCAAATGCTGCTCCCCATCAGGAACGCCCTCCCCATTTAGCCTACTCTGGTACAGCCAATAGAGGTAGCTCACTTGTTCCATAAACCCCAACCGCATTGCCGTTTCCTCACCCCCGAAAAATCTCCAAGGCTCTTTTTCCTCAGACGATGTCACCCCCTGCCTACCCCTACCCCCCTTAATACTACCCACCAATCAGGTACTTCTTGCTAACCACCCAGTACAATCAACCCCGGGCCACCCCGTTCAGTGGGGACGGGGGAAACCCTTCGCTTTCCATGTTAAAAGATATACCTTTTTCCCACACAAAAAATTTTTTTGTTATATAAACTAAAATTTATAACTATAAGTGAAAAAATTTTTTTTAAAAATAAATTTTGACTTTGTATTGGTTTTATTATTTTCCCAGTAACCCAAATAAATTTTGACGGGACGCATATCTCTTTAAAACACTTCCTGAGAAAAAATGGCACATTGATCCATAAAGGTTCACCACCCCTGATCTAAGCGAGAAGCTGTTCCATCACTAAATATCACTCTTGTTTCATTTTACATTTATATTAACTGCTGTTTTGGAAGATATTGACATTTTGGTGGTACAAAAAAGGGTATTAATTTTCTAAATTCATCTTTCCACTCAGATACTTTTCGTTAAATTGGGGGAAAATAACTCTACAACTGAAGGCTGAACTGCATTAATAAAAAAAAGATAGGCGCAATAATGTTATGTTTGTTGGAATTTTTTTTCTTTTTTGTAATTTCGCACTTTAGTAAACACATTATTAAGTAGTACCAGATGAGCAAATGTAGATCATCATTTCATCATTTATTGAACGATAATGATGTTTTTACCCCCTCATATAAAAAAATTTTAAAAGGGATTTGAAATAAAGAAAAGTTTGGGGAGTAACGTTCCAAATGGTCCACTTCATCCTTGACTAAAATTTAAAATTACGAGGTTCGTTCAAGGGTTTTCAAGTCCCCGAAGTCAGATGTTTAAAAAAACAAATAATGTCAAAATAAAAAAAGAAACTAACTCAGATTCTAGTAGCATACTTTTTTTTAAAAGGACAAGTCTTTGTTTATATATTTTACGTTTTTTATTGCTCAGGACGTACTGGCTGTGTTCATGATGTTCATTTGATAAATATAATCACGTGTTTTTCACTGAATTCAAAGCTGACCTTAATCTTGTGTACGTCTTCTTGTACTTGCAAAAAACGCAGGTACAGTTTTAAATTTGATAATTCGGTAAAAATGCCCAAATATTAAGATTAATAACATTCTTATATATTACACGGGCCTCTTAAACCAAATGCATTTTGTTTATCTATGTGCGTTAACAAATTACCTTTGTTAACAAGTATATACTTTTAAAAAAAAAATTTCTACACGAATCAAATATTGGCAACAGTAAGACGATAGAATTGATTGGCTGGAAATAAATGGTTGCATTTATCATGTGAATATGACATCCCAAAAGTTGTCAATTATAACGGAAAAAAGTGATTGTTTTACGTGACTATGACGTCATATAAATTTAGTCCTTTACTGTCGGGTTTCAATGTAGTTTACTTTAATTAATATATATACGTTCTGAAAACATTTTATATTAATTTTTAAAAATGTTTTGAAAAACTGTGTTTATGAAAGTGTTAAGTACAATCCTCGCTTAAAAATCCATAATTAATACGAAAATAGTAATTTTTTTCGACCTAATACATGTAATGTAATTTATGTATTAATTTGAATTATCGCTTGTGCAATTTACCATGTCATTTCATGTTCTTTTTACTGCGCATATTGCGTAGCACATTACCTTGGTTCATTTCATGGGTTTTTTTGCTCATTCCGGACGACGCAACTTTAACTACTTCGAACTAACGAGTTTCTACTATATTACCAGATCAATCTAAAGATAGAAGATAAATTCGAAAAGAATTGATTTCATTTGACATATGATGTGATTGATATTAAAATTATAACTTCCCTTAAAGCAGAAATAAAAAGAATTGTTTTTCTGAGACACGTATAATATGAGGATTTACGAGTAATAAGTAGTTAATATCTTCAACTCTCATAATAGGAATAACTTTCAGCACATCCGAAACCACTAAGTAATTTTAAGAAAAAAATTTACGATACTATGTTAAAAGATATCATTTTTTTTTTTCTTAAAAAAGATAAAAAATTATCATACAAACTTATTTTCTAATCTTCAGATAAAAATGTCTATTCGTTTAACAGATAGATTATAATTTGTGTGGCATTTATTGTAAGATATATAGGGCTTGTGGTGAAGTATGTAAATTATCTGTAACAGATTAAAATTCTATAAGCCCCGTGTGGCATCTTGTATCACAGATTCTCGGGAATCCTTTCGAAAGGGATTTTAAGCGCATCTTCCCTATCTGATGGGGAAATTCGAACAGTTAAAAGCGAAGATAATTAATTATTTCGTTTGGTACAGTGGCAATGATAATTCTTGTTCAATATATTTTTATTCAATTGATTGTTGTACGTTACGTTATTGTCTTATTTCATATTATTGTTTTAGTAGTTCTTCTATATTTTATGTGGTTTGGTTTGTGAATAAAATCATTGAAGAAAATTGTACATCGCCTTGATTGGAATTGAATATAACACATAACTAGATATAAGGAAATATATTACTCCCTATTATATGCTTATGAATTTCAGAAATTATTAACATGCAAAATAGTAAGAGCATCCAGAAAATAATTCCAAACGCCATCATTTTTGTTATTTACTGAATTTTTTCTTTATATTAAATTAAAAACAGATCGAATCTTTTAAATAACGCGTAAATATTAACATAACAAGCATTTTTTCACAAAGAAAGAAAAAAATATTTTTAAAAGATCATTTTTACCAAAAAAGGATAATTTTCCATTCATGAAAAGCACATTTAAAGTACATTTAATATTTATTAAAACAAAATAATTTGCAATTTTCTACTAACGTCTTAAGACTTTTACCTGAGGCAGTAGGACCACAGTTTGTTGTTTGGCGAGCTTGTATTGAAAATCCTGGTCTTTGGGTTGCTGCGTCTGATCTAAATTTCAACACTATCTCATCTTCAGAAAAGAGCAAACTCTCTAAAAAACAAGAAAAAAAAATAATGAATGGAAATAATTTATTTTCGGTAAGAAGTTGTTAAATCATCATAAATTTAAATAATGAACTTAATAATAATAACTGTGATAAACAACTGAATCCCTAATAAAGTCATAATTACGAAATATTTAAAAATTGTGAAATAAAAAATAATATTATTTCATATTATCTTTTTTCAATTCCTATTATCAGTTCACAATCTCCCTTATATATATCTTGTTCAAATTTTCAATAGTTAACAAAATACATTTTAAAGCGCTCAGTTGGGCTGAAATTTTGTATAAACGATTATTTTGGATGACAAAACGGTACTTTAATTTTATAATTATTAAAATTTAATTTATTAAAACTACTTATTATTCAAAGAATTACAGATACAACCCGTTGACATCATTTTGGCGACTTGTGTCAAAACTTTAAAAGGTTTTTTTTCCCTCCCATTTTAAAGTGCTCATTTGAGCAGAAATTTTCTATACACGATTGTTTTGAGTGACAATACGATAATTTAATTAAAATTAATTGGTTGAAACTAATTATTTAAAGATATGTAGACAGAGTCGCGTTGGCTTCATTTTTAGCGACTTGAGTCAAAACTTTAAAAGAATTTTTTTCCCTCACGTTTTAAAGCATTCAGTTGAACTGAAATTTTATATACACGGTTGCTTTGGGGATGACAATACAAGACTTTAATGATAATGAATAAAAATTAACTGACACTCAATGTTTGACTGTCATATATATACACATATTTATATTAATTGTAATTATTTGATAAAAAGTAATTAAAATAAAATTTTCTTCATTAACCTGAGTAGAAATTGACTTAAAATTTCTTTTTATATTACTTGTTGATTAGCATATTGTAATGATCCGAATACATCATCTGATAATTCATTTATCACTTTTTAAAACACAATAACTTGATCTTCGGTTACATTTTCACTTCCTCTAGTATTGATATCTTTACTTCAGCTTTTGGGATCTAATCAAGATTTTATTCTAATTTTGTCATGTACACAGTCTGTCTGGTGTACTTTGAGCTTAGATATAACGTTTTATCTATTCAACTATCACAAATGAAAGGTTATTTTTTCATGCAATAAATTTTAAAACATTTTAAGAATTTTTTGATAGATATCTTAGTGGATAATCAGTATGACTTAATTAGGCAGCATAAAATTCTATTTATATTATTAATCAGTTAAGTGTGGCGCCCCCTTTTGAGAGCGCGCAACTATGTGTTTCATGGAAATTGAGCAATGAGGAGTATACTCTTCAATCACAGAATAAGTGTCGCTGTTAAAATATTGGATTAAAAAAAAATGGCTTTATTTTATAAAATTGCCCAATTTATAACCAATACTTGTTTATTTAGTTAACAGAAACATATATTACTTACATATTGGAGTTTTTATGGATATCTATGAAATTTAGCGACTGTCAAATTTCCCGGACTGAGAGATCTAAACACACGCTGATTTAGTTCTGTAACGAACTCTAGACCCATTCTGAAACTCTAGGTGACAACGCGGACTGATCCGAAGCACTGCGCATGCACGAGTGCTACGCCAGCGGAAGTCAGTGATTACCTCTCGACTAAAGTGGTCGATTTTATGTGCACCGCCAGTGAGTGTAATGTGGAGATTTGGATTCAGAAATTCCTCTCGACGAGAGAGGTCAAGTTTTTTGTGCTCCATCCGTGAGCGTAGTGTGGAGATTTGGAGAGAGAGATTGTATTTTTAGCTCCACCAGAAAGCGTAATTTAGATTTGTAAAATCTGCAAGCGAGTTTTGAGAAGTTTTTGCATCTGCCGGAGGCAGATGGGTTGGATTCCACACCGACTTGCTTTATTTTCTCTACAAATGTCATGAACTCATCTTATGTATGATTTTTTACTTAAAACGTATATAAATAGTGTAAATATTTAATGTCTGTGAACTGTCCCCCTGTGTGTTTGAAAATAAACCCTCAAAAATATACATCAAGTTTCATCACTTGTATGGCTAAGACATTACACTTCCTTCTTTACTGACAAAATATTTTATACCTGTCTTATAACACAAAGGAAGTTCTGGCGTAGGTGCTATAGGGTTGATCACAACCTTCTTACCAGAAAACATCTTGCCTTTCCCACCTCAATAAAATAACTATTCTTTAGACAGCATGGCATTGGGCCATTACACTAATGTCAGCATATGGTTCTAACATCAAACAATTGGCATTTACACCACTCGATAACTAGGTAATTTCGGGTCTGCAGCTATCAATGGGTTGAGTGCTTGGTCGGCGTCATGCATTTGTTCTATGGCTGACCATATACCTGAAGGAACTCTATTATAAATCCACTTTCCGATTTTTGCCTTGTCTTCTTTTTGGATAACATCTAACAAACATTATCACTGCACATTAATAAATTTGTTATGCCAACTTATACGCTGTTTCAGCCGGTGCATAGGGGGATGTATGAGTTGATTTTTATGTTTTTTATGTATTTGTTTTACTCCGGCTTGGCCTCAAAATATTCTAAACATCTTGAAGAATGAGAATATGTTTAGTTTTTCTCAACAATTACGTTTTAAATAGCCAATGGTCACTACTTTTTATGCATGACGAGTACACTCGCCATGATACAAAATCGTGCAACTTTTCCACAACTAGAATACTCGTCTCAATCACAGTTAACTAGTTAAGGTATCCGACTACGTTCGGAACCGTGATTTTGCAAAAGCGTATAAATGGATAATATTTATGATATTTAGTGTCACTTAGATTAGAGAAAATGTATATAAAATTGTTTTAAGAATAGTATTTCAATAAAAAATTATTTAAGTACAATATTTTGACAAAAAATGAACATAGAATGACCTATTTTCAAAATAGTCTCCTTTTGTGAAAAATGCTTCTATTATATAATAATATTTTGCCTGTGTATAGCTCAACTAGAATTTTTGAAATATATAACTTAGCAGTGGGTTTATCCATGTTTTACGACAACAGAGGGGAGAAATTTTAAGAAAAACGCCGATCATTATTTCAATGGGTTGTAACTCTGAAAATAATGTGAATTTTTCATAAATCTTAGTTGAGCTCTCCGATGATGGAAATCAGTCAAGAAAATGTTACCTGTGTGATCTTTGGGAAGCTGTCCGCACAAAGTGAAACCTGCAGGGAGTTCTAAGCAATCTGCCTCACATCGACCATCAGTACCTTCTTCTACATCAAAGCTTAGAATCCTTAATTCTAGTTTGCAGTGAGCTGATGATGCACGACGGATACGGTACTCGCAGGAGACATCAGCGGGATATTCCTCTGGGAATCTCGGACTTTGAAGCAGGAACGTTTCGGCTGAAAACTCATGAGAACAATCGCCCACCGAAGACGCTGCAATAAAAATAATTAATCATTCAGCGGAGAAATAACTGTGAGTTTTCTCTCTCTGTGATTGTGGTGGTGGTGGGACTTATTCCTATCTGGTCTAGTGAAACTAGACCAGATCCATGAGTCCATAAATCTGTACAAAGCTTAAGAACTGCAGGGGGATGCAACAGCCTCATCACAGGAAAACGCCAGACATTGTAGAATGTGCTGAAGAGAACAAGGACTGATGTTACATTTGGGACAAATTGGGAATCTTCTTTTGCCACCCTCAAAATTCATGCACCTCAAGTGACCAGTCGAAAATCGTGAGAATGCCATTTGATATGATCTGGAACCCTTGAATGATGTAGCGGATCCAGGGTGTCTTTGAAAGTACCATGGGAGTACAGGAGGGACTACCCAGGTTCTACATATTAATTATTTAGCCCTGGAGTAGATCTCAGTCGATGTAAGAACCATGTGGTCTTCCAGATCCACAGAATTGCTGGTAGCCGCCTTCGCAAGGTCGTCCGCAACTTCGTTCCCAAGAAGGCCTACATGAGAATGGACCCACTGTAGATGAATAGGGTGCCGATCCGAAAGCTGTTGAAAAAGGTGAAGAATACTGCTGGTGCTGTCGCTGATAGATGGCCAATTCGATAAATGTTGGATGGATGATCGGCTGTCTGTCAGTATCCAAATTTCAGAAAAAGCTAGATCTCTTATGTTGTTAATAAATGAAAGACCACACATTATAGCTATTAGCTCCGTTCTAAAGACAGAAGCATGGTCAGCATTTTTTCTCTGAAATTTGATGACGCGGCCAGGTAGTTCAATTAAAACTCCATTGCCAGTAGTATTTGTCTCTCCCTTACTGCCATCAGTATAGATCTTGGCTGAATCCAGTGGAATTCCATCAATCACCTCCAGAGCCAATTGTAGAAGAAGTTCGGGGGTGGTCAGACATTTTATTGACATTGGGCATTAAATTGTATGGAACGTGACCCTAGGTCAAGGACAGGATTGATGAATGAAGTCAGGCGGTGGTCTTTCACATTAAAACTCAGGTTTTTGTGCAGGGTGCCTGGGAGAAGGAACTATTTCGTTTCAACCTTTGATTATCTTTCCAATGCTAAGTATTGAGAGGTTCTATGTTGATCCCCATAACTGAGCAGTTTGTTGAAGTACTTGGTCAAACAATAGTTTATTCTCATATTAAGAGGCTGAAAGTCGCACTCATATAGAACTAAGTTATTAATGAAGAACTGTGATTGTACCACAACTAATCGACTGGATGATTCCAAGAAAGACAATAGTATTATTATAAATTCTCAAAACACTTTATAGATAATATGGATGTGTAGCTAAATATGAGTTTTGTAAGATCCTATATAAAAATGTGGAATAACGACATTTTAGATTCTTTTTGTAAATCGGTACTTTGAGCAGTGCCGGCTTATCCATTGGGCTCTTGGAGCAGGGGCCCGGATAAGCTGGACTTAATCAGATTTCTGGTAATAAATTTGATCCGCCAGTGCCAAGGGAGCCTGTAAATCTTCTGCACCCAAGGTCCGAAAGTAGCTTAAATCGGCACTGACTTTGAGACAAGTTTCACACGAGGCAACTTTGTGCCTGTCATTTCCTGTCAGCACTTCTTTAGTTTGAAGCGGGGCGACAATTTCTTTCATACGCGGGCACAAGGTCGTCCATAAAAAGTGTGTCAGATTCATCGGTACAATGACTGAGTCCGAAGAAGCAATAAGTCCATTTTCAATACACACGTAGCTACGCGTGAATAGCGTAGCTTTCTCAATACCTTTTAAATGAGTCAACAAGAGGGGAGGAAAACGTGGTTTTCGAGAGCTTTTCAGCAGGGAATTCCAGTTGATCCCGTGTGAAAGGACTCAGGCGATTTCTGTTCGAAACTAGTTCTTGACAATCTGCTCCTTCTATTATGTGTGGTGCAAGTTGACTCATGTGAAAAGGCCTTGATCAATGGCACACACAGGAATTTTTCAAGGAGGGGGGAGGTCCAGGGTCGAAAGGTCACCATTCTCGTATTATACTTCAAAACGCCGCCCAACATATTCTTTTGATTTTGTCGATTTTCGGGAACAAAAAACAGTACAAAGATTAATTACTGAATAAATAATTAGCATTAATTAACAAAATTAATTATTAATAACAAATACTTAATTAAATTCTAGGTACTATATGCCAATCCAAACAAAAATCAAGGGCTTTGGGGCGATACGAACCCGGGGACCCACCCCTCTTATGTGTGCCACTGCTCTTGATTAAAGAGAAAACAAACGCCAATCATTCTTTCACGACGAGTTCTTACTATTCATAGCCATTATCTTACTATTCCAAAATGTCAGTGTCAAAGCAATGGAATCGAAAG
Source organism: Trichonephila inaurata madagascariensis (assembly GCA_019973955.1). NCBI lineage: Eukaryota > Metazoa > Arthropoda > Arachnida > Araneae > Nephilidae > Trichonephila > Trichonephila inaurata. Next base: position 32,371 of record BMAV01018236.1, read on the forward strand.
TGCTTACCAGATCTTCGAATATCTTCACAGTCTTCCTGTTGTTGCACTAGGATGGAAAATCCGGGTCTTTCGTTTTTGTTATCAGATTTAAATTTCATCACCACCGTTTCTCCAGCGAAAGGGACATTTCCTGAAAGTTTATACGATTAAGTTAGATGAAAATTGAGAATAAAATATGAATCTGACTTCTACTTCAAACTAATTTACACATATTCATTGAGATTCTAACTCAATTATCACATTTATAGCTCAGATAAACAAATTACACATTTTTAAAGCATTATTATTTCCCTGAATTCCTGAAATCAGTAATAAACTATTGATCGTTTAAATATATCTTCAACTCTGAAAGTCATTGAAAACAAACTTTCGTTTAATAAGCTTTCCAAACTAATTTTAATTAAGAATACTAATATTTGTAATTATTGCAAGTTCTTACATCAGTTTAAGTTGGATAATTCCAACGTAATGAAATAAAATATGGACTTTATAATTTAGTAAAACTCAACACAACCAAGGTTTATGCTTATTTTTTGCATACAATAAAGTAAGTAGTCCTCTAAAACAGTGGTCTCAACCCCCGGTCCGTGGATCCAATATTACCAGTCCACACAAGAAATATTTAAATTATTTCCTGTTATTTACTGTGGTATATTTTTCTTGGGTTTGGGCTACTTTTTATGAAAATCACTGTATATTCCTTGTTAAATCACTTTATATTCATTTTTTTGGTGAAGCTTATTTTATTCTGAAATCACGTTTAAATACAATTAAATTAAAATTATTAAACCAAAAGTCTAAAATGTAAGCAATTAACGTCCTTCTCCTCAGCGGGCCGCGGTAAAATTAACAAACGTTGACCGGTCCACGGCAGTGCTGCCAGATCGTGCGATTTTTCGCTAATTTTGCTACTTTTTAAAGCTTTTTACTACTTTTTTTAAATCTTATTGCTACTTCGCTAACTTTATGCTACTTCCCTTGAAGATCCAACTACTTTTTGCTACTTTTAACCATATATAAAAGTATTTGAACAAGTTTGGGAAAAATCGCAAAGAAAAAAAATAGTGACTTTAGTACCCAAAGAAAACATGGATTTACAGCATGTTTCATCCCTCCCGAAAACACACGAAACTGTAATTTCTCTCCCCTACGCCACCGCCACGAATCGGAGCCTATCTAAGAGGGACTCCCCTCTCCAGCCACTCTTGTCCACTGCAAGTTGTAGAAAAAAAGAAATAGGGACTCTTTCTAATCCCGATAGAAGCATGAAAATGAAACATGTAATATTCTTAAAAAATAGGCTTAGAGGGAATTTTTACATAAATAATAAACTGGAAAAGTAATTGTGTGAAAGGACAAATTCTTATAGAATTAAGTAAATTGTATAATTATCATGAACGGTACTGCATTGTGAATTAAAGAATAAAAATCTATTTTTGTAATTGACTTACGTTGCAGCACTGGACTTATAAAAAATTGCATACAATGACAAAAGTAAGCACTTGTCATCTAGAGATTATGTGATAAAAATCTAATTAAATCTATTTTAAAAGGTTTTGATCTAGATTCAGTGGCGTAACGTACACCCTCGCATTGCGGGGCCCAGGGATTCTAGGGGGCCAAAAGCCTAACTGACGTCACGTACGTATAAGGGCTTGGGGTCCAAAAGCTGACTTTGCAAGGGGCCCTAATATTCTCCGTTACGCCACTGCCTAGATTCCTCTCTTTCCAATAAACTACTTGTCTTACTATCCCTTTACTTAAATTAATACAAGGATAGAATTAAATATTGTTAAATTACAACTGCCAATTTAAGCAGAATTTCAGTGGATTAGTTAACTCTTTCAAAGAGATCATGGGGATCATTGCAAATTACTAAAAGCATTAAAATATTCCACCTATTCTTTTAAGAAGAAAAATTTACCCTCGAAATTGACACGAGTTTAAAAAGCATTTATTTGCCTATTGAAGTATTTGATAGATATCTTTTTGAATAAACTGACAAGAAAAAGTAAAATAATTTCTACAGAATCTACTAAAGAATTCTATCAAAGATGTCATAATTTTCTCAAGACTTTATGTGAGCAACTTTTAAGCCGAATCCCTACAAATTACGGAAAAAAGATAAAGAATTTTTCCCCTGATATTTTTTTTAAATTCAAATCGTCCTTTTTTTTTATCTGCCTTTTGAATTAGCAGAGCAATCTAAATTAAATTTTCTGGAGAATCAATGGAGACAAATTATCAACATACAGTTGTAGGATGTTTTTCTATCTGAATCTGAACTTTTAAATGATGGAGAATTATTTTGGTGTTACATTTTTAATATAAAAGACGCAGTTGGAAATCCATTTTTAAGGGATTTAGCTGTATTTGCCTTAAAGCTTTACAGCCTACCCATAAGTTATGCCACTGTACAAAGGGCATTTTCCAGAGTGACGTCAAAAAAGACAAAATTAAGAGGAATCAGATGTGCCAGCGAACTGTTTGAGTCAATTCTCCAGAATCAAAATGACTTTGGAAGTATGAGGGACTTGCTGCGTTGATTTCATTCCATCGCCACAAATGCTTCAATATAATTCAGAAACTTATAAAAAAAAAAAAGAACAGCAGATTACGATACTTAGCAGGAAGAATTTGAAAGTATTTTAAATGAATTAAATATTTAAAGCCTTTTAATGTATTTTTTAAAATAATTTTACAAAATTAAAAAATTATATTTATGAATTGTAAGTGAAAATCGATTCACTACTTTTCGCTACTTTTTTCCCCTCTTCGTGCTACTTTGCTGCGTAAGTCTCTGGCAACTCTGGTCCACGGTGATAAAAAGGCTGGAGACCACTGCTCTAAAGTAGTGCTCCTCAACCTTTTTATCGCCATGGACTGGTCAACGGTTGATAATTTTACCACGGCCCGCTGAGGAGAAGGACGTTGATTGTTTACATTTTAGACTGTTTGTGTGGATTTAATAGTTTTAATTAATTGTATTTAAATATGCCTTCATAGAGTTTCACCAAAAATGAATGTTAAGTGATTTCCATGAAAGTCGCACAAACCCCCAAAAATACAGCACGGTAAATAAAATGAAAATAATTTAACGTTCCTTGGGCGTCCCAGTACCATTTGATCCACGGATCGGTACCGGTCCGAGACCCGGGGGTTGGGGACCACTGCTCTAAAACAGTGGCCTCCGAACACTTTTTTGATCTTGTACCCATTAAATGATGCTATAATACCCCATAAAACACGCGCACCCACCTACACACCCTGGAATATATCTGGTAAGGTGTATTTTCAATGAAACGCTTCTCACAGCCGTTTTTTCTAACAGGATTTCCAACCTACTCCGTCACTGGAGAACAGTACAGAACATACTGGGAACGTCCGTGATTCCATATCCGCAATAATGTATGGAAAGCGGTACTGGACATGGGGGGAACGTTTGTGATTCCACATCTGTAGCAATGCCTCAGCATCCGGAACATGATTTCTAAGAAGAACGTAGCATCTACCCGCATTCATCATGACATTCAACAAGTGTTATGGCAAACTTTCACAGAAGCACGGGGTATCAACATTTATTTTCCAACAACCTGACCTTCTCGTTCGTCTGATCTCATTCCATCGATTTGCGGTAATGGGAATTATTAAAGGAACAGGTCTGTCGAGAACAATTTGCAAACTTCACATTCGAAAGATTTAGTGTTGCAATATGTTCATAGAATGCGGATTTACTTCGCACCAGTTTGGCTCGCACTGTTTTACGATTGCAAAGAGTTGTGGAGAGCCACTTGACCCATATAAAATATTAGTAAAACGCTTTGTCGCGCTGTAGTGGTACCTATTGGTAAAAATAATCCTCTTTCCGGTGCTTTTTTTCTTAAACTGGAGGACCAATTAAGATTAAAAATATCAACAGGAAGGGTTGGTGTCAACTAGAAATACGATTAAAAAAAACATTTTATTTTTTAAATTTTTGTTTCCTGTCTTTCTTTCTCTCTTTTTTTCTTTTGTTCTATTTGGTGCTTTTGTATTGGATAATTATATTATTTTTTGTGAATTTGTAAGAAATTTGGAATACGTATATTCTTACTTCCGTCTCTTATACTCCTTATGTTACTATTATTATTATATTTGCTTTGTATTGTAACGTCGTCAGTCATTCGTACCCAAAAAAAATTTGTCACAGCCATATTTTAAAAAATTAATTCGTATTTAATAGATTCAAAAATAATATTCATTAAATAGGCCAAGGCCGGGCGGACAGTCTTTTTTCACTCGAGGTCAGTCCATAGCTTTTCCGGGCTCCAGTTTACTCCATGGCTCTATCTCTCCAAGTCCCTCGCTCCGTCCAAGTCGCTTCAGGTTTTCTCCTCTCGTCCGATTCTTCTTCCTCCTCTCTCCGTCCAAATTCACCCCTTTTAAACACCAGGGGCGGGTCCACCACGCGCCCCTCGTTCTCCTCATTGGCAGGTCAAAAAAGAAAAGGGTCGGCCCTCGTCTTCCTCATTGGCAGGTCAAAGAAAAGGTCTGCCCTCGTCCCCGGGCCACCTGCGTCCCTCAATTTCGCGGAAAACACGAACATATTCCCCATCCGTCTCTGCTGGAATCCAAGGGCGCCATAACTCACATCTATTCATCTCACACCTGGGCTTCCTGGCCCTCTCCAATGCATCGTCTTCTATTCAAAACTTTCATAAAGGAATGCCTATCGACATCGACATTCCTTATGCATTCAATATATTCCAGACCAGATGTCTGCGCTGGTCCGAGGCCAGTTAACAAACAATGACCCCATGGCCACCTGCACCTGTCATCCAACATCTGTTTGGTGATGGATGGATAGGGTGATTTCAGATGAATTGACGGGTGGGGTTCACATCAATTGAAGACGTCACAACTTATTCCTTCCCCCTGAAAAAGGTCCATTTCACTGGACTGCTCTGGCCTCAGGCTAGTTCAGTTCTTAATATTTCACACCGAAAGGTTGTCTTATCAATGAGACTGACCAGGACAGCATTCCAAGTAATAAGTACAATCATAAATAAATAAATCCAAAATTCTATAAAACATTCACTTTACAACTAAAACTGAAATCCCCAATCTTGGATTCTTTTCCTTTTCTGTAAGTTATATCACACCTTAAGTTTTCAGGGTTTCAAAGAAGTTAAATCAAATCATAATATTTCACTAATTCCAATACATTAAATCGCTCAATCAATTGTGTTAAACATCTGTGAGTATTCACCTTACTAAGAGACACAAAAGATTTTCAATAACACATTATATCCTTCCACCTTACACACACACAAACACTCATACTCCTACAGATATTAATTCACACCTAGCACAAATCCAAAGAATTGCTTATTCCCATCTACTTATTCCAACGATATTAAATAAACAAAATAAACACCTATAAACTCCAAACTTTGCACACAACATTAAAACAATTTCTTTTTTATTAAGAAGTTTAAATCAAGACCTTCTAAATTAAGTTAAATTTTGGCTTTCGGTAGGCATTCTCACAGCCATTTATGGCAAGTTATTCACAATTCATGGTATTGTCTTTCATTACGTTAGATATTGAGGAAAATTAGACACTTTAATTGGGAACATAATTAACATACTTCATTAGCTCATGCAATGAATTTACTAATCCATATATTATGTGCATGGAACAAATTTTCCGACCGCTCTAATTTTCCTTTGGTCGATCTGACTTCCAACCCAATCCTACTCAACCATTTTAATACAAGGTCAATCTGCTTTACACGATTTTTCCAAATCTGCATCAGAATGTCTATATCGACCATTCGTGATACATCATTCTGCTCTAGCCATCTCATAACCTGTGTCGTTAAATTACATCCATAAGAAGAAGCCCATACAAACTTAAACTTCACTTTCTTAATAATGTACATGCCAAATGGCATAACGCATGCGGCATACTTCGGATAACTCATCATGAGAGAACGACGAAATACCACTTCCACAAATCGGTACAGTGACCCACGATGCCACGCTATTCTTTTCTACAAAACCTTCCATTTTTAATAAAAAGATAAATTTCGGCTCGCGTCACCTGGTTCAAATTCCTAAACATTACATTTAATACGTGGATAAAAATTTATCGGCTCACTCTTTCTAACCAAACAACTGGCAGAGTACGGTTCGGCTGCCTATCCCGTTTACATCTAATCCGAAAGATACTCTGTATCTTCTCGTAGATAATAACATCTGGGATGTACAAGTTTTAATTTTGAACGGCCTTCCCGTATTTAAACTACTATCCTTCTGCCTTAAAGAAATCATCCCAGGATATGAAAAGAAACCTTTCTTTCTTTTTTAGTGTTAATCATTCTTAAATAGTTACTTCGATCAGGCGGTAATTTAAAGTAGTTGACTTTCCTTAAAACACCCTGAAAGTTAAAATCCATAAAATATAGCTTTACCGAATAGGAAATTTCGGAATCTTTCCCTATTCCCTTCGAGCTATTTTTCCTAGCAAATTTGCCAAATTCATTTCTTACGGTACAGTTTAATTAAATTGAGACGATAAATGATACTGCGATCTCTTTTCTCGGGTAAATCTATCTCGAACTTAAATTCTGAACTAAAGCTAGACCTATTATCCGTCTCTAAACTGTTCCTATCAATCTCTTTGGGTTCTGAGAGAGGCAAACACATTGTTAACTCACCTCTCAAACCTCCCCACACATCAGCTTTACACGTGTTTTCTTTTCCTTCATTTAACTTCCCTGCTATCTCAGCCATTATATGATTCCGAATATCTTCATGATTCACTGTTAACTGCTGCTCACCACCCATTAACGTCATACTGGTATCTTCTTTCTCGCATTCCCTATCACAACTCAAAATTTCGGGGTTCACTATCCCCCTTTCTTCTATCAATTCTAAAGAATCAGCTCCTATTTCATTAGAATTTATTACCCGCTTTGCACACAAAGTGATTGATTTAACACTTTTTCCACCTGGAAAGGACCCCACTTCCCTTACACAATGACCAATTCTATCCACATTGATTTCTTTCCCTTTTTCAACCATAAACTTGCTACTCTTTTCTGTTCCTATCCCTCTTACTTCAGAAGGGGGGAAAACGTTCGTCCTTCTCACTGGGGAACAATTCTCCTTTTCAAAATCACCAGACATGGCGTTCTCCACGCTTTTATTAACTACCGAATTAATTAAAGGCCTACACATTAACCGGTTCACTAACTTCTGCGGTACGTTTTCCTGACACACAATAAACATTTGCGAGATTGTTAGTCCTATTCCCTGACTTCAATTCATTTTCTTTTAACTTATTTCTGTGTTGAGCTCTTAGTCTTTCTAACTCAAATTCCCTAGCTAGTCTACGCTTCTCAAATTCCTCAATTTCCCGTCTTTCACGTTGTTCACGTTCCTTAATTTCCCGTTCCTTAATTTCCTGTTTTGCTTTCTTCGCGTTCCTCAATTTCCTTTTTTTCATCCAAAATACCCTCTAACAAATATTTAGCTGCTTCAACAGTATAGTATTTACTTTGACAAATTCTCTTATTAATTTCCATCCTAGTTAAAGTAATATCAACTTCTACCCCTAATTCTTTCGCAACTTCTAACATTACGTCTTTTCTTTCTCTTAACAGAAACGCCATGATGCACTAATACACACAAACCAAATCTAAACTTAATCGTTACAAAAATTATACACAGACTCAAGGTAAACTAACAATACACTAGACCTAGACTTAACTATATTTTACAAATGTGCGCAAATCTAAACCAACACAATAACCCCTACTCAACACTGTGCTACAAGTATAACTACTGTATACTAATCTTCACAAATCTATAACCTCAACAATATCCTACACAATATTGTACTAACACCACTAGTATAACTACTGTATACTAAATTTCACAAATCTAAGACCACAACAATATCCTACACAATATTGTTCCAACGCAACAAGTATAACTACTGTATACTTAATTTCACAAATCTAAGACCACAACAATACCCTACACAATTACTGTGCCAACACAACACGTATAACTACCATATACTAACTTTCACAACTCAAACAAAATACCAATACCCAAATTTTATACACTTCATACAAAACTTAAAATCTTTCTAGTCTCTTTTTTTTTACTAAATTTACCTAGTCTTTTATATTCCTTATCTAAACATTTTACATACAAAAACAATACTCAGTTGCTGTCGAAAATAATCTCAAAGAAAAGACTCCCCTTTAAAAATTTTGTGCGTGACATAGGAACACTCAGGAACTCTCTTTACACAAAAACCCTTTCAAAAAAAACCGCACTCATCACAAACAGACAAAAACTCGTGACTTTTTAAACCCGGGGAACTCTTAAAAACGTCCCTCAAAACACACGGCACATTCTTAAATTTCCCGTTGTTTCCCCCAGGCAGGAAGGGGGAACCCTATCGCTCTTCTCACAGCTGGGGACTCAGGAAAACACCTCGTACGGGAAATTACAAAAATCAAGCGGGCACACTTCATCACTAGCAGGAACAAAAAACTCTCGAAGTCGGCGCCCCCAAAAAAATCAGGCGGGCATTAAAATTCTTCACATCACATTCGCACGGCTGGCCCTTCTCTCTCTTCTCCTAAAACTATGGATTCGGGCATCTATTCACTTAAATCCCGGATCAACACCGCTCCACCAATTTAAAATTAAATTAGCTGTAACGTCTTCTTTTACCCAAAAAATTTGTCACAGCCTTTTTTAAAAAAATTAAATTCGTATTTAATAGATTAAAAAATAATATTCATTAAATAGGCCAAACCCGGGCGGACAGTCTTTTTCCTCGAGGTCGTCCTGTTTTTTCCGGGCTTCAGTTTACCCCATGGCTCTATCTCTCCAATCCTCGCTCCGTCAAGTCCTTCAGGTTTTTTCCTCTCGTCCCATTCTTCTTCCTCCTCTCTCCGTCCCAAAATTTACCCCTTTTTTAAAAACCGGGGCGGGTCCACCACGCGCCCTGTTCTCTCATTGGAGGAAAAAAGGGGCGGCCCCGTCTTCCCCATTGGAGGGCAAAAAAAGGGCTGCCCTCGTTCCCCGGGCCACCCGTCCCCAATTTCGCGGAAAACACGAACATATTCCCCATCCGTCTGGAATCCCAAAGGGGGCCATAACTCCCTCTATTCATTCACCTGGGCTTCACAGCCCCCTCCAATGCATCGTCTTCTTTCAAAAATTTCAAAGGGTGCCTATCGACATCCCTTCCTTAGCCATTGTATATTCAGACCAGATTCTGCCTGGCAGGCCATTAACAAACAATGACCCCCCTGGCCCACCTATGTTCCCCATCTGTTTGGTGATGGATGGATAGGGTGATTCGATGAAAGACGGGTGGGGTTCACATCATGAAGACGTCACAGTATATTTGTATTTTTACGCACGTATTTTATTTGCAGTTACCTTTAAATTTGTTTTTGTTGTTGTTATTTTACTGTCTTCTACTGTTCATAAAATGTAAACTGATTTTTTTAAAAAATAAAGACTGGACATGGTTGTTTCCCGAGGGATCGGTTTGTAGTTCTGAACTCTTTTCGGGTGAGCTCGGTTTCTTTGAGCATTCCCCCCTCAGGGGGCTCACCTTCTTTAGGTGAGTACGGGTTTCACACTCCCGAGGTGCCCTAGTGATCTTTTCCTTTTCCCAAGGGGTTTACTGTCTTTGGTAAACACGGGTGTCACGTACCCGGGGTTACCCTAGTGATCCTTCTCTATTTTCGACCCTCCTTCTTGTCATTCTTGTTTCTCTTTTCTTCTTTTCACGTCTAGATCACAGATACGTAGAAATGTTTGGCGCAGCATAGCTAGAATTGGCTCTTGCGCCAAAAAACCTCAAACTCAAACCTTTGAGCATTCCGCTACCTATTGGTGACTTCTTGTATACTATCTTTAAAATAAATCACTCGCACATAATGTGTTGTACTAATTTCGGGTCGTTTTGACCCATGTGGCAACTGGGACAGCCCTCTGAGTTTAGGAAGTTTAATTTTGGGCAATCTGCATCTCGATTCAGAGTTTCAAAACATGGAAGTGTTAAGAATTTTTATAAACATTAATTATTTTTCTTCATTAGACGAAACAATTAATCTGTCGTTGATATAAGAGTTCTCATATTTAAGGTCCTTTAATTTATCTCCATTCAAACAAAAGATCCATTGCCTTTCCTTATCTTTTTTCACACACCGAAACCCAGAAGCAATAAACAAAATTCTTTCTCTCAAAACCCGAAAATAAATTCTACTCTACTATCTATAGTAGAGTCAAAATGTTATCGCTGCCAGTAACATAAATATTAATAGAAACTGTCATAAATAATTTGTAATTGAAACGTGGCAGAAATGATTTGGCAACACATATTTTAAACTGATTTATCGGTCTTTTTGACAGCAACAAATAGATTTTTATCGCTTTTGTTGATTTCTTGCTGTAAAAACAATTCTGAGCAGTTTGTGTGTGGACTTTGGACATAGGCTGATTGAACATGTGTGATTTTACACGTGTCCAAATACGATAAAGTCTAGAAGGACGAAAAGGTCTCGTAGAAGCAATAATAACAATAAACTCTCAGATACACATCTGTTAGAAATCAGATTTCTCTCGAATGACAACTAAACGTGAGATAAACTATCGATGATCATTTTTTTTCCTTTTGTTTTCCAAAGTTTATTAACCTAAAATGGTACTAAAAGGCTCTTAATTTTTTTTATTGTTCTGTTTACTTGTTTTTGTTAAGGAACTGAATTCAGAACATCTTTTCGAAAAGGCCTAAGAACGATAATAGTTTATTAACCTTCCGGAAATTGACAGAATTAGGCTAAAAAATTTTAGGATGAAGAATATTTTAAAAGTAAATTTCGAGATAAATTATTGACAGAGAACTCTTCCAGCATTAATTGTTGAAAGATTGCTATTCCGAAAATTTTTTTCAAACATTTCATCAGTTGCGATAAAATTATTCTTTACTTTCTCCGTATTTTAAGGGAGAGTGAGTAAATTAGTAACGATTAAAAATTTGAATCTTGTAATTTTAGCATCGAAAAGTTTTTCAATTTATGAAATAGTTTGTTGTAGCGAAAGAGAGAGAGAGAGAGAGAGTTATACCAAAGTCGCATTATAAAGCAACTCGAGGGCTGTTGGAAACAGACCTCGTAATTTTGAACCACAGTGGAATGACAAGGACGACCACACCTCTCTGACTGCCACACCAATAGGAGGACACAGTGGCGTAATGGAGATTATTAGCTCCCTGCATCCCCCTGCAAAGCTAGGGTTTGGGCCCCATGCCGGATCTTACAAAGGATTGCAAAACCACAACATAACAGGCTTTGAGTCTGTTCGAATCCTCCCCCCACCGGCAATACGAGGGTTGAGGGGGTGTAATTTACGCCATTTGGAGAATATTGAATCTCAACAAATTTAATGTACTTTCTACACGGAGGATCTACAGTTGCACCAGGACTCGAATCCCGCGTCACTCCGGATATAAGTTCGTGACCATAACCACTAGGCTACCACGGCCAGATAAAGTTTGTTTGGCCAGGAACGCCTTAAAGCATGGGCCAACTGGGCTCGGGCCCAGGGTCTCACCCTCAGTGCAGTCTCGTTTCATTTTCGGCTCAATCTTAATAAGATTATGATCCGGATAATTTTAATGGCCAAATGTTATTCCCATGCATATTCATCGAAAAACAGGTATTTTCAAACTACATGTCAATTGGCAAAAGTGGTCAGACTGTATTATTTTGCGAAGACTGTTGTCCATGTCTGGGCCAAGGCCTAATACCATAAACAATTATTCAACTCATTTAGTTAAAATGTGGCCATTGGGTGAGCCAATTTGTGAGATTGTGAGTCCTTCACATTTATTTGTTTCAAATTACCGTTTGAACGAGTACTTAACTGTACATGCTGTACACTCGCTACTTTTGATCACAGGAAGGGCCTACTTTTAGCATAGAGGCCCAGGGTCTAAAAAACCTTAAGATTTCTTTGGGACAAGGGCCTCAAGAAGTCTTAAGACGCGCCGCGCGTCCCTGGTTGGAACAATAAAATAATATAAACATTCTGATATTCAATTTATAAGGATCCCATAATCAATTTCTATTTTACCCATATATATATATTTTTTATTGAAAACGATTATAAAATCCTCGTGTACCACAAAGTATCACACAGGGCTCACAAAAGTAAGTATTAATCACACACCATAAAGGAAAGACGAAAAAAATATATTTTAAGGTTTTGAAGAATTACAAACATTTACAACAGATTCACACAACTTTTTAAAAGCACTTCTGGTGGAAAGAAGTTGGTGAAAATTCGGAGGCCACACTTTATATTAAGTCCCTTGAAAGCCACAGTCTTATGATCTTTCTCTCTCTAACGTCCTTGGAACACAGAAGGAGCACATGTTCTACATTTTCCTCGTCACCAATATTACAACCAAAAGAAGACGAAAGAACTAAATTAAATTTTACACATATTTAATGTTAGAAGAATAGATAATACGTTTATATAGTATGTATTTCAGTTTTTTTTTTTTAAATATTTGTTCATATAGATTAATTTACACTTTATAACCTAATTTTAAAATAGATAAATATTTGGGGACAAAAGCAAGAACTAAAATTTAATATTGAGTTGCTGATATACAAATATTCAAAACATTAGCTGGAATCAGAAAGCAAAAAAGTAAGCTTATTCATCCACTAAACTAAAACTAAACTAATCTAAAACCAGTTGTGGCTAACTAAAATGAAACTAATCCAAACTCAAGGGTGCAATAGCCCATAAGGGCCAAGACCAACTGTGTCCATCTCAGGTATTGGGTGTTTGGACCCTGAGGTACATGAGCTGATGTTCCGGTCACGTGGTCAGTCTGACGCGCAACACCCCAGGGTTTAGTTCTCATGCAAGCTCGGTACTCATTTATCGTCTCACTGAAGGGACGAAAGGCTGAATCGACCTTGCCCGGCCCGGGGTCTTGAACCCCGGACTCGTGGCGTGGAAGCCCGATACACTACCACTCAGCCACTAGGCATCGGTTCATCAACTATGCCATGAAAAATTTAAAAGATCATTAACAAAATTATTTTGTGGAAGTAGTACGAAGAAATTTTTATATCTATACAAATTAAACTTTCTTTAAAAAGGTTTATACTTATATTTCTATTATTAAAAATAAGCTTTTTAATGCTATTGTAAGCAAGTACATACTAATTTCTAAAGCACTAGTGGACTAAAAATCCTGAATGATATTATTAAAGTTGTTAGTTTAAATGAATCATATATATTTTTTATTTAGAGAAATAAAATATAAGTACATTTATCTTGAAAGCCAAACCTTTGACACTCAATATTTCGAAGTATACCGAAAATATATCGAATCATTAAAAAATTTGGGGAACCTTGTTTTTCTAAGACCTCGCTATCATTTTTCCCGCAGCCAGGAAAATGTGAGTAAGTAAATATTAACGCCCACTGTTCAGCTCCCGGGGCTTTTGGCGACAAACCCCGTTTCGGGAACTGGTCAAGGACGTGGACGGCACCTACTGGCACCCCCCCTCTCCTAACTACCCCACCACATTAAAGGAAAACGTGAGACCAATATAATAAAAATCCTAATGTAGTTTTTTTTAAAAAAAGTACTAGACGTTTTTCGTGACTATTCTTTTAAAATTCATCAACAAATTTATCAGTTAAATTCAAAGCTTTTTTTAAAAAAATCCCCAAGGGGTTTTAAAGGCCCACTGATAGTCCTAGTGGGTATGGGACCACATAGCTTGTCTTCATCGATCTGCAAGTAGTCTCTTGCACACGTTGCTTCGTTCTCCACATCAAAGGCGAGCATGGTCAGTTGAAGGCCACAAATGTACCGGTTGGCTTTGGAGATCGTGAAGGTACAGTCGGTTTCGGCCGGATAGGGGTCAGGAAAGTTCGGGCTTTGTACGACGAATAGGTCTCGGTCATATGACCGATCGCATGTTGAAGGTGTCTTTGCTGAAATGAATAAAACATGTTAACCCTTTATCTACCGCATTATGATTTACTGCAGTTTTTTTCATGCAATACTTTTTTTGAATCACTACATTGAAAATTAAGGGATATACACAAACAAAATACTGAACATTAGGAAATTTAATTAGTTGGAGCTAATTAATTCATTAAATATATTCGACTGTAAAATTAATTACACACACTGTTCACTTAAAATAAATAGTCAAATCGTTTTCTAAGGTCTTCGTTAACATACAAAAAAACAAGTAATATAAAAAAAACTTAAAGTCAATTTCCTACATTAATTATAATTAAATTATCTTTTTTACCCCAAAAATATGGGGTTTTAAAAAAATTTCAGCTCAAAAAACGCTTTAAAAATGGAAAAAAAAAAACCTTTTTAAGTTTTTACCAAGTAGCCAAAAAAGCCAAGTGGTTATTTGTAATTTTTAAAAAAATTGTTTTGTGTTTGTTTTTTTTTAATTTTAATTAAATTCTTTGATAAATAATCATTTATAAAAATTTTAATAATTGAGGCTTTAAAAAGTATTTTATTAACGGTTGAAAATTCCCCCAAGATAAATAAATAAATATATAGGGGTGTGAGCAATAGTAGTTAATAAGACAAAGAGAGATTAATATTTTTTGGGAAAAAAAATTACAATTTTCCCAATCCGCTGAAAACCAATTTCTGCTCTAAAACATTCCCCTTTCCCCCGCTAAAATATATCTAGAACCCGTACTGCCATATATCATGTAAGAGTGGATTTAAAAGAATATTTCTGCTAAGTATCGTCAGAGTATTCGTAAAAATATGGTTATTCTATGTAATTTTAAAGTGAGTGGTACTTATAAGTACTGTTTGTAGATAAAGGGTTAAGTCGAATAAATTTGCCATTTTAAGTACATTATGAGAACCGTGAAAGTATTATGCTGAAATGGCAACAATTAATTTCAGTGTGAACCTAACTTTCAGTGCGAACTCAAATATATCGATAACAAGATATATAAGAACAGATTTTTTCAAATGGATAAAGAGGGGAAGGAATAGTTTATTTTCAAAAATTTGTTGTACGAATAAGAAAAAGTTGTCCGAAAAACTAAAAAAATAAAAAGCATATTAAAATTCTGTAAGTTGATTTTTTATACTTAACAGATACTTCGCGAACTCAAATAACGTGTCTGCGCTTAAAGACAAAATAAATGAATAAATTTGCTGTATTAAAAATAAAGACACGCAATTTCATTACTTACGGGATACTGCAGGCGTTCCTTTTGATTTACATTTCAGCTGTTCACCACGAATAAGAAATCCTCTGTGGGCATTAGCTCCATCCGAACGGAAATACATGGATATCTCGTCCGAGTTGGGGGTAAACTCCTGCAAAAAAAAAATACCTTTAAAAAGATATAAGAAAAAAAATTATTAAACAAAATTTTTTTCTCCCTGGGGTGACTTTTTCAACTTAGTCTTTACAGGCTAAGTCAAGTCCCCCCAATTAAATAAAATCTAGTGACGGCCCCGTACCAAATTTAACGTTCGAATTAATTTTTAACAATCCGGATGCTTTTGCAAAAGTACCCGAGCCAAATTGATACCAAGGGATCCTTAACCCACACATAATATTATATGACATGCGGCCTACGATTTTCGCATCTAGAAAATCTATTGACTCCAACCGGGACCGAATCCGCAGCCTTCGGCTTATGAAGTGAGGGCACGCTACCTCTATAAGCCACCGGAGCCAACTCCAGCAAATATTAGATTGATAAGTTTAGATGAATAATATTTATATTTTTTAAGGAGGATCATCTATTACGTGTGGTTTTCGACATGCGTTCTTTTATTTTCACATCTTATAGCAAGGTTTTATCATTACAAGTAATTTAGTTTTCATGAAATTTTTTTAGTAAAAAAATTATAAATGATCAATTAGTCAAGAAGCAAAATAAAACAAATATTTTTAATAAATTACATACAAATAATAGTAGCAAATTAGAAACAATATTATTGTTGCTTCATATGGCAAAATCAGAAATCATTCCATTTACACCAGGAAACTCGCCGAACATCGATACTGCATCAAAGCCAAAACTAATAATTTAAAATTAAAATATGAACACAAGATCAAAAACTAAAAACAAGCAACAGTTACGCAAATAAAACCGCAAGAATTGAAAACGTAAAAGTCTTGAGAGAAAGTAATCTTGCGAACAGGACATGAAATTCTTGGTCATCCAGTATGTACACCTCATCTTTACGTCATGGTGTGGGCGCAGACAAACAAGTGTTATTTATTCAAAGTGTCAGTTTTACAAATAGGGCATAAGCAGAGTGGCGTAGCTACCAATGGGCTCACTACCTTTGGGTGAGTGAGTGAGTGAATATTAACGTCGCACTTTTCAGATACTCGAGGGCTTTTGGCGACGGATCTCGTAATTTTGAACCATGGTCAAGTGACGTGGACGACACCTGAGCTGGCACCCCTCTCCCCCCACCACCCCCATACTAACGGGAGGACGTTTGAGCTCTCGACAGATTTAACGTGCATCGCTGCCCTACACGGTGGGTCTTTTGTGGTACTAGGCTCAAACTCGTGACAAGCCAGCCACGATCCGATACCTTGACCACTAGGCTACCGCGGCTACCAGGGGCCCTCGGACCCTGAACACCAAGCAATCCAAATTTGCGATAATTTCTCCCTAATTTAAGATACAAATATAAAAGTTTGCAGCATAAATTAAGTTGACAGTAATTTCGAATTGGTAGGGAATTCCCCTAAATTCGTTTCGTTGTTTGTTCAGTGTTGCGAACTTTACTTATTGAAAAGATTATTATTTTCAATTTTTTTTATTTTTCTATAAACTGTTACTTGAAAATAAACTTCAAGTTCTATGAAAAATCTTACCATACTTACTATTACATCTCAAAAAACCTACACAAGGAGTAACTCCTTCCTAGTTACATTCTATTTTTAGTAACAATGTGATTCATAACAAGCTAGTTTCTCTTTTTTTCCCCTATAATTCTCAATCTATTTATATCTGTAATAAACTGATGAAAATTTGTCCTCCCCTCTTTCCCCTCTACTCTTTTGTATTTTTTGAAATAATTATAATAATGTATATTTTTGAATCACTTCCTGTCTATCCGGGTGGACTATTTTGTAGCTCTAAGCCCTCTGATGGATAAGTTCGATTCTCCTGAATAAATAAATAAATAAATAGCTATAGAGATTCCCTATCGATGTTTTGTAGCATAACATTGCGTTTCTGTTTCCTTAAAACATCAGTAAGTACTCGAGCACAAGCGAATTGTATTGGATAAATTATAAAACTAAAATTATGGAAAAAAAAAAGAAAAGAAAGAACGCGTTTAAGCGCAAACAACTCCAAGAAAGTGAAGACAGTGAATAAAAATTGCAGCTTTGTATATTTAACTATTCATATACTTTTACTTCATAAAATCCAACCAAAATAGGGCCCTGATTTTTTTTGCACCAGGGCCTTTGGATACCTAGCTACGCCACCTGGCATAAGCTGTTCGTCAGAATGCCTATTCTGCTGAGGTGTTCGGCTAAGCAGTCATTGCTGTTTTTAACCTGAAATTAGGCACAGCCTTCTTACGTGTTCTACGACTAAATTCGTTCCAATCATCTTTAATATTTTCCCAGAGTTTACCTTTGGATTTAATTGAAAAATCTGTGTTGTATTCCAATATAATTGGAAAACAGTACTTAAATGCTTTTTAGCCCAAACATAATTGTAAGACAATGATATAAAATTCATTCCAGATTTAGAACATAGGTCATAACAAAGTGATACAAAAAGCAATTCACTGTAAGCTTCTGATGCATTCGCATTATTTGTTTCTCTAAATTTGAATAGAATTTGGAAGAGAAAAATTGTAGAGTTTTTCTTGGTTTTCTATGATAGTAATTAATTTTAATCATAGTGCGTCAAGTACTCCTCCGAAAAATGCTTAAAGCATGCTATCCTGACCAGAGGTTTCCTATGTAATGCTTAAGAAACTAAGCCCACATTACAGAACTCCCATGAGAAAAAATTGCCTTTAAAAGATATTTTTTTTTTATTTTCTCGAGACTATCATTTTAGTTAAGTCATTAGATTATCATTTATCATTTAGCAAAAAAAGTAGTTATGATGATTTTATAAGTTGATATTTCTAGAAATACACCAAGAGAGATCATTTTTGAAGTTTAAACTCTGATAAATATATTTCCATACAAAAAGTTTAGCTATAAAAGAAATTGTTTTATTAAATATTTAACATAAAAATGAACCGGCTCGGTTGCTGATTATTAAAATTAAAAATAAGAATTTATTTTTTAAAAAAATGGAAGGTTTTGATTTATGTTCATGTTTCTAAAGGGGTGGGCAAACATTTCCAGGGTACGGGTACTTCCAATTTTTTCAAGGTGTTGCGGTCCACCCAGTGGCATAGGTGTGGCGAGCAAAGAAAAAGGTATAAATATTTATTAAAATTTAATAATATATACAGTATAAGTACTAACCTACATATAAGAAAAACCCATAATTACAATAAAATAAACTTACACTTTTAAGACCATGTGTTTAAAGTAAAACGCAAGATACAAAAAAACATAATAATAAAAGTTACAAATATAATAATATCAAATAATGCATGTGTTACGAAACAATTCAAAATGCATTAAAAATGAAACATTTTCATCCAGTTATAAACCGTAGAAGACTTAGTCTACATACTGTCAGCTAATCTTGAATATTTCGGTATATATTTACAAACAAATAATCCTCAAGCGGTCACCCCAAAATTTCTTGGTGTTCTACCGGGCAACCACTATCGACTTAATACCCAGCCCGGATCTACATCATTTAATAAGAGTTGGACAATTCCATGTATGCAACGAAACCTTTTAAATGATGTAAAACTACAAAAAGTACACAATTAAAGAAGCTGTAACGTTTCCCACCACACATCTGCAAGAGCGGCTTCCTTATCCAGATTGCAATACGCTGTTTATATCTACACGTGCACCCTTAAAATATTGAGGGGGTCTTCTCATCTGACATCGCGCCGACAACCGATGGCCGTGAGAAATCCAGTTGCATGGTTCTCCACCTGCGAGAAGGAATCTTGCGTATAATTCGAGGTGTAAGAAGCGACCTCCCCACCCCAAGAGAGTGGAGAGACAACCAGTTTTGAAACACTCAAAAGAAAGGTTGTGTTTGCCACCTCCTTCACAAATACCTTCTGTAGAATGGAAAAAGTCAACAATTTGAATAACTTGAAAATAAATGTACATCTTGTTATTAATAGCCGTAATGTAATAACCAAATAATTTAATTTCTTAAGTCTCACACATGCTACCAATAAATTACCCCAAACGTTACAAAGTCAATTTTGTCTTATTTATTTTACAATATTCCATTACATTATCACATTATTTAATTTGTAAAATATAAGGTAAACAATTTTTAAAAAATTAAGTGACCAAAATATTTTTTATGATTTATGTACATTTATTTAAATCCCTCTTCACGAGTATATAACTCAATCTATATGATTTTTAAGAAAGTGACAAAAATAAATTGGAAAAATATTTATTTATATTAACTTTTTCAAACGTTCCCAAATTTGGCAGATAAAGCCCACTAATGTTTTCAACAGTGATGGGGAATGGCAAAGGTTATGCAGCGTAAATAAAGAAACAAAATTTATTTTCTCCGTGCTTTTATTTTCGTAAAAAAATGTTTATTTTTTTAAGAGGTGCTTTCGAAAAATGCGTGCACTGGCGGTAACATAACCTTCTTTTGTCCTTCGTCATATCGAATAAATAACATACTCAGCGATTGTTTCTCTAGAGAACTACCAATACTCTAAAATGATTTAACGATGCAGTAAAGCGAATATTGTTCTGTATTGTGTGGTTTAGTGCATCTGAACTGGGGAAAATGAAACAAAAATTATTCTAGGAAAAATTATTACTCTCGCATTGAATAAGAATGCGCAGTTTAAACGTTTATTTTTAAAATAGAGTTAACCTTTTAATTAAGCGGCCATTTTTTCCCTCAAAATGTTCCAAAAAGGGGTACATTTTTTATTGCTAAGTATAATACTTCAACACAAAATGCAAAAATGGAAGAATTTTCAATTAAGTGTTTTGATGTCCATATTTACCATGTTTCCAACAAAGGAAGTGAGTTTGTGTGCTTGTGTTCTACATGTTTTTGTATGTCTTCTAAAATTATGGAAAACGTAAAACACATTATGAATCTGTACAGTAGGACTACTTAAATAAAATTATATATATATATATATAATCATTTTTTGATTTTTTGAAACCTATTCTAATTAGAAATTTATCAAGACTAAAATGAAAGAGCCATTTATTATTCCTTCAAATTTTTCAGTTATTCAAAATTTAAATTATTATTAAATGGACCAGGATATTAAGACACAATCACAGCATATAGCCTGATAAATTGAAGGAAGCTATTTACGAGGGTTGGGGCATAAGTCATGCAACTATTTTTCCTAGTAGATATGTGAACGGATCACAAATGTGTGTGTGTCGTGTGGAAGTTCTGCAGGCATAGTGTGTATCCAGAACAACAGATGGCTCTGTGATAGCTGGTAGTCATATGGTGAGTGTCGTGTGAGATGGAAGTAACCCGTGTTGAGTAGCTCGCTTACATCAAAATAGCCGTTCTCCGAGAGAGAAATGCGATGGGATGTCACAGTGAATTAGTGGAAGCCCTTGGGAATAATGCCCTACCATATCGTTCAGTAGCACGGTGGGTAGGAAAGTTTCAGCAAGGACGTGTGTCAACCAGTGATGAACAACGTTCGGGACGACCGGTCAGTGTGCGGACCGACTTGGCACGTGCCGTCATCGAGCAGCTCATGGATGAAGACAGACGATGGACGCTACTGGAGTTAGAGAGGGTTAGAGGGTCTTTATGTGTACTGTGTTGTCATTCTTTTGCACCGTGAAGGCCATATTGCCCTGCATATATATATATATATATATATATAATAGCGTAATAAATTAGCGTGTTACGATATTTCAGTGATATTCATTGTCCACAGATGTCGTTAACACCTTGTCTTTCGTCTGTATAGGTCACATTTTCCAACCAGATTGGTATCTTCAAGAAAAAAAAATAGTTGCCATGACTTTTACCCCAACCCTCGTATTACCTAATTAAACTTTTAATTTTAGAATGTATCAAAAAATAAAGACAAACTTATAAAAGTTTTTTCTTTAGTTTCATCAGATTAGAATAATTTTGAGTTGTACAGATGGAAAACAAAAGAAAGTAGATGTCATTGGTAAATAACCGATAAAACTTTCATTTATAAAATAGCCCTGTGATAGGATTGGACATTCTGCGGTTTCTGTTAATTTCCTACAGATAAACACTGACAAGGTTGGGTAAAAAGTTCCCGAAATAGGTCAATTACAAATTATTAAAAAAAAAAAGAACAATATTGTGATTTTATTGGCCTTCTAAGTACTGCCCTCCTGCATCGTTCACAGTTGTTCCAGTGTTCATATAACTGTTTAAACATTTTTTGAAAGGTCCTTCACAGTTGCTTCGTCGAATTTTGAATCACTTCATCTAAATCCACAAAACGATGTCCCTTCAATTTAATTTTCAGCCATGGAAACAGGTAAAAATCCTCTGGTGATAGAATCGTTTCCGCATGCTTTCTGCAGCATTTCTCGAGCAAAACACAGAATTTGATGTTTGTGCGTTGCTCCGAAGAGGACATTGCGAAATCCGAAGAATGAAAAATTTCCTTTGTACGAAATGATCTGAAACTAACGCCAATAGTACAGGAAATAAATTCCAGATGGCGGTGTGTTTTCCTTATTAGTGCTGCCAACCACCGAAACAGATATTTCCTATCGAACGAACACCTGCGTGAATGTAGGCAACCATTACGGGAACTTTTTGATTGGTAGTATTTGCTTATTTTCAAATAAAATAATCTAAATGAAATTCTAAAAGTATCTTATTTAAATACTTTCTAAAAATTATAAATCAATTTTAAAAATAAGAAGACGCACCTTTTCAAAATTTCTACATGTGGCTATTTTTTAGTTCCTACTATTATTTCACAGTCTCTCTGTATAAATCTTGTTCAAATTTTCAATCGTTAATAAAATACATTTTAAAGCTCTCAGCTGAAATTTTATTTTCACGATTATTTTGGATGACAATACTGTGTAATTGAAATGTAATTAATAAAAATAAATTGATTTAAACTAATTATTCAAAGAATGACAGATACAGCCTCGTTGGCATAATATCTGGCGACTTAGCGACCGATTTTGGCGACTTATGTCAAAACTTGAAAATATTTTATCTCACATTTTAAACCGCTCATTTGTGCTGAATTTTTCTATACACGATTATTTTATGTGACAATACGATAATTTAATTATGATTAATTAAAATTAATTGCCACTTATTATTGTGATTCTGTCATATGTATATACATATTTCCATTAATTGTAATTATTTGATAAAAAGTAACTAAAATAAAAATTTTCTTTGTTGACCTAAGAAGGAATTGAATTAAATTTTTTTTATACTGCTTGTTTATATTATCCTTTTATTCTACGTTATTTGAAAGAGCTGAAAATCTGTAACATGTTACCAATGACCTGGCATTCAGTGTTACTTTTTTAAAGAAAGAAATTCGTTTTGAAAACAGTGCTGAATAAACATTTAAAACTGATTACTAGATTCTTAAAGTGAAAACAAAGAGCAGCTGTGATATCTAGTAAACTTTTTGAAAATGCCTTTCTTCGGAGAATAATGATTAAAGGTAGCTGAACTTATTAAAAGTTAAACGAAAAATGTATTGTAGATCAATTATTGCTCCTAGAAGAATGTTCACAGAAAAAAAATAGCCACAGAAGAAAATATAAAACAATATAGAAGAAAAATAAAATCAAAATAACAAGTATTCTAGAAAGACAAAAGAGGATAATTTTTTCCAAAATGTAATAACACACATATTTTTTTTTTTTTGGTATTTTTCCATTAAGGTATACTCAATAAATCAAATATATTAAACTTCCAGGATATTTCGAAGAACAATATGTTTGATTACGCACTACAGAAAATAAATCATTAACTGATCGATTCATCTTTCGAAAAGATAAACAAGTGTTTAAATTGTTATCTAGTAATAATTGTACTTTTATTTTCTAATATGAGGAACACAAAACTGAAAAAGAATTTTAAACAGCAAGAGATTTGACAACAAAATTCAATAAGCAAACAATTTTAGAAATCAGTTATTTTGATATTTGAAAATATTCTTAAATCCAAAAAGTTAAAATGATAGTACACTATGTGACGCTGAGAGAAAATGAAACACCAAGAAACATTGGTCAAAAATTATGCAAATTTTAAAGTAGACGAACCTTAATGAGTAATACAAATGATGAGAAAATGTGCAGTTCTCCGTCTCATATTAAGTAGGATGTAAGGAAAGGAACCTACATAATGGGCAACATCCCTGTCATTGTTATTGTTCAAATGTTTGGTGAAAATGTTTTTCTTTTCTCAGAGAACACATTTTATTGCAGAAAATGTCAGACCACCGTAAAGGCAATACCAACAGCAGATGATTTTATGAGGGCATGGTAAATGGACTGATGGAAGGTTGGTCCTATGTCAAATCTCAGCTTACACTAACTTAACACATCCGCTACACACCATCTGGGGCAAAGATGGTAAGAACAAGGAAATGTGGCAAGTTTGAGAGATGTCGATACGGCCACAGAGACAAGGACGTCTTAAGGTTTCTTCAGACCCTGGGCCTCAGTGCATAAGTAGGCCCTGAGCCCCTACGCAAAAGTAGGCTCTATGCTCCTACACAGATATCGGCCCTCCCCCCCATATGACCCTTAAAAGTAGTCAGTACTTAACATATGTTGTCAAATACTCGTACAAACAATAACCCAAAACAAATAAATGTGCATAACTTACAATTGCACAAACCGGCTCGAACGACTTTTGACTGAAGGAGTAATGATGATGTATGGTGCTAGGCATACGCCTATACATGCATGACGGTCATCACACATGGGCAGTTGACATATCGTCCAAAATTCCTAGTTTTTCGGAGAATGCAACCAACAAAAAAACTTGACCATTGAACTTATTCAAATCATTATCATCAAGGCTGAGTCGAGAACGAGACGAGGCCCCCATTGTGGCCGAGACCCTGAGCTTGAGCTCAGTTGGCCTATGCCTAAGACGTCCCTGCAACAGACATATTAGCACTAGTGGATTGACGCAACCACTGGCAATCGATGACGGTCTCGCAAGGCACTTCTGCCTACATTTTGTAGAATGCGCAGGATTCCATACGGACCAGAGCCATTCGTCGACTTGTTACTATAAGGCCTGCCCTCATAGGGCCTGCTTAGAAAATTGCCATTGACTCCACAACATAGACGATTTGTCATCAGACTCGAATTTTTGTTAGTCCAATGTTAATCGACGTATACTAGTGTGGCACCGACAGGTTCAATACGGCCGCATCTGTGGAATACCTCACCGCGCAACAATTGGTCATCATTACGTACAATAGCAAGTCAAATATGCTTCATATTCAGCGCCCAACCATACGTGGATGATGTGATAAAGAACATTACAAAAGCATTACACACAATTGCAGAATTTGTTGTTATATTGGACATACATTTTGTGTAATTTCGCAAAATTAAAGAAATTTTTGAATTTAATGTAGATGAGCAGTAATTTTTTACCTAATAATGATCTTTTTGAATGTGGTCTTAGATTAGAATGAATTTAAATTAGCTTTCCATAAAAAGAAATAAAGTTCCCCAATTTTACTTTAGACATAAATTCTGATTAAGTGAAGAAGATTTTAAATTTTTTCCGTCTATTTTCGGAATTTATCCTTATGATTTCTAATTTTGTACCATAGATTTTGAAAAAAACATAGAACACCTTCATTTGAATAAACCAATCTCTATGTGCAGCATACTTACTTATTTCATCATCTTGCAGAGTTCCACATATCCTCTTGCCGTTTATGCTGAGATAATCGAAATGGCAATCATCGCTGGGCTCCAGATCGAAACGGAGGAAGATGAGTTTCACCCAGCAAATGTCATCTGATGCCTTCTGGACCAGATAGCGGCAATTCAACCCATTAGGATATGGCAAGGGAAAATTCACGCTGCGTATCTCAAATTCTGGTCGTTGGAAGGTACGGTCGCAGTTCTGGTTCACCATCTGAAAGAATTTATCACCAATATTTATTAAAATATTGCAGATCACTAATTTTATTACAAGATCATAAGTAACACAATATTGTCAAGTTGAATGCTTGAACAACTATGAGAGTGACTGCTGGACAGGGAACGAGACGTATTCAATGCAACGAGCAGAGAGCAAGTAACGGGTCTATCCGCGTTCTCTTAAAACAGTAATCCTCTTGGGAAATATTAAAATTGTCTTTAAAAATTAGTATATTATAAAGATTCTTCCTGAAGAAGAAGACGTGATCATGCAAATTAAGACTTGTATATAAATTTGAAACTTTCAGGTTAGAAAAGAGGAATAGGTTAGACTGCTAACAGGAGCAGGGATTAATTAAACTTGAAGTAAGGTGTAGATATTTAGTAGCTGTGTGATAATTGTAATATTAAAGTTGACTACCTGTCAACTAACAATTAAACTAGACCAGATAGCTAAGAAGTATAAGCTATTGAATAGACGTAAGTGATCTAATTAATTAATGTCTTCTCGCACCTCGCATACCTCGTTAATTGCTTTCCATATTTGATAATTGGGTGCCCCTCTTAACTTTGGTTCATTGGATTTGTGTTGTTGCTGATACTGAGAATAAGTTGAGTTATTTTGGAATATGTCTAGTCTTCCTTCCGACTCTCCCACCCTTAGACGCGTCGGGAAGACCTTTACAAACATACGTGTTGTTGTTACGTATGCCACCTGATCGACAGTAACATCAGATCAAGGTCCACAAAATTCATTGTGGCAAGTGACTAGTTATGGCCTTTTCAGCCGTAGCTTTGAGCACCTTTTCGATGACAGT
>BMAV01018237.1:0-109108 GCA_019973955.1 Trichonephila inaurata madagascariensis
AAAAGAATTTGGAAAAAAGGTTATTCTAAGGTTAATTTTTTGCCAAAATATTGTATTTAAATAATTTTTTGTTATAATGTCCTTAAAACTGATTATACTTTATTCTAATCTAAGTGACACTAAATATCATAAATATTATCCATTTACACGCTTTTGCAAAATCACGGTTCCGAACGTAATCGGATAACTTAACTTTACACAAGAAAGAAAAGAATTACATGTTTTAAGCCACCGCAAGATCAGTCGTCGTTCATCAAAATATTGCCCAAAACTATTGAATTGTTTTGAAAACAATAAGTAACAGATGAATATTATAAAACTTTTAAAAGCCACTGCGTTTTGAAAATATAAAATCTATGAAGTAAAAACACGAAAGCATCAAGCAAGTAATAAAACGTCCATTAAGTGATTCCATTTTATAAAATTAAAAAATATTTTTAAAATTGAATTAATTAACAAGATTTCATTTAGTTTTACATGAAAAACGAAAATGTATACATTTTAAAAAAAAGTAACGTAAAATATTTCTGTCCGAAAATATTGTGAATAATTTTGAAGAAAAAACATGCAAGATCAAAACATTGCAAAACTTTTTAAAAAAATGTGTGCTGCCTTTCGAAAATACAAAACTCTCCCGAACTAAACGATGTAAACAAAAGAAACGTCACTGTCGGAACAAAATACTTAATTAATTTTCTCTCTTGGAACTCATTTATCATTCTTATAATTTATTAGGGTTTTAAAAGAAAAAGGAATATTTTTGAACGAATCGATGATGTTAAAAGGAAACAGAGGCATCGTAAATAGGAAATTTGGTTGGAGAGAGGAACTGTAATCTCGAAAAACTTTTCAGCGTTATTTGCTGAAAAATTATCTTAAGTTTGAACCGATCTTGGTTTTTTGTTTGAAGAGTTTAGACAAAATACTTTAATTAAACGTGATTTGTGAACTTTAATTTATTTTTAGTAGATTTGTAGTTTTGGTGAATATTTACTTCTTTTTCTTTAGAACAGTGATTCTCAATTTTTTTTTTGTTGCGGTACACTTAAAACAATTTCAAAATTTAGCGGCCCATTAACAATAAAATACGTTTAAAAGAATTTTACTTATATCTGTAAATACAGAGTGTAAAAAAATAGTTTGTGTTAATAATTTCCTATATTAAATAAAACAAGTAATATAAATTTCTTTTAAGTCAATTCCTACTTAGATCAACAAAGAAAATTTTTATTTTAGCAACTTTTTACTAAATAGTTACAAGGACAGAATCACAACATTAAGTGGTAATTCATTTTTATTAATTATCATTAAAATATCTTACTGTCATCCAAAACAATCGTGTATATAAAATTTCAGTTCAGCTGAATGCTTTAAAACGTGAGAAAAAAAATCTTTTCAATTGACCCAAGTCGCTAAAAATGAAACCAACGTAGACGTATCTGTAAATCTTTAAATAATTAGTTTCAGTCAATTAATTTTTATTAATTATAATTAAATTTTTGTATTGTTACCCAAAATAGTCATGTATATAAAATTTCAGCTCAATGGAGCGCTTTAAAATATATTTTATTAACGATTGTAAACTCCACCAAGATAAATAAATAAATAAGTATATAGAAAATATTAGTAGAATATATAGAAGTAGTATATTAGTAGAGAGAAGAATAGTAGAAAACTAATAGTAGAGGAATTGTGTGAATAATATGTTCGACAAAGACAACAAAATATTTATGAAGTACTTAATTATAAATTAATTATAAGAATGCATTTAGTGGAAAATATGATCTTAATGATTTTTGATAATTTCGTTAATATTTCGTTGTAAAAATCATAACACCACTCTCATTTCGTCATCTACATTTAAAAGTCTCCATCTTTTTTGAAATTTTTATATTTGTTAATGCTTAAAATCCGAATTCACTCAAATATGATGTAGAAAATTGTAATCATAATTTTAAGGTATCCGACTACGTTCGGAAACGTGATTTTAAAAAAGCGCATAAATATATAATTTTTATGATATTTAGTGTCACTTAGTTTAGAATACAAGTATAAAATTGTATTAAGGACATTTTGACAAAAAAAATTATTTAAATACACTATTTTGGCAAAAATTAATTTAGAATAATCTTTTTTCCAAATGTTCTCTTTTTGTGAAAAATGCTTCTATTATAATAATATTTTGCCTGTATATAGCTCAGGGCCTCTACAGAGGCTCAACTAGAAGTTTTGAAAAATTCACATTATTTTCAGAGTTACCACTAATTTAAATAATTATTGGCATTTTTTTCTTAAAATTGCTCCCTCTGTTGTCTCATATGTATAAACCCACTTCTAAGATATATATTTCAAAAATTCTAGTTGAGTCTCTGTACAGAGGTCTGAGCTATATACAGACAAAATATTTTTATAATAGGAGCATTTTTCACAAAAGGAGAACATTTGGAAAAAAGGTTATTCTAAGTTAATTTTTTTGCCAAAATATTGTATTTAAATAATTTTTTTTGTCAAAATGTCCTTAAAACCATTTTATACTTGTATTCTAATCTAAGTGACACTAAATACCATGAAAATTATTCATTTATGCGCTTTTTTAAAATCACGGTTCCCCGAACGTAGTCGGATACCTTAAGGCTTTTTTAGGTATTATGAGATAATCGCCTCTAATTTTAATCCAAAATGAATTCATTGACTCTTTCGAATGTTTTGAAATTAAATCTTGATTATTACAGTTCGAAATTAGTTTTTCCTCTTCATTCAATTTATACAGATGCGAATATTATCACAAATGCATTACGAACCAATCAAAATTTTTTATATCAAAATTCCAGAAGTAATGAATAATTCTCTCCTGTAGTGTATTCAAATGATCAATAATAATTTTATGAATAGTGTATTTCTATAAAACCGAATGATTCGGTTCCGTGTTTTTTAAATTTTTTTCTAAGAGTTTAATTAATAATTAAAAAAAATTTGTCACACCAAAGTGCCATGGCATAGTGATTGAGAATCACTGCTCTAGAAGTATGAAAATTAAAGACATATTAATAGAAAGCGGTTTAATTTTTTTCTATGTTTATATTACTATTCACAACGTCTATGTACTATACATTACGCAGTTTTCCAACCGCATATTTAGATATTCATTGCACTTGTAGATAAGGGTTGTGCACTTCTTCACTTCGCAGATGCAAAGAATATCTATGGGCAGCGTGAGTAACATAGATAATTTTGCCCACTGGTTTGGTTAAAGGGTTTTTTCTCAAATTGTTACATTGTCACGTTAGCCTAGAGCAGGGGTGGGCAGACTTTTCCAGGGTACGGGCTACTTCTAATTTTTTCAAGGTGTTGCGGTCCACCCAGGGGCGTAGGTGTAGTGAGTTAAAAGAAAGTATACAATACAGTGGAATCTTCATTTTACGAGCCTCTATTTTCCAAATTTCTCTATTTAGCGAACTTCCTCGTGGAACCAAGAACATTTTGCGATTTTCTTCGTAAAATAACCTCCAAATAGTGAGGAGCATTTTCTATTCAACGAAATTTTCCCTTACGATATGATTTTTTCCCCTCCATATTTTTTAAAACACCGTATTTACTCGAATCTAAGCCGCACTTCATTCCAAATGTTAATGTTACTGAGAATCGGGTGCGGCTTAAATTCGAAGGAATTTTTTTTTGTTTTTTGGATAGGGTATTTATATATAAAGCAATTAAGCTTCATGCATGCATTTGTAATACTGATAAAATAACCAATTATTCACTTCTTGTTAGTTTTCCTTTTAAATTTATTCTAATTTCGTAAAATTGGATATAAATTAACCATTTTAGAATATTTTTCCATTTTCGCAAAATCTTGTTGAGAATTTGTGGCGCGGCTTAGAATCGATGGTGACTTAAATTCGAATAAATATGGTATTTCCTGATCTTCGTGTGATGGAATGATTATTAAGTCTAATTGAAGGCGGTCACTCCAAAATGTCTTGGCGGTCCACCGATCAATCGCGATCGACTTAATGCCTACCCCGGGCCAAGAGGTTAGGCCTCGTGGCTGGCCTGTCGCGAGTTTGTGTCCTGGTGCCAATGAAGACCCACCACGTAGAATGGACCGATAACGTTAGTTCTGTCGAAGCTTTTAGTCCTACCGTTGGGGTGGTGCGATATTATAGAGAAGAGCGTTCAGCTCAGGTGTCTTCCTCTTTACTTGATCGAAGGTTTAAAATTACGAGGTCCGTAAATTGATTGAGGACTGGGAGACTTGGTCTACTGGCTTACGAGTCAAATCCTTCTTTCTCAAACCCAGTTTTGATATCAATCCCAGTTCCAGTTACGTCACGCATTTCTTAACAAACCATGGAACATTTGTTTCTTATTTGTATAGCTTCAAATTAAAAGCTACTCCCAATTGTCTTTGTGGCTCTGTTGAGGACGCTGACCATTATGTGTTCGCATGTCCTCTGACAAAGGATTTCCATTTGGTCTCTCCATCACAAAATACTAAAAAAGCCTGGTTCCAATCTAGAACTTCTCGTTAGAAATCCTTCCATTTACTCTAAACTAAAATTACGTATTAAAATAGCTTTTACAATCCGGGATCAAATTCCTTAGGTGGGATTGGATCGGTACTCTTATGAGGTCACAAGCGGGTTTTTCCCCCCCTTCAAATGTTTCTTGCCTTTCTTATTTGTACGGTGCATTTGTATTTTATGTTTATATTACTTTTGATGTATTTGCAAGAATGCTGGAATAATGTGTATTATTTTTCCATCTCTTACTCTTTATGTTCTTTATTATTATTTTCAGCATTGTATGTGTGTACCTTGCAATGACATATGTATTTCGTTTCATATACCTTTAATTTGTAATATGTAATAATGTGTGCTACCGTATAAAATGTTAACTATGATTTTGCCCAATAAAGGTTTATCGCGGTGTTGGTTGTTTCCCGGGGGATCGTTTTGTAGCTCTAAACCTCTTTCGGGTGAGCTCGGTTCCCTTGGGCATTCCGCCAATAATCTTAATAATATAAATCTTTCTCACTTAAATTGTTGCCTTTTTAGCCAAAACGTTTAAAGTGAAATCTTATCTTTTTATTAAATTTTTCAATATCTTTTATATGAAGGGAGGGAAAAAAAAAAGACTGGATTCTTGATATGTGAATCGTGTATAATCCTTGATTTTTTAATTCGATTTCGGGTTGAAGTTGATTTTATTTATACTCAAATTTATATTTTCATATAATATTGCTTTATAGTAAAAATAAATATAATCATAATTATTTCTCTAATTTTCTTTAAATATAAGTTATTACTTTCTGCTGTAAATAGAGCACAGGTGAGAGTTTATCCTTAAAGAAGGATGAAGTTAAAAATTTTTACTCAAATTTTTATTCTTTTAACGTATGTTTTCTTAAATTTCAGAAGCTAAATTGCTGCAGGAAGGTTATCCTGCCTACTGCACAAGCGTAGGATGGATTGGTTATAGTGATGAAAAAATTAAGAAGGTTTTGTTATTACTACTTTTTTGCTACTTCAGATATATATATATATTACCATATAAATAATTCTTAAATTTTACGGAAGTTATATGCTAAGATCTTCATAGTTTAAACCAAAGCTTGAGTAATAATTTTACAGTCTTGTATAGTAATTTTTCTTTTCAAATGGAAATTTGGAAGACGATTTATAATGAAAGTGGAACAAATTGGGATCTAAAAGAGAAGAATTTTGATTTGAAATACAAAAATAAATTCTGATAGTTTGTAACTTTATATTTTAGTTACCATTAAACACCTTTTCATTAATATTCACTAATCAGTTTCGTATCTTTTACGAAAGGGTTATAGATTATTCAATATGTATTAATTCTTTTTAATGTATGATTAACTATTAATATAAGCAGCATTATACAAACAATAAAATCAATATATATTTCTACTTTTGGGGATTAGTTTCGTAAGAAGATATAGTTTTTATCCGAAATTATACTCAAATATATTAAATATAGAATAAATATTTATCAGAAAAAAAGTGGTTGTGTTCATTCTTCTTGGTCATAATATCTTTTTTTTTTTGCAAAAAAAATTAACTACTTTATAACTTCAAGCATCCAATTTACTCTTTTATTTAAATCGCATAAAATTTGTCTTAAGTGTTAATGGTGTTCTTTAAACTTTAAAAAAATCTGTGTACATTTCACAATTGTATGAAAATGAAGATACAAGGACAAGTGCCAAAATGAACTTTAAATGAATGGCAAGCCGAAATGAATTCTTGCATGTAACAACTGTTGTTAAGTAAGTTACAACGATTACGAGTTGAAATTAATGTTGGTTACAATTGCTACAAGTTGTAGTTACGCAGTGAATAATATTATTTTGTTAACAGACTGAATGCAATTTGAGGGACTTGAATATTATTAAAATTAATAAAAAATATATTCGAAATTCGGATTCATTTTAAAGGCTTATATTTAAAGATTTCTAAGGTTATAGAATTGCAATGCGTAGAAGCAGTTTCATTATTTTTCCAGACATTCTAAGGAACAAAGTATCATTTACATTCTTCTTTCAACTTATCATTATTACTTTTAGAATATTTTTATTTAATCTACTCCCTTCCCTCTGAACCCGTTCAATTTTAAATTTTTTATTTTAAATAAAAGTCCTTGATTTGGAATAAAAAATAATTTCTATAGAAGCTTGAGAATTAATACTAAAAGAGTTTTATTTTGCTGAGGCAAATTAAAAGTATTAATTGGATAATATCTACTAAATCTTACAAAAAAAAAATTCTCTTTTATTCAATACGAGATCATTAACAGAATAGAATATAAAAATAAATTAAAAAAAAATAAGAAATAAATACGTGATTCAGCTTAATTGATATTTTTCAATTTATAAAGCTTTTTTTAACTTTTTTTGCCGTGATAAAAAAAAGATCTTTTGTTCGTATAAATACTATGTATTTCTCAGCAGTTTTTTTGTAGTTGATCATTGAAATTCTTTCCATACAGGTTAACTAGTTCGAAAAGCTGTACTTTAACTATTACGAAAAAAAAGGAAAAAAAAGACATTTTTTTATAACTAGTTCTGAATTCTTTCTAGAGTTAATACAAAATGCTTTGTTCTGTTTTACATTTTTTTTTAAAGACTAAATATTTTATTCATTTTAAAGCCTGTTGAATATCTCCTTTTTACATACCACTGTCGGACAAATGTTTTAAAAATGTAAATGGATTACTGGAAAAAAAATTCCAATGTATTTTTATTACAGCGAAAAAAGAGGATAAAATTCTTTCTCGTGAAAAAAAGTAAAATACATTTGCATAAGAGTTAAGAGATTTGATAACATATAAAAAATTTAACAATAAAAACTTTTTTAAGTCAGAAGTATGTTTAGCAATTAATCTCACGTTGTTATAGGGAATGTTTCTATACATTATAAGTCTTTGTGTAACAAAAACATTCGAAAAAGACGTTTTAGTATTAGGATTTTTTTTTATTCATCATTATTCCGTGCCTTTACATGATTAGAGATTGTTTAATTTCTTTAAAGGAATTTAAAAGAGTTATTCAGTTGTAATTAGGCAAATTAATCAACGAAATGTTAATTATGTGCAAAAAACTTTATTAACATGCTAATAAGATCTATTGTCTGACTATATGGGATGTAGTTTCTTTGTATTTGACTTTTGTTGCTATTTTTAAAGGATGTAACATATCTCTTTTTTTTTCAGCTTTGCAAACAAAAATTAAAAGAAGGTTTCACAGCGTAAGTATACATATTTGTCTTCAGATACAGGGTGTCCCCGAATGCCATGTACAAACTTGGAGGAGAGGTAGAGAACATCCTGAAGAGTCATAATTACAAAGGAAAGCATGGGCGGAAACGTAACCCTAACGGGATAAAGATACATAAAGACAGTAAGGTCACAATACAAAATGTAGTGTAGAACGCTGTATTACAAAACAATAATAAATTAAAAGTATGACATTAAAACATCTCAGGAAGTGTTTGAAATTGCTGCCATTGGCATGTATGCCTGCACGGCACCGACATGACATAGATTGGCGGGCATGTTCGAAAATATCAGGTGTTTTACGGATCGTAGCATCAGCGATGGATGTTTATGCCACCAGGTCCATTTCAGAATTGATGGACGTGTCATCAATCGGAACTCTGAAAGATCCATGTTCCGCCAGGTTCTGATGCCCCCATAGCGAACGTTTGATGTTTCGGTTGCCACCTCGGTGGATATATCTCCCCATACAACCGAACAGCAGCAACTCCATTTCAGTTGGCTAGGCCGTAGATGAAGTGGATATCCACCAACTCGGCGTTCGTATGACGATTCATGTTCATCGCACGATGTCCATGCCTGAAATGAGGAAACCACAAGTGCCGACCTTCCGAACTCACGTACAGCGCCACCCCCATAGCCTTCCTATGTAATTATGTCTCCTCACTATGTTCTCTACCTCCTCCATGTTTGTACATGGCATTCGGGGACACCCTGTATATATAAATATATTTTTATCTAAGAGTATAACTAATTTTCCAATATTAGTTCCCAAAGTATTTGGTAATTTAAAAAATTTATCGTGACATTCCACATCAAGGGTCGGTAACCTTGTAGCTGTGGTGTGCAAAAACTATCTACCAATAGGATTCAGGGTGCCACGCTGTTGGAAATATTTGAAACAATTCAACCCCGATGACAATGCATGTCGAGTTAGGGAATAGAGATCAAGAATATAGATTTAGAATTTAATTATATATAAATTTTGCATCATTTAAAGATATTTATATTAACACATAAATGAACAACATAAAATATAGTTATTCTTTCCACATAAATAAAAAAAAATTTAAATTGTACATATATTAAGTATTTTTAAACATATTTATAAAAATAAGAAATAGACAATATAAGGTAATTCTCTTCATTATAGTTAAATAAAAAGACAAATAAAATTTTTTTTAATACGAATCTAGTATTTGCACCAGCTCAGTTGTCGTCCACGTCACTTGACCATGGTTAAAAATTACGTGGTCCGTCGCCAAAAGCCCTCGTGTAGCTGAACAGTGCGACGTTAACATTCACTCACTCACGTCCCTAAATTAGTGCTTCTCAAAATTTCAATGTTTGTGACCCAATTTTCAATCATAATTTTCTTCGCGCCCCTAACGTACAATAACAATGTATTGATGACAATGAAGATGCACTATGTTGCTAAAGCTACAATACGACTTTAATTATAAATGAGTGATTGAGTAAATATTAACGTTGCACTATTCTGCTACTCGAGGACTTTTGGCAATGGACCTTGTTATCTTGAATCATGGTCGAGGATGACACCTGAGCTGACACCTCCTCTCCTAACTTCAACACCACACCATCGAGGAGGTTTGAGCTCTCGGCAGATTTAACGTGCATCGGACCACCTTTTTACGACCGCTGCCCTATAAGATAATTTACAGAGTTTTTACTTCATTTGTGTTAAGGTATCCGACTACGTTCGGAACCGTGATTTTGCAAAAGCGCATAAATGGATAATTTTCATGATATTTAGTGTCACTTAGATTAGAATACACGTATGAAATTTTTTTAAGGATATGTTGACAAAAAAAATTATTTAAATATAATATTTTGGGGAAAAAATTAACTTAGAATAATCTTTTTTCCAAATGTTCTTTTGTGAAAAATGCTTCTATTATAATAATATTTTGCCTGTATATAGCTCAGACCTCTCTACAGAGGCTCAACTAGAATTTTTGAAATATATAACTTAGAAGTGGGTTTATCCATATTTTATGACAACAGAGGGGAGCAATTTTAAGAAAAAAACGCCAAGAATTATTTCAATTTGTGATAACTCTGAAAATAATGGGAATTTTTCAAAAATTCTGGTTGAGCCTCTTAGAGAGGTCTTGAGCTATATACAGGCAAAATATTATTATAATAAACATTTTCACAAAAGGAAAACATTTGGAAAAAAGATTATTCTAAGTTAATTTTTTCCAAAATATTATATTTAAACAATTTTTTTTTGTCAAAATGTCCTTAAAACAATTTTATGCATGTATTCTTATCTGAGGGACACTACATATCATGAAAATTATCCATTTATGCACTTTTTAAAATTGCAGTTCCGAACGTAGTCGGATACCTTAAATGAACAATTTTCTTAAAATATATATATATATATATATTTTGCAGGTTCAAAGCTAAAGTTGGACAAAATCTAGAAGACGATAAACGTCGTTTATCTATAATCAGAAAAGAAATTGGAAACGACAATTTGTTTGTAAGTCAAATCTTTTACTTTACACAAACATTTTAAAGTATCCGACTACGTTCTGAACCGGGATTTTAAAAAAAGCGCATAAATGGATAATTTTCATGATATTTAGTGTCACTCAGATTAGAATACACGCATAACATTGTTTTAATGACACATTTTGATAAAAAAAAATTGTTTAAATACAATATTTTGGCAAAAAATTCACTTAGAATAATCTTTTTTCAAAATGTTCTCCTTTTGTGAAAAATGCTTCTATTATAATAACATTTTGCCTGTCTATAGCTCAGACCTCTCTACAGAGGCTCAACTAGAATTTTTGAAAAATTTACATTATTTTCAGAGTTACCACCAGTTGAAATAATTATTGACATTTTTTTCTTAAAATTGCTTCCCTCTGCTGTCGTAAAATATGGATAAACCCATTTCTAAGTTATATATTTCAAAAATTCTAGTTGAACCTCTGTAGAGAGGTCTGAACTATATACAGGCAAAATATTATTATAATAGAAGCATTTTTCACAAAAGGAGAACATTTTGAAAAAAGATTATTCTAAGTTAATTTTTTGTCAAAATATTGTATTTAAATAAATTTTTTTTGTCAAAATGTACTTAAAATAATTTAATGCATGTATTCTAATTTGAGTGACACTAAATATCAGGAAAATTATCCATTTATGCGCTTTTGCAAAATCACGGTTCTGAACGTAGTTGGATACCTTAAACAATCTAAGCTCATATTGCTTGTTAATTTACGTCAACATTTTAATTTATTCATTATGAAACCCACAAGTTAATGTAGAAAAATGTGTATGAAAGTAATTTGAATTAAAAGCAAGAAAAACTACTTTTATTAGCGAACAAGTTTGTGTGAAAATTGTATCATACATGGTTGATTTATGAAGTTCAATACCAATTTGTATTCAAAAAACTTTCTTCATTTATTTTGTAGCATCCTTATTACAACCCTTACAATTTGAGCCAACGATACAGAATAACGATCCATTCCAATCTTATTCTTTCTTTTAAAATATGCGGACAAAATAAATAACCTCGTTTGAAAAATGTTTTAATCTTCGATGCTATTCATCGAGAAAAGCTCTCGAAAACTTGTGAGGATTCATTTCCTTTTCATAGATTTTGGGTAATGATATCTTCTTTAATTTTATTTCGGATGAATAAGTTGTTGATAAAATCTTTTTTTTCTCGCGCCGAGGTGAAAAGAAATTTGCTTTCAGAATTTTTGAATATGAGGATCAAAATAGTTGGATATTTATTAAAGTAGTTTAATTGCATTTTTTGAAAGATATACGTACACAAACATCTCATGAATTTTTCACTAAAAATGTGAAATAAGGTTTTTTTCCCAATTCTTTTTTTATAAATTCGAAATCCTTTGTTAGAATAATTTAGTTTTGGATTTCAAAAAAAAGAATTTATCTCATTTTATCATAAATAGAGTTAAATGATTGAATTGAGTTAAAACATATTAATTAAGTTTATAAAAACCCGTTCTTTTGTAAGACGCTTAATGTTTTTGTATAAAAAGTAAATTAAATTTAAATTCTAAATAAACCTCGTGTATTTGTGAGAGGGAGGCAAATAAACTATTTTATAATTAAATTTTGTAAAGAATTTTACTTTGTTACTTTCCTTTTTCCATGTTTATTATTAATTAATATATTAATTACTACTAGATACAGTCAATTTAATGGTGTATGTGTTATATGTTACATTATATACTATAAGAAATAATAGCTCCATAGCCTGGCGCAAGGGCTTGTTCAAATGTGTAACTTTCCCCCTCTTTCTTTCCCTCCATTTTTAGAAAAAGAGAAAGATAGAGATAGACATAGAGAGAGAGAGAGAGACACGCACGAAAATATATAATACGCGCGCGAAAATATATTTCAATATATACCGTAAAATCCGTTGTATAACGCGCACTTTGAACACAAAAATAAGACCGAAACTTAAGGGTGCGCGTTATACACCGGGAATAAAAATGATAGCTTTAAAAATGGCAAAAGATATGAACATAAAAAAACTTTTCTTCTACATGTATTGAAACACTGTTTATTTAAAAGAAACGACTTGTGCCTTACGAACTAAAAAAAGAGTTGTAGTTCTAGAAGCATACTATATTTTCAAAAGTTTGGGATAATACCTCGAATAAATGATTTCAAAAGATAAAAGCAATGTATACTAATATTTTAGATTTCTTCGTTAAAAAGGGGGTGCGCGCTATACTGCGAATATACCTAAAAATTAAAAAAATCAGCTTGAAAGTATAGGTGCGCGTTATACACCAGTGAGCGTTATACGCCGGATTTTACGGTGTATAATAATCCATGATTATATTAAACTTAAAAAATATTTTTGTTCCTTTAAATATAACTTTTTAATGTTTAGTTAAAATTTTTGAAAGTGAAGGATCTTTTCCGAAATAAACATACGAAGTGTGACGCACGTACTCACTCTCTCACCCCCCCCAAAACACAAATCGAGGGCTGGTCCAATAAGAATCAGTTCTCCGTGAAGTATCACCTTCAGAATAGTTCCCTTCAGCATTCACACACTTCTGCATTCGGATTGCTGCCATTGTTGTGTAACAGTTCTGGAACGAGGTTTTGGAAGTCC
The DNA here is from genome assembly GCA_019973955.1 of Trichonephila inaurata madagascariensis. Classification (NCBI taxonomy): domain Eukaryota; kingdom Metazoa; phylum Arthropoda; class Arachnida; order Araneae; family Nephilidae; genus Trichonephila; species Trichonephila inaurata. The sequence goes on from BMAV01018237.1 coordinate 12,941, forward strand.
CTTTAGGAGATTTTCCCTTTTTTGCCAGAACTTCTTCGACTGAGGTAAAATGGGTTCTCTTTAAGCAAGATTTAAATGTGCGAAATAAAAAAAAAGTCGCATGGGGCCAAATCAGGTGAATAAGGAGGATGCTCCATCACAGTAGTGTTTTTGCTGATCAGAAACTGCTTGACAGACTGGACCATGTGAGCGGATGCGTTGTCTTGATGCAACAGCCATCCATCACACCTCAATTCTGGCCTCTTTTTCCTTATTTTTTTCTCGAAGTCTTTTTATTACTTCAATGTAGTCGCGTTGTTTAACAGTTTGACCTCTGACGTGAATGTTAATCCATTCATATCATGAATTTTGGCTATGTTTTGGTCTGCAATTGCTGACCTCGGGCGCCCAGTATGTTCATCCTCTTTCACACTGAATTTTCCTCTTGAAAACTTCTTATATCATTCAAACACATGTGCACGAGATAAAGTTTCATCTCCATAAGCTTCGGTTAGTATTTGAAATATTTTCTTGGCTGATTTCTTAAGTTTTGCAAGAAACTTGATGTTGATTCGACATATTTCCGGCAGAATGCAGTTGCACGTGTTAACTCAATGGCGCAGTACTCCCAACTGGTGTGATCGATTGAGGCGAAACTGGTCACATGGATGGAGGAGGTGCATGGGATGACTTCACCAAAACAGTTGCTGCCAACTCGGCTCTTTTTTAAAGCTACACACTTAGTCTCGTTTTTTTTTTGTGTCGCACCTCGTATGATAAAAATAGAATTTTGAGATGAAATTTCGTCAGAAAATGTTTCAAGGTATATGTACATATATATAAATATTTTTGAGTGAAATATATTTCTCATTAAGAGTATTTAAAAAATTTACTAACCCTAAATTTATTATTATTATTTTTTTCTGCCTTTTTTAGATGGTTGATGCCAATCAAAAGTGGGATGTGAAGGAAGCTATAGATTGGATGAAGGAACTGACTAATTTTAATCTGCTGTGGATAGAAGAACCTACAAGCCCGGACGATATTTTAGGACATGCTGCCATTTCAAAAGTAAGAAACTTTACTTTTAAACTTATTTCTTACTTCAGAAGAGAACATTTCTCATAAATCCAAATAAAATCTCTCTCTAAAAAAAAGGCAATATCAAAAAGGCTTCAGAAAGAAATTTAAAACATGTTATAAGATATAAATCTGATCTGATTCTGGTGGATTAAAAATTAATTCACCAAAACATTAACAAAATGCGAAATGCAAAATCTTTTTGGGAAAATGAAATAACTAATAACATCAGTAGCAAATGATTTTTTTTAAACAGGGTTTTTTTTCAAATTTTCCCAATTTTCGTAACATTTTTTTTTTAACCATAAACTTTGGAAAAAAAGGGCGCCGCTGAGTCAAGTTTAATTTTTTAAAAATAAGTTTTAATAATTTAATTTAACGGGGAGAAATTTTAATTTTTGCTGGTTTCTTTAACTACTTCATGTCGTAAACAATTCGAATTATAGGGAATATTTGGGTTTTTTAAAAGGGATCCGACTACGTTCGGATCCGTGATTTTAAAAAAACCCATAAATGGATTTTTTTTCAAAGATATTTAGGGGTCATTTGATTAGAATACATGTATAAAAAGGGGTTTTTAAAGGGCAATTTTGTCAAAAAAAATTTTTTAAATACAATATTTCGTCAAAAAACTAACTTAAAAATAACCTTTTTAAAAAAAGCCCCTTTTGTGAAAAATGCTTCTTTTTTATATAATAATATTTTGCTTGTATATAGCTCGAATTTCTGTACAAAAGGCTCAACTTTGATTTTTTAAAAAAAACCCTTATTTTCAGGTTACAACCATTTTTAAATAATTATTGGTGTTTTTTTTTTAAAATTTCTCCCCCCTGTTGTCGTAAAACAAAGGGTAAACCCCTTCTAAGTTATATATTTCAAAAAATTTTATTTAGGCCCTGTAAAAGAAAGGGCTGGGGTTTTATACAGGCAAAAATTTTTATTATAATAGAAGCATTTTGCACAAAAGGGGGAATATTTTGAAAATGGGTCATTCTATGTTCCCTTTTGTCAAAAATTTTCTTAAATAATTTTTTTTTAATACTATTCTTAAAAAAAATTTTATATACATTTTCTAATCTAAAATGGCATAAATATCATAAATTTACCCACCCCAAACCCTTTTAAAATCACGGTTCAACGAGTCGGATATCTTTAAAAAATTTGTTTTTTAAAAATTTAAATTTTTTTACTTATAATCACAAATGGGCCAAACCATGGTATTATGGTCCCAAAACAATCGTGAATAAAAAATTTCAACTCAATCGAGCGTTTTAAAATGTGAACAAAAAACGTTTTAAAGGTTGGACCGACATAGTTGAAATGTAGGAAAAAACTCATAGAATAGAATAGAATAGAGTAGAATAGATTAGACTAGAATAGATTAGAATAGAATAGAATAGAATAGAATAGAATAGAATAGAGTAGAGTAGAAGAAAACTCTTTAAAAAACTGAATTCGTAGCCTACTATTTTGCTAAGTAAAAGAATGATTTATTACATAACAATTTGTACCCCTGAAATTGTACTAATTTGTTTATAAATCAAATAAAAAAAATGAACAAGTGGCATTTAATAAGACAAGGAGAAAATAAAGGTATATATATAACTACCATTAGAGTAAAGATACATATTATCGCCTTTTCACAGTACAATTTCATTAGAAGAGTGTTAAAACCGTAATTCTTTGTCGCTCTCAGCGCCACACGACTTATCAACAGAACAAGCAAATGCCAATAAGCGGTTGCTTTCCATCATCCATTCGCAATTACGCTTTACCTAACATTAAAAGAAACCGCAGGCGAATTTATACGTCCGATAGATCAGATAACGAATGATAAATGCTCGTTGTTTGCTGGTGTGCAGTAAACATTAAACGTGCCGCAATTTCATGTCCATTTGTCAGGCTTAATGATTTACGAGACTTTAGGATAATGGTAACCACTACCTCCAAAAGTCAATCCGACAGAAACGAAGCATTAAAATTTTGATGGGGATATCTTTAACCACCGATGGATTTATCAAAGTGCGGACTTTACAAACATCCACTTGTCGGTAGGTGAGAAAATTAGCATCGTCAAGGCATTTCGTGGAGTGGGAGGCAAATTTTGGCAGGTCATCTTTCTTAAATGTGGTCAAGAACAACCCTTTTGGTAATTCGCACAACTCCTTTTCAGACTTAACTCTTTGAAATGGGGTAATTAAGCTTCCAAAAGTCTTTGCTCTGAATTTTGCACATCCCGCTCTGGTGATAAATCACGTTTTAGAGTGAAAATGTAAACACTGAAGGAATTGAATAATGGAACGGAAGTGTTTCGAAAATGGTATTCTTTTAAATTTTATGCACATATTAACCGAGTTTGAAATTTAAATAGCTGGGAGATTAAATGAATAAACGGTGTTTAATTGTGCATTACAAATTATTTAGTGTGATTACAGATTCCTTTCAATGATGAAATAATTGTTTCATACTCATATTTATTAATAGAGCCTTTCCTCAAATTAATAATTAAAGAGTGTTGCTTTAAAAGATTAATAATGAAATCTGAATTTTCAAGGTCATTCTTGTTATTAGTAAAAAACAAGTAACATAAGAATTTTTTTAACGTCAATTCTTACTTAGAAAAACGTATTGGTGCCATCTGTTGTAACTAGCTGTAACTACGACAAAAGTAACGCAGAATAAATTTAAAATTAAAAAATAAAATTTGACTAATGAATCAATATTTCAAAAACTGTATTAACATCAAGTGCTATCCACTACAATTTAAAAGAAATTTATTTGTACTTGAATGGATGAATAGAAAGTATTTAATTACCGATTGAAAATTTGAACAAAACACGCACGCACGCACGCACGCAGCACGCACGCACGCACGCACGCACGCACACGCACACACGCACACACACACACACACACACACACACACACACACACACACACACACACACACACAAACACACACACACACACACACACACACACACACACACACACACACACACACACACACACACACACACACACAACAAGACAAGACTGGTTGAATAAGTCATTATACTTACAGAATCAGTTCTCCGTGACATTGTTACCTTCAAAGTCGTCCTCTTCAGCATTCACACACATCTGCATTCGGTGCTGCCATTGCTGGTAACGGTTCAGGGACGAAATCTTCGGAAGGTTTTTCAGGAGATTTTCCGTTTTTGTCAGAACCTCTTCAACTGAGTTAAAATGGATTCCCTTTAAGGAAAATTTAACTCTAGAAAATAAAAAAAAAAGTTGCATGGAGGCAAATCAAGTGAATAAGGATGATGCTCTACCTCAGTAATGTTTTTGCTGGTCAGAATCTGCTTGACAGATAGGGCCGTGGGAGCCGGATGCATTGTCCTTTCAATCACTTCACAACTATGGCTATTTTTTCCTAATTTTTTCACGAAGTCTTTTTATTACTTCAATGTAGTGGTGTTGATTAACAGTCTGATCACTGAAAACCCGCTCAATCATTACAATTTCTTTAATGTCGAAGAAGACACTTAACATTGCCTTGAATTTTGGGGCGAACACATTCATCAACTTACACGCTGTCCCTTTCCCTCCTGAAAACCGCTTATGTGATTCAAACACAGGTGCCCGGGACAAAGTTTCATCTTCATAAGCCTCAGTTATCATTTGAAAGGTTTCAGAGGCTTATTTCTTAAGTTTCACAAGGAACTTGATGTTGATTCGCTGTTTCATTAGGCATTTTCCCGGCAGAATGCTGTTGCACGAGTTCATTCAATGATGCATTACTTCCAACTGGCGTGATCAGTTAAGCCGAAACTGGCCACATGGATAGAGGAAGTATGTGGGAGGATGTCATTAGAACAGTTGTTACCAACTCGACTCTTTTTTCAAGCTACACACTTAGTTTCGTTTTTTTTTTGTGTCAGATTTTGTGTCTATTTTTCTAGTCCCTTTATTGCGCTTGACTTTTAAGAGTCAATGGTCTTATGAATTTTGTCTGACCTTGTCAGGAGGATTAGCAACAACATAACAATAAAAAATGAGTCTAAGCCTGTAGGATGACACTAAGATATTTATCGATTAATATCAATCCTTTATTCTGCAGTAACTATCTCCATACAGAATTTCTTATTACGCTTAGATTCTTTCATCATAAAGTTACAGCTCACAATAAAATGAAACGAATGTACTCGCTATAACACCATGTTGGGTTTAGGAACGTCCGAAGACTCTTTGAGGCCCTAGGCCAGGGGTGGCGAATCTTTATGGATCCGCGTGCCATTTTTTCTGAAGAAAGATTTAATGAGGTATTGACGTGCCATCAAATAATTTTTACGTGATTATTGGTGAAGTAATAAAACTAAATACTAACTACTCAAAAATCTTTATTTACTACGAAAAAATACCCTTTTGCACTATACAGATGTAAATGTTTTAGTTATACGTGTAATTCAAATTAAAGAGTAACATTAGTGTGATTTCTGTTATTACGGATTAGAAGACAAATAACATATTAGGATTGTAAGACAATAAAAACGAGTGTGCTCCTCGCCACCCCACGCACCATGACCGATCACTTGCGTTTTTTCGTAATACTTCATAGTGAACTTTGTTATTTTGAACTAAAATGCAAACCGTTTTGATCGGTGGCTTGCCCAAAATATTGTTCGCCATCCCTGCCCCATTCCCAGAGAACTCTTAAGATTTTTTGAGGCCCTGTATCTCTATGAAAAAGAGGGCCTTATCTGAGATCTTTAAAAGTAGACTGCATATATATTTGTCAAATACTCGTTCAAACGGTAATTTGAATTCAATAAATGTGCACGACTCACAATCTCAAAAACCTAGACAAAAACGAGCTCGACCGATGACCGCATTTCAACTAAATGAGTTAAATGATTGTTTATGGTATTAGGCTTAAGTCTAGACGTGGACAACAGTCATCACATAATAATATAGTGTTACGACTTTAGTCAGTTGACATGCAGTTTGAAATTCCCTGTTTCTCGGAGAATATGTACGGTAATAATATTTGATGACATTAAAATTATCCGGATCATGATTTTATTAGACAATGTCGAGAACAAAACGAGGCCAACCCCCGAGGGCGAGGCCCTAAGCCCGGGCCCAGGCCTTAAAAAGCTCTGGTTGGGTCGTTTATGATGATTTTGTCAGCCGTCGAATACCAACTTCACGTTTTTGTAAAATCACAGTTTTAAACCTTCGTGTCGTGGTGAATGCGGGATATTAGATGCATTACAATTTTTTTCCAGATTAAGGTATCCGACTACGTTCGGAACCATGATTTTAAAAAAGCGCATAAATGGATAATTTTCATGATATTGAGTGTCACTTAGATAAGAATACATGTATAAAATTGTTTTAAGAACATTTTGACAAAAAAATTATTTAAATACACTATTTTGGCAAAAAATTAACTTAGAATAACCTTTTTTCAAAATGTTCTTCTTTTGTAACAAATGCTTCTATTATAATAATATTTTGCCTGTATATAGTTCAGACCTCTGTACAGAGGCTCAAATATGAATTTTGAAAAATTCACATTATTTTCAGAGTTACGACCCATTGAAATAATGTGTGTGTGTGTGATCGGCGTTTTTTACTTAAAATTTCTCCCCTGTGATGTCGTAAAACATGGATATAAACCCACTTCTAAGTTCAAAAATTCTAGTTGAGCCTCTGTACAGAGGTCTGAGCTATATACAGGAAAAATATTATTATACTAGACGCATTTTTCACAAAAGGAGAATGTTTTGAAATTTTTTCATTCTATGTTCATTTTTTGTCAAAATATTGTGCTTAAATAATTTTTTTATTGTAATACTATTCTTTAAACAATCTTATATACATTTTCTAATCTAAGTGACACTAAATATCATCAATATTATCCATTTATACGCTTTTGCAAAATCACGATTCCGAAGGTAGTTGGATACCTTAAGTAAAAAAAAAATGCAAATAGGAAGGATTTTTTTATATGAGTGCGTTTGTAATACATTTATTATAGAATGCTATATCTCTAGCTGATTTAAGGAAGAGAAAAGGAAACGAAAGGGAAAATTTTAACAAAAATAAATTGTGTTATAAATATTTAGAAGCACAAACGGAATGTTTTTATCTCTAAAGTTTATTTTTATAAATATACATATTGCACTTGAAATAAATCCGGTAAGTTGGTAAAAGGATGCATTTTTTTATGTTAGGCTCTGAAGCCATATGGAATTGGAGTCGCAACCGGAGAGCAATGTCAGAATCGAGTTATGTTCAAGCAGATGTTGCAGGCAGAAGCCTTGCAGTTTTGTCAAATTGATTCATGTAGAATGGGAGGTATTAATGAAATTCTTTCCGTTTATCTGATGGCTGCAAAATTTGGTGGTAAGTCAAAAAACCTTATGAAAATTATTATAATTATTAGTTCTTTTGTGTTTCTTAGATAATAAATGCAGGTAGCTTTGTAATATTATAGATCCATAATAGACTAACAATATTTCGATTGAGTGAATGAAGTTGAATACATGCAATTAAATATAAAATTTTATTTGTTTGAATATATTTTAAAATACGAGTGCTGCAATAAAAATTAACCCTTTATGTATCGCATTATGATTTACTGCAAATTTTTTCATGCAATATTTTTTTTTTGGATCACTGCATTAAAAATTCAGGGATATACATAAATACAATACTCAACTTTTGGAAATAAAATTCGTTAGAGCTAATTAATTAAATTGGTGTTTTAAAGTACCGTCAGCACACTAAAATCTCAAATATTCTGACAATACGAAAAGAACGAATGACTTTTTAAACCCAGTTTTAACTCTTAAAAATGCTAAATATCTACAGAGGATGCTAATATTATACAGCACAAATATTTAATTTTAAAGATTATTAAATTCTTAAAATTTGTTTACTTTTTTTACACAAACTTAATTTGATGATATTCAAAGAAACAGTTTTTTTTCATTAATACACAGAAATTCATTGCAAGTTGTGCATTTTGAGTGAGGTTTCGATTAAATGTTTTTAAAACACTGCATTCTGGGGTAAGAAATGCAGTATTTTCTTAATATGAACTGCTACACTTTGAGTTCAGCCCCTTGAACGTCATCCTAAGGATCTAACGAAAATTTTAGCAGATAATTTGCTGGGACTTCTTCATCAGAAAAATCATTTGTTAGTACATCACTGATTTCAGATGGTAGGCTCTATAACAAATCCAAAGCCTCTTGAAGACTGAGCTTCTTTTTTTACAGATTCTCTTAAGAAAAGGAGAAATAATGATAAAAACAATATTAGCACCTTTAACATCTCCAACTACCTTTAAATCTCTGTTATACATAAAGGAATTAAAACGATGTTATATAATTTTTTAAATAAGAATACATATTTCATTTAATTTTGTGGCAAAAAAATACAAGCTCGGATTAAAAGTTACAAATTTTTTAAAAACATTAAAAAAAAAAAAATAAATATATTAACTACTTTTTCGGAACAAAAATGACAGTTTTCGCAATCTGATCAAAAAGTCAGCTGAAAACGCAACTTCTGCTGTAAAACTATTTGCTTTCCTCGCTAAAATAACCATAGAACCCATACTGCCATATGTCTTGAAATAATGGATTTCAAAGAATATTTCTGCTAAGTATCGTCAGAGTATTCGTAAAAATGGTTGTTCTATGTAATTTCAAAGTGAGAGGTACTTATAAGTACCGTCGGTACATAAAGGGTTAAACGACATTAGGTTCATTTTTGCTTAATACCAAAAAATTTAAAAGATAATCCATTTTAAAAATTAAAGTTCCGTCCTTTTTCACAATGAAGAGGTGTGTGTGTGTGATGCTGATAAAACAGTTTTTGAATACACTCAAATACTTAATACAAAATATAGGTATTGAATACTTAAACACAATATATAGTCAACATCACTATTATAAAATACACAATGAAGTGAGTGGGTAACTGCTAGAATATTTCAAATTTTTAGGGATGTAGTATGATATATATAAAAAATGATATTACTTTTATATCAATAATAGCATATATCAATATTTGAAAAAGTATTTGAGGTTTAAATTCTATACTTCAGTATAAAGAAATGTTTTAAATTCTTCATTTTCTTCATGAAGAAAATGCAGAGAGAGATAATCATTTCTTTATAAATAGCCCATGGGCAACATTCTTAAATTCTTTACAATACTTCTTTTTGCCGACAAATAACAAACTTACGCTTGGGCAATATTATCTGATAAATTTAAATACTCTTTGCTCAATGAATAAATTTTTAAGATCCTTTTTTTTATATTCTATTGTAATAATATACATCATAAGATCCAATATCATCTGAATGAATAAAATACTTGAATGCATTGCATATTAATAGGATCATTGACATATGCAAAATACGTTTTCGGAACAAAATAAAAATTTAAATAAAAAAAAACGGCTGTCTTCATTTTTATGTCCAAAGAACAGATTACATAATATTTATGTACATACTGTATAATATTCATGTATTCAAAGCAGTATCTATAAAAATGTAAAAAGCTGAATCTTATCCAAAAGCTATTACCACGACCTGATGCTCCCGAAAAATTCTGAAAAAAACAAAATGGCGAAAGAACATAAAAATGAAATTCTTATAGCCATGAAGTTGTGTTCTTTCTTGCTGTGTAGATATCTTCTCTGAGATTTTATTTTTTATGTGTTTACTTTTTTGTTTTGATGTTTCTGATTACCGAACACATCTCAAAAATATTTCTTGGCTAGATTTTAGAATGACGTTCTTGAACTTGGATCTTTCAGTTATACTAGAAGCAGGATTTATGAAAGTATCGTGTTTTTTTCTATGTATGGCATTAAATAATATTTATCTCTACTTTTGTTGAAGAAACGAAAAGGGATGAAAGTTTTAAAAGTATAGAAGAAAGAATTTTTTTTTTTGAAAAAAAGTCGAAAGAAGTTTCTTGTATTCAGTATTCTGTTTTACGTGATATATATTTCTCTTTCTACTTTGAGTTTTTTCCGAAAGTTATTCAAGATTCTATCCTCTGTTTTTCTAAGATTTATGTTTATGTTTTTATCTTCCAATATCTCTGCATATTTTTCAAGATGTTTGTGATGGTAGAATCCTTTCAACCAAAGAGAGAATTAATTATAACTTAGATTGAAATTTAACTTGGTCATTAATTTTCCGTCATGTTTTGCATATGAATACGTATGTAAATTAATTTTTCAATTCCTACTATTAGCTCACACTCTCTATATATTTATTTATTTATTTATCTTGGTGGAATTTTCAATCGTTAATAAAATACATTTTAAAGCCCTCAATTGAGCTGAAATTTTATATACATGATTATTTTGGATGACAATACAATAATTTAATTATAATTAATAAAAATTAATTGATTAAAACAAATACAGTCACGTTGGCATCATTTTTGGCGACTTAGCGACCATTTTGGCGACTTGTGTCAAAACATGAAAAGGTTTTTTTCTCACGTTTTAAAGCATTCAGTTGAACCGAAATTTTATATACACGATTGTTTTGGGTAACAATACGATACTTTAATGATAACACTGGGCAACAAAAAAGAAACATTTTTGTGTCTCAGAAAGAAAAATATGTGATTTTGATAGCATTTCTTCTCCTGAATTCAAAATGATACCGGTTTTCTTCATCACGCAAGGTTTTTGAGAGACAGGCATTTGTAATTTGAAACACTTTAATATTTTCTACATTTCCAAGTACACAATATTCGAACATTCGGACTTGCCTAGAAATTAAGAAATCACGATTTTCTTTTATATTTCTCCTGTGGAGTATCCCTCTTGATGGTCCAACAATAATCGGCCAGAATATTAGCATTCCATTTGCCTTGATATCTCTTTTCTATCACTGAAATCTCCTGATGAAAGCGTTCCCCGTGTTCATCGCTCACTGCACCAAGATTTTCCGGGAAGAAATCTAAGTGCGAGTGCAGGAAGTGTATTTTTAAGGACATATTACAGCCCAAATTTTTATAAGATGTTATAAGATCATGAACAATATCATGCGCGCGGTAATTTTCCGCCTTTAGAGATTTCCCAAAAAAACGCGTGTGTTACATTTTTGAATGCTTGCCAAGCTGCTTTCTCCAGTGGATATAATAGTTCCTCAAACTTCTCATCATGCATTAGTGATCATATTTGTGAACCCACAAATATCCCTTTCTTTAATTTTTGCTTCACTTATTTTAGAAAACTTCTGTTTTAAGTATATGAAACCAGGAGTATTGCCCATGGCTTTACGAAATTCTTCATTAATCCTAGTTTGATATGTAACAGAGATATATACACAATTTTAGGATTACACAATGCATCATGTTTCACATTTTTCTGTCCAGGAATGAATGATTTGTGTTTAGACCATTTTTTTCTGATGTAATGGGTTTTTTTTTCTGTCTCTACTATCCCAAAGACACATAAAACAACATTACTTTGTGTAACCAAGCTGCAGACCAAGAATAAGTGCAATTACCTTCAAATCACCACAAATATATTCCATTCATACTCTGCATATTGAAGCTTTGCCAATATAAATTGAAAGTTTTCATGTTTCTTTCATACTAGTAGAGTGAGCCACAGGTATTGGTGAGAATTTATTTCCATTATGCAGAGGTATTTCTTTTAAACTTGCTTTGGAGGAATCAATGAACAAGCGCCATTCTATATAGGGTTATGTTCAATACCAAATGTCTCCATAAGAGAAGAAATGTCATTACAAAACACTAAGCCATTTTCTTCAGAAAAATAGTCTTTACATTGAGAATGACGACTACGATAAGTACATATCTTTGTATTCTTTTGAAGAAGATTTCATCCTTTTAGCCGGGAACCAAGCATTTCAGGCTGTTTTTTGGATAACTTTAAATCTCGTATGAGATCGTTAAGATCTTCTTGAGTCAATAAATGAGGCTCTGATGAACAGCATGGTTCAAAAGTTGTATCACCACAAACTGTTTTTTCTTCTTCCTTACTTCTATTTTAACTGAGCTCTCTTTAACTAAAGTCACATATTCTGGAGGCTTTGGTATGGGCAATTCTTCGCTGTGTGGAACTGGTCTCATTGCAGATTGCAAGTCAGGGTACACCACTGTATGTTTTGAATTTGACGTAATCCCTTTAATGTTTTTTAAGCAAAAATAACAGTCAGAGGAGTGATCTTTGGGTTCTCTCCAAATCATAGGGATAGCAAATGGCATGTGGCGTGTGCCATTCTTTTATGCAGTGAGAAGCCTACTAAAAGATAAAAAACAGATATGTGGGGCCCAGGCCCTTGTTTGGTTCCACATTTTACATTCAAAATAAAGATCATAGCACTTTTTTCGAATGGAGTAAGGTTTTGCTTTTGGGACTTGAGTGTCACTTCACCACATATATAACAAAAGTTATGATGATTTAAACAGGCTCTATACATTTTGTAACTAACAACAAATTAAAAGAAATAAAATTGTAAATACGTAACATACAACAATCCAGACACAAAGCACTCACAATTACGTGTTTACTGGTTCACAACTATCTCACAACTGACATCGTTCTAATGAATGAATGCATGCTAGACTAGACCATATCTGTGCCTTTCTGTTGTGTCTGGTGCCAAAGTGTCTGTACATATCTGAACTTGCACAGCAGTAGCAATGATACCATTTAAATTAGCTCATGTGGTTCCATCACATTTACAATGCTCTAGGAGTTTTTATTTTACAATGGACAAATGGTCGTTTATTAAAAAAATATTTAAATACATTAATTGAGATAAAAATTTAAAAAAACCTGTGGGTGATGGAGAAATTCTGAATACATATTTGAAAACATGATAAAAAACTACATTAAGTACAACTATTGGTACTCATGAGACAAAAATCATGTTGACCAGTGTAATTAATAAAAATTAATGACCACTTAATGTTGTGATTCTGTCCTATGTATATACATATTTATATTAATTGTAACTATTTAATAAAAAGTAGCTAAAAAATAAAATTGATCTAAGTAGAAATTGACTTTTAATTTTTTTTGTATTACTTGTTAACTGTAAATTTAAAAACATGTATCTTGTGATTCTGTCTTATTTGCATTGTTTAAAAACATGCAAAACAAGTATCATGTATTGTTAAACAATGACAATAAGACAATGGACACAAGTTGAATAGTAGATTCCTTGCGGTTGAGAAAGTAAGGATTAAAAAGGAAATTTTATATCCCTTCTTTCTCGTCTATGAACGCGAGAGCTCGGTCACGTGATTTATTTTTATGGGTTTTGACAGACCACATGATGTTCTGAAAGCAGTTAAGCGAAGAAGGATTACTTTGGTTGATCTTTGAACCAAACTCATCCTTTAAAAGATTTACTTTAGGTTGAAACATCAAACACCAGTTCTGTGAAGAATAATTTAAGAATAACATTTTATCATATTAAATAATATAACAAATACAGAGTAAATAATAAATAAAGGTTATTTTAGCGTTAATTTTTTGAACCAAGCTTGTTTTGTAAGAGATTATTCCTATCGGTTGAAATATCGGCCAACTGTTCTGTGTGGATTAATAATATTGTTACAAAATTTTCTTTAACATTATTTAATTTTGTAAAAAAAGGGAAAGTATGTATGTAAGAACTTGAATTAAGTATGTGAGAGGTTGGTACCTCTCTCTTGGGTACCTAGATATGTGGGAGGTAAGGAAGAAACACTCGATATGATCCAATTAATCTATTTATTTATCACACACACAATGAAAAGACACAATTTCAACTAACGACGACGGTAAACAACGACGACGGTATTCAACAACGACGGTAAAACATGAACGATTAGGAAACTATCAAACTTGATCCTTACTTTATAAGGGATCTAACCTATCATCCGATTTAACCTAATATCAATTTAATCTCAGTGAACTATCGTCGCTTCAAAACTTCCTCCTAATAAATATCTTAATCACAATAATTCAAACATGATACCTTTAATAACAGTCTCACTTGGTTTCTGGCTTATTTCCTCTCCTACTATCTATTACAAGCTAGAAAACCTTCATTATATATATAGTAAGTTAATTTGAATATCACGATTTTTTTCTTCCGAAGGGTTGGTTGTGAATAACGCCAATCGATAGCCCAAAGATTTCCTAAGAGGATTAATTGAAGGATCGCGGATAAATTCACCACAAGTATTTAGCAATATTTATACGGTTTTAAGTGGACTAAGGATTCCAAACTATGCTTTGATTTGAACCTCACATATCGTTCATAAAAAATTTGTGATTTCACCATTAACCCTTTACAACAAGGGAGTCAAACTCAAAGGCTAATTTAGGCCAAGCAAGTATTGTTTAACTTTAGGTGGACCGAAAAATCAACTATTCATAGAAACTTAGGTTTATTTCGAATAATTTATTATAATAATTATACATCAAAGAACAAGAAAGCTTTAATATTTACGTCCTGGCACTTGACATTTCTTCACTGATACTATCTTTCCTATTTTTGAGGAGAATTTTGTTTATTTTATTATATATATAATAATATATATAACTTATATATATTATATATATATATATAGATTATATATATATAATATATATTACTGTGTGCCGATATATTGGCTGGGCAGCAAAAATGTCCGCATGTGACCCGCGAATTTGACACCCCTGCTTTACAAGACCTGGGTAAGTACAAATACCACCAACTTCATTTATTTTTAAATGTCAATGGAAACCTAGCTTCCTACCTAAGATTTGTGCTACTAGCATTTTGGCTAACATGACAACTGATTTCTGAATTTCAAGTCGTAAAGGCAAAGGACTACCTGTACGTTTCCTGAACACCAAGAAAACTATTCTAAATGACTTGTGCTTGATCAAGATGATTATATGCCAACTTTACAAAAAAAACAAAAAAACATAGACTTTGCCATTGTACTGTACCAAATGACGTCTTATAGCATGGGTAAACTGGGCCCGGGTCCAGGGCCTCAGCCACAAGGGGGCCTCATCTCATTCTTGACAAGATCATGATTTAAATACTTTCAACGATCAAATGCCTTTTCCGGTTTTATTTTCCTAAAAACCGGGAATTGCGGATGATTTGGAAACTGGCTACATGTTATGATCGTCTTCCTGGGCCTACCACCATACACCATTATTACTCATTCCGTCAAAAGGCGGTAGTCGGTCGAGCCGGTTTGTACGATGGTAAGTGATGCCCATTTATTTGTTTCGGGTTATTGTTTGTAAGAGTATTAGAGACAACGTACGCTATGTGCTGTCTACTTTTAAGGTTCATAGGTGAAGCTCTACATTTGTGTAGGGGCCCAGGACCTCAAGAAGTCTTAAAGCGTCCCTGGCTGTATTAAAGCACATGAGAAGAGAACAAGATACGTTTGTATAGATTGCGATATCTCGTTCTAAGTTGATCCCTGTTATTTAAAATTTCATGGAAAGTAAATGTATAAAGTCTAAAAACATTTGAATACAAAGTACATCTAATTTGTAATCCCTTTCGTAGATTTTAGAATTTCTAAATTATATTTTATAAGTATCATGTAATGCGATATAAAAAGAAAGGCACATAACGATGTCCTACCTTTGAATGGTTCCCTGTGGGCATTGGGAAACACGCTTCCCAGAAAGTCTTTAAAAACAAATTAATTTTAGGTAATTGGCTAAATGAATTTCATTTTTCATTTCTTACTATTAGTTCACTCTCTCCCTATATATATTTATATGTATATCTTGTTTCAAACTTTCAATCGTTAATAAAATACTTTTTATTCATCCAATGAAGTTCAAATACATTTTTTAAACTTGTAGTGGATGACACTTGATATTAACACAGTTCTTCTAAATATTAATTCATTAATTAAATTTAATTAACTAAAATAAAATTTTTCTTTTTTGACCTAAGTGGAATTGACTTAATTTTTTATATTTTTTTATATTACTTGTTATTAATCAATCTCAATCTCAAATATATTTTAACATAACTTTACTAAAAAAAAGAGGCCCCATAATTCTCCTTATATATGTTTTATTAATGCCATCATTATTACTCTTCAAGTTTATGTCAAATTACGTTAGACAGATAATGATGAAGCTAGGCTAAAGATATTGATATCGACATTATTTTTATATTAATTCCATAATATTGGAAAATAATTAGAAAGTGCTAAAGATCGTTTTTAGAACACTTTTTCCTATTTTTCCTGCAACACCTGTTACTTCACCAAAGATTAAATGATGCAGTGTACATTAAACCAAAAAAAAGGCAAAGGTGAAATATTTTCCGGCTTATGAACTCGAGCATGATAATTCTTTAGGGATTAGATGAGATTATTATCTCGCCTTTTGATCAGAGAACACTGCTTCAAAATTCCGTTAAAAGTGTAAATCTATTTATTTAAAAGGTAAATACTTTGGAGAAAAGGATTAACAATAAATCATTTTTAAGGAATGAATTCTTCGTTAATATTTAATTTCTTTTATATCGTCCAAATGAATTTTAAATTTCTCCAATGAATTCTAATTTAATGGAGTCCGTAAAGTTTGAAGAATAAGTGCGATTCTGTGATGAAGGGAAACTAGTTCATGTAAGAAAAAAAAGGTTAATTAAAAATATGCTCTAAAATGATAATTTAATCGAGTTGAGTTGAGTAGTCTTTTTTGAATTAGATTACTAAATGATGATTATTATGTTACTTTCAGTGGTGATTATTAATTAAAATCATGCAGCACCTCCTAACAAATGAGAAAATTTGAATAGGCCGACAAAGTTAGGTTTTCCTTTGAATGAATCCAAGGCTGCTTCGATTTTATTTTGAAGTTAATTTTGACTAAAGTTGAAGAACAGGAAGTAATTTGAGAATTAGTACTTTTTTTTGGCGGATGCATCATTAAATGTTGATGTAATTTTGCTCAAAGTAATTTTGCTGTTTATGTGCTCAAAAAGTTTTGAAACTAGTTAACTGAAATTTTTGTGTATGTTCTGTGTAACAATAGAAGTGTTTTAACCTTCAGATTTATCAATCACTGTTTTATTACAAAATTTACAGTCTCTTATGTGGATATAATCACTGCTATTTTAAACAATTTCATATAAAAACTAAGGTAAATTGCTCTAGTTTTTGTAAAAAATAAAATGTCTCTTATCCTGAAGGTCATTTTAAAAATGAGTAGCAAAGCAACACATCGAAATTGAAAATTTGTTCATAAACTTTTTCTATAGAATTGGCCCGTTTATTTAATTTTTTGTAAGTTTTTATCAATGTTTCTCATTTTAGTGATAATAATTTTTTTCTCTTCTTAATTTAAGCATATTTTTCTTAAAATGTACTAAATAAATCTAAAAACCACGAAAAATTTCCTCATGTCTCCATGTTTTTTTAAAAAAAATTGTTGCAAGTAGTCGAATACCTTAAAAGTAATTTATTGGTTAAAACACAAGAAATGAAACATATCACATGACAAATAGAGCAACTTATTTTCAAAAAGAATGAATAGTATATCAAAATATGCTATTTTTTATGCTAATGAAATTACCATATGATTTTGATATTGGGTCATTTGTTACCAGACTGTTATGATTGCAAATTATAGTATACTTCCTATATAATGTCACCAGATGACGCTCCCTCTCTTGGCAATGAGCCAGAATTTTGTAAGAACAATTGCAGTCCAATGTTTCTAGTTCCTATATAGTCCGGAAATAAATACATTATTTAAGGTCCGTCGTTGCTAAATAAGGACTAAAAGACATTTTTCACATACAAAGTATACAAATCTGCACTTTATATTTTTATCTTATAGTCTGGGTTTTGTAATGATCTAGTGCAGTGGTGACCAACCTTTTTGGTTAAGAGTGCCACTATTTGATAAAAAATAGTTATGAGTGCCACTTCTAAATTTTCCAACAAACAAGCATGGAAAAGCGAAAAAATGTTACTTACAAGTTTTTATTGGATTTTTAAACAAATAGCACATTTTTTAATGCAAAGTGATAAAGTAGCCGAAAATGTGGATACAATCGACGCCAAACAAAAATTCCTGCTAACAAGTAACATAAAATTTTTTTTAAGTCAATTCCTACTTAGATCAACAAAGAAAATTTTTATTTTAGCTACTTTTTATTAAATAGTTACAATTAATATAAATATGTATATACATATGAAAGAATCCCAACATTAAGTGGTAATTAATTTTTATTAATTATCATTAAAGTATCGTATTGTCATCCAAAACAATCGTGTATATAAAATTTCAAGTTCAACTGAATGCCTTAAAACGCGAGAAAAAAAACCTTTTCATGTTTTGACACAAGTCGCCAAAATTGTTAAGTCGCCAAAGTGGCTGTGTTTGTAATTCCATAAATATTTTGTTTTAATCAATTAATTTTTATTAATTATAACTAAATTATATTGTATATTATCATCCAAAATAATCATGTATATGTAATTTCAGCTCAATGGAGCGCTTTAAAATGTATTTTATTAACGACTGAAAATTCCACCAAAATAGATAAATAAACAAATAAATAAATATATAGAAAGTGAGAGAGTTAGTAGTAGGAATTGAATAACCTTTTATCATAACATTTTCAAAATAAGTTGTGAGTCTTTTCTAATCAATAACGTCTTTTTCATAATGCATCCAGATGAAAAAGCAATCAAAACTAACATTTTTTTACGTGTTTATTGTTGTTGTCGCCAATAAAAACCTACTTGGCGAGATTTGCGCCGTCGAAACGGAAAAGTACCATAAATAAATATAAGCAACTAAGTATGCATATAAATATAAATTCAGTCTTCATGTCAAGGTTTGAGAAGTTTAAAATGGATTATTTATTAATTGTAGTTATTATACATATAATGGTATATTTATTTAAAATATGTATAGTACTTAAAATGAATTAATAGTATAGCTCTTAAAATATCTGTTTGAAACGTCACTTACTCAGATACTAGATGAATAAAATAGTAGATAATATATAACTTCACACAATTTAGCTTCTAATACTTGTAGTTTAAAACATGAACATTACTTATTCACGAGATAGCTACTTAGGAGCAATTATATTTCAAGAAACGTCGAAACTTGGTTGAAATTTCAATTTCTCTTTCAAAAGGCATTATATGTCTACAATAGTACAATTTAAAATTTAAATTATTGATGAATAATCGCAATTAGCGGGTCAAAGCTATCTTCATTATATACATTCACTAGAAAGTTTGTTGAATAAAATAGCTATGAGAAACATAGATGTGTATCACAAAACACGGAGAAAGTAATTCACAACGGGCGAGGGAAATTGTCTCTCATCTTTAATTATACTTCACATTTAACTAAGACACAATTTTCAAAGACCATTTCTCGGTAATGATATTAATGATGATAAATGATAATGGAAGTAAATGATATTAATTAAATCATATGCTTAATTAATTATTTTTCAGTCCCTGTGTGTCCCCATGCTGGCGGCGTTGGACTGTGCGAATTAGTTCAGCATTTAGCAGCGTGGGATTACATATCTGTTAGTGGTTCTTTTGACAAAAGGTAAATATTGTTTAATAAAATCAAATAATTAATTAAATATTCTATTTGCTCTCGTAAAATTAGTGTTTAACCGAAAGAATTCGAAAGGAAAAAAAAATAACAAAACATCAGAATCAATCAGAACAGTATCAAAAGAAATAAAATAATTTTCCCTTTCAATTCGTTGTTCCATGATGTAACATATGTAAAATTCTCATTTCATTATTATTGAAATAACTATGACTGGAAAACGATAAAAAATTACTTACGTGATTAAGAATGCACGTTGCATTAAAGAAAGGATTTAATTATTCTTTTTCAAAACCATAATTTTATTTAAAAAAAATTCGCTCTCTTAGATTTTTATGATTTCGTTTTAAAAGATTCTTTTTCTTTGATTTAAATAAATCGTCTGCTGTGATTAATGTCACGCCTTTCTCGTTAGAAGAAGAAGAAAGATTAATTTAAATGGTTCGTTTGCTTTGTTAAAAATATCGTTTGGTTTATTTGTTTTCGCGCTTTCGAATTTTCTTGGGAAAAAGAATGCCGCCGTTTTGTTAACTCGAATAAGTGAATGATATAAAAGTTTTCCTTCTGAAAAAAAAAATAGAAAAAACTTAACAAATGAGATTATTTGATTTAACGATTAATTAAATCGTGGAATTCTCGAGACTAATAAAGTTATTAGATTTAATGGCTCTTGAATAATATTACGTTTAAGATCTTGCTTAATACTAATGTATTCTTTCAGAATGGTGGAATATGTCGAACATTTACACGAGCACTTTGAAACTCCTGTTACTATAAGAAAAGGCCATTATATGCTGCCTTTACGGCCTGGATACAGTACAAAAATGAAAGATAAAACGATAGAAGATTATCAATACCCAGATGGCAACGTTTGGAAGGAAATGTTTCAAGAAGGAAAGTTTACGAAACCTTTGTAAGGATATTGTTTTACGGGATATTATGATGATTATACAAGATGTTACTGTTGTATAAAATAACCAAGAGCATTAATGATTATTTTTCTAAGATAAATATAATATTTGTTTATTTTTGTAATTTATATACATATCTGGCTTGTATTTATTGATTGAAAAAGGTAAAGAATAAATAATTAATTATTAAAAAGAGTATGCTTTATTATATTTATGTGTGTATGAATTAATTCTTATAAAGAAGACTTAAAAAGAATAATTTTGATGTAATATAAAAAAAGAGTGCAAATGTTAGATTTTTTCCCCAAAAGACTATTATATGATTTTAATTTACATAAAATAATTGTAATAAGTGTTTAAAAGTGTACCTTATGTAGTATATTTTTATTGAAAAATTAAATGTTTGTTTTAGTCACTAAAGATGAGATGTAAGCCACAACAACCCCCCCGTAATTTTTAAATTATAAACAAATTATGTGAAAATTTTACAGATACATAGAAATACTCATTTTATTAGAAAAAATGGTAAGATTGATGTTATATTTCTTGGAACATTTAAATTTTTTAAACGATGAATTTCTTAGAACATAAAGAATGAAGAGATTTTGAACTCTTTTTTTTTTGTTGCAGTTTCTAAGGATATTTTAAAAGTAACATCGTCTTTATTTTCTAAGGAAATTAGTACGATTCTAGTAAAATATGTGTAAGTGATACATTGTTGCTTGAAAACTCGGGAATTTCATTATAATTTTTAGAGATTTATGCATCATAAAAGTAAAACACATTTTTTTAACAGTGATACTTATCCAATTATTTAACGTTTTTTTAGAATGATGGCTGTATTTGTTGTTCGAATATATCAACTGCTTTTAAATACAACCTCTGACAATAAAGTTCAGTGAATGAAGTCAGAACGGCTGATCTGGCAACCTCCATGAGCACAAATGTGTCTCAACTGAACAACGGTGGGGGCAAGTGTTGACCATCTGCCCCCACCATTGCTCAGTTGAGAATCATTTGAATTCCGTGTAAGACTTGCTTAACAAAGTGCTTACTTAGTACATTGGTTCTTAACTGAGAACAGGAAAATGAATGAACAAGAGATCAGTTTAAAGCTTTGTTTTAAACTTGGCAAGATACCAAAAGAAACTTATGCGATGTTGATACGTGTTTATGAAGATCTAGCACTGTCCATGAAGTGTGTGTACGAGTGGTTCGCCCGTTTTCGAAAAGCAATTAAAGTGTTTCTGACAATCGCAGTTGCGTAAGACTGGCGACCTCCGTCAGTGACGAAAACATCAAGAAAGTGAGGACATTAGTCACTCAAGATCGTCAATTAACTGGGCGTATGATAGCTCATGAACTGCAGATTAACCGCGGTCTGCGCGACAAATCGTTACCCAGAATTTAGGAATGAGAAAAACATGATATTGTTATTGACGATATTCTTAACATTCAACGAAACGTGACGAGACTTTTGAACTACATCCCAAAAGAAGACTTCTTGCATAGTTTTCAGGACATGTATAGCACATCTCAGAGGTACACAGTTATGGAAGGTGACTATTTCGAAGTACAGTAAAGTAACTTTCGTTAATATTTCATCTACGTTAATGTTACAGGACTATTCACCGAACTTATTGTAGAGGTTGTAATTTTACTTAGCGTATTATGTTATAGTTTGTGTGATAGAAGTATTAATTAAATTACACGCACTCAAATAAAAAACTTTTGCATGCTTATTGCGGATAATGTTATCTAATTAAATGCTTCTCTGAGATTTCCACTTTAATAATAATTTCAATAACTATTTCACTTAACTGATATAATATAAAACAATTTTATTTTTATAATACATAAATTAATATTTTCTTCTTGAAATCCGAATAATGTATTCTGATTCCAGATAGCAAACACACACACACACACACACACACACACACACACACACACACACACACACACACACACACACACACACACACACACACACACACACACACACACACACACACACACACACACACACACACACACACACACACACACGCACACACACACGCACGCACACACACACACACACGCACACACACCACCACGCACACACGCACACACACACACGCACACACACACCACACACACACACACACACACACACACACACACACACACACACACACACACACACACACACACACACACACACACACACACACACACACACACACACACACACACACACACACACACACACACACACACACACACACACACACACACACACACACACCATAATAAAACTTATACGAAATATAATGCATCGTTCGGTAAAAGTTAAATATCATTCATATAATTATATAAGATCTAAAATCTTAATTTTTGTGGATGTTTTACATTTTTACAGGCTTAATAAAATATGTAAATATTTTTAGTATGATATAAATGAATACTTTTTTTTTTTTCTAAAATGAGAAGATATTGTTATTAAATGTTGCTCTTTTCTTTTCACCCTTCTTCTTGCTTTTGGTTTTTAATCATCAATTTTATTCTACAGATGTTCTAAACATTTGAAAAATGAGAAATGAAGTTATAAAAGCTCCTTGAATACATACATTATAAAATGGAGCTATAAGATCGGAAAATTTTTTACTGGAAAATCCTACTAGGCTTAATGGATTTTTTTGAAAACATTTTTTTCTGCATTTTCTTTTTTAAAAAAATCTGGAAGTATTTTTAGTATAAAAAAGGAAAAAAAAGCAATTAAATATTTTTTATATTGAGTATTATATTTTTATTTTCATTTGTATTTTCAAATACCAATTTCTCATTCTTTGGTTTCGAATATCAATCATACCTCAACAAATATATCTGAGGAAAATTCAAAGCCATCGTGGATTCTATAATTATTCTATACTTTTTACTAGGAAAAGAGGTTTTTATTTTTTACGGCCATTATAAATATATTTTTTATTTGACTGGGTTGGGCGATGAA
This sequence comes from Trichonephila inaurata madagascariensis, assembly GCA_019973955.1. Taxonomy (NCBI): domain Eukaryota; kingdom Metazoa; phylum Arthropoda; class Arachnida; order Araneae; family Nephilidae; genus Trichonephila; species Trichonephila inaurata. The sequence goes on from BMAV01018237.1 coordinate 36,521, forward strand.
TAGATGTAGATATTTAATTTCATTTGGAGGACTGATAATCTCAGAAATTCTGCTTCAGGCAACGAAAATATATTGTTTAATTTTTCTCACGCTATTTATTTGCACATAATACGCGCACCCTTTTATTTTTTACATTTTTTTTCCTAAAAAAATAATTTATTTTTCCGAAATATTTTTTTAACAATGATTCTGTTGAATTTTCCTCTGTGGTGTTTTTCTTCCCCTCATTTTAGAAATGTGCTGAGTACTTTCTCAGAATGGTACATAAATTAATTTTTTAAAATTATTATTATAACAGCTTATTTATCCTAGAACATTATTATAAAAATTATAAAACATTGTTATTATTATGACTGCTGAACATTATTACAATAGTTTTAGTTATTGAAATTTTTAAGATATTCTACAAAATATAAATTTTTTATTAGATTAAAATTTTTTTAAATCAGAAAAAAGAGAGATGTATTAAATTTCTATAGTCTTAATATTATTTAATTAGATTTAGCAAAGTTTATATGTGTTATGGCTGTATTAAATTCAAAGTAAATGCTAAATTTTTCAGTTTGATACAGTAAAAAATGGTTTTTTCTTAGGAACTATTTTTGCCTATTTATTTATAAAATATTTAAAAGATATCTGCATTATTTTTGAATCAGATTGCAGTAAAACATTTTATGTCGTACATATAGAGCCCTTCACAATAATTTAATCTTCAAAATATTTTAATATGCAGTTCAAAACATAAAAGAAATCATTCAATACAAAGTGATAAACAAATAAAAAAAATTCATGCTGAATAAACATTCCAAAATTTTGATTAATTATAAATATAAACAATCTTTGTGTTTCATTGGAGTATAAAATACTTACTGTGTATTTCTAATTCCATCGTATTAATTAAGCATAATTGTTTATAGCCTTCATCTCTCATTGGCTATAAAATGCCCTCTGAATTACCAGTCCCGACATATTAATAAATAATGATTGCCTCAAACTAGAAAATGCTTTCTGATTTATAAGTTATCCTCCATGTTAATCAATTATAACTGTTAATGGTCTCCACTTCATAGGGTTAATAAATACCTGATGAATTAAAAAACCCCAACACTTTGAACAATTATAATTCTAGGCAATCTTTGCACCGAAGGTTTAGTAAAATTATTAATTCAGATATTTTGATCATCAGTATTCCTGAACATTCTTTTAAAAGAGCTGGTAAGTAGAGGCTTAACTTACAAATTCTGTATCTGTTATTACTTGTAAATGATTAATTGTTCTTTCTTCAGAGAATAAAAAATGAACTTTAGTTGGCAGCTTTCAGGAAAAGTTAAATAATACTATTGATATATAAAACAGTGCAAACTATTACTTCAACTTTTGTGGCAATCTCTTCTACCGCAAGTTACAACTAGTAAAATACAAGGAAAAAAGTGTCTAATAACTTGCATGAGAGGAAATTCTTTTTCCTGGTTAGTTTGTTTAAGTCAGTGTTTTTCAAACTGTGAGGCGCGGCCCCCTTGGAGGCGTTCTAACCGTACAAGGGGGGAGTATATCGAAAAGTCGAAAACAAAAGAATAAAAAAAAACTATTAATTTACTGAAAGGAAGAGCAAAACACAAAATACGTTCTGACATAATAAAAAGTAAAATCCCATTTACACTGATATAATACACTTATCAGGTTATATCAGGTTGATAATGTATCAGTACTGTGCAATGTATTTCATAATTAATTCAACAGTACTAAGTTAAGAACAAGTTTAATAATTACCAGTGACCCTATGAGCATGTCATAAAATTACGTAAATACTTGTCTTGATAATTTGTAATTTTAAATTAAATTACAAATTACCAAGATAAGTATAATGATAATTTATAATCAAAGTCGATATGTAGCTTTACGTCGAATTATGTTACTGAATTCGTATACATTGTTATATTGTGTGGAGGGAAGCGCGATGAAAATTAGGATTGAAAATTGGGTCGCAAGTATAGAAAGTTTGAGAAGCACTGGTTTAAGGCGTTGAAACGAAAACACGTGTCTCATGACCCAAGCATGAATGTTTCAAATCACCTTGCTGCAAAAGCAGAAATCAGGTCTCTTTTGGGAGACTGGAGGCAGGCTAGTCACAAACAGAGATAGGAAGACTCAATATCTCCCAAAATGAGGTTTCTATTTTTTGGAACTAGATCTAAGAAACCGAAACATTATCCAGAAGAGACCAGTTACGGGGCACACAAGAGCCTCCACAAGCATGAAGGACTGATACTTGACTTTAACTGCAGGTCACAATAGGGGACAACAGCTACTAAATCCTCGAATGAGTTCTCCGCGGCGTCTGATACTTCAGTTTTGAGCTTAATGAAGCAAGACTTTACGCTTGGAGATCAATGTCCTGCACCCCATTCACTCCAGGTCACATGAGAATCTGCTTGAAATGGTGCAGACATCATCTTTGGGCGTGGCAGCAGTGGGCATGTGTTCTCTTTACTGAAGAGTCAAGATTGAGTCTGAACACAGATTTTCTACGTGTTCACATACGGAGAATTCGGAGACCTGATATCATCCTTCCATGCACTATGGGGGTGTTGTTGTCATCTGGGACGGCGTGACAATAGACGGGTGCACAGAGTTGTGATAGCCCACGGGCTGTGGGTATCATCTCTTCATCATCCACGCGACCTAAGTTTGAGGGGATAAAAGATTGACCACTAATAGCTTCCATAATAAAACTAGTTTATTATATCTCAATTTATATTAAGCAAAGCAACACAAGTCTAGGAGGCTAATGATCAGGAGACATAAACTATAATTCTAACAAATAGCGCAATAAACCACCAAATCTATGTTTATAGATGATTCCCTGACTTGACTAGAGTCCACTCTAGTATTAAAGTTTAATCTAATCTTTCTTACCGCTAATCCACGGCGAACAGCTACCAGTCCTTATATCGTCAATATAATCCTTGATCCAACTTGCTCCGGAAATGGACGATCTTCTGGCTTCGAACTCACTTCGAACTCTCTTAACACTCATAGAACTTCCTTAGCACTTCCTAGAACTTTATCCTCTTAGAACTTCGTTAGCACTATTAGACCTCTCATAGAACTTCTTAAAACTCCCCTAGCACTTCCTAGAACTTTCTCCTCTTAGAACTTCACGCGAATACTAAAGCTCCAATATATACACAATTCCTAATCTGCATAATCGCGTTCTCTTCTTGAGTTGGTTGGAAAGAATTGCCATTCTGGCCCCAAAATTTCCCAAGAGGTTTTAATAGAAGACGCAATAAAGCTCCGTCACAGAGTTGCAAGTCTTTCAAGGAGGTATCTTAATTGTTTTGAGATATGCGGATCTTAGAGCCTGTGTGAAAACTTTTAGAGAAGTGGTTGGCACCTGATTCTTTTTATGGACGATGATGATCGTCCACATAGGGCTTAACTAATTGACGAGGACCTTGAGATTGTAGATATTCAGAGGATTCAGAGGATATTCACACTTGAGCTTCCCAGAGTACGTCTGGGTTGCTCGTGGCAGAGAAATTGTAGCTCGCAAACCCTTTCCAAGACCACTTCAAGAGCTAAGAAGTGCCTTCGTGGAGTGGAGTTTCTTGTCCAAAGACCTTATAAGCATCCTTGTAAACAGCATACGTGTTCATTTTGAGAGATACAGTGCTGTCAGGGGCAATCAGACCCCGTATTACATTTTTCATAAGGTGTCAACGTGCTACATCCTTTTGCGACTATTATGCTTCCATGAACATAAATAATAATTATGCTTGAGTATCATTAATTTGATATTTTCTTTTTAGTACTACTTTTAAGTATTTTCGAGCCAAATTTCATTGGAATTGGTACAGTAGTTTTTGAAAAGCCCTCTAAAATGCGCGTTTGTTCGTTAACCTTGCCCATCAGCGTATATATCAAGTACTACGCTAGCTTGATAATCATAGTTACGAACTTCATGATCTGTCACCTGTGACATCATATGAATTATAAAAGTTATGCATAGAATTGAACTTTAAAATACGAATTATAAAGTTTATACATTGAATTGAACTTATATCAAATTTCAAAGCGGATGACTTTTATGTACGATAAACTAGTTCAAACCAATCAGTTATATTATTGTTATAGTAAATTGTATAAATAGAATTTTACTGCATTGCGTATAATCACATTTGAACTTTGTTATTTTAGCGACGCAAAGAAACTCACAAAACATTTGGATTTCTAAACTTATCAATTTTTTTTTAAAATTTCGGCTGCTGTTCATCCGTATTCATTGTAAAAAACAGAAATGTTTTGAAAAGAATTCCTTGTCATATATTAATGAATTATAACACTTTTAAAAGATATTTTAAGTATATTATGAATTACCATACGTTTTTATGTGCACAATAAATCAAAACTGTGAGAGAACTCTTGTGATGTACTAAGGTGTAGGCGTTATACTATGTGATTGCAAATTAGTCTGAAAAATACACGGACGAATGATTTTAATATGTGTTTAAATATTCAAAATCTTATGCTTGTCTAATCATCTATTGCATATTGGATCACATTAAACTTTACATCAATGTTCTGACAAAAGCTGTCTCGTACGTTACGCAGCGACATAAAACGTGACAACAGATCATTCAAACTTTAGAGCTTCATTTTGTTCTTATACTGTCTGGGATAGATGTCTGATACATCTAAGGGATCGGCACCAAACTTGTTTTATGCCATCATTTTTGACTTTTTTATCATCCTATAAATTGTTAAGAATGTGATCTATCAAAGTTTAATGTATCTTAACATTTTAATTCATTGTGCAGTCTTACAGTGTTTACAAACACCATCCAATTAGCTCACCAGACTATGAAAATGTAAGTGCTTTTACGTATATTACTTCTATTAATTTTCTTATATTATCGCACTGTGATATTGGAATTGTGCTCAGAAAAATTCAAATTCGCGTAATTTTAATGTAAAGCACTCGGACCATACATTCAATTAATTGTAATTTAGATGCTAATTAAACGTAATAAATCATTAACGTCACATTTCGAAACAACCCTAAATCTGTTGATGACGGGCTTCGAAATTTAGAACAATAGTTCTATTCTTTCTACAGATACTTTGAATCGAACGGTTTCGACATCTATTTGAAATTTGAGATAATTGATGCATATTTTCAATATTTTTGTCGGATTCATTACAGAGTTACAAAAGTTAAACAAGACCTTTTTAAAATTTTTATCCAAACCTGTAAATTTTTACCTATTAGATGTAATAACGGATAAAATAGGAAAATGGGAGGTTGGGGAGTCAAGCAGTTTTAAAGTTTCTTTTTTGTGTGTAATTAAAATGTATTGTATAAAAATAAATTAGGACAGAAAGAGAGAGAGAGCGATCAAAAGAGGAGAATCAGAAGAGGCGCGATCAAAAAAATTTATAAATAAAAAGTCAGATGCTAAAGATTACACAGTCGAATATCACTTTTGTACACTGATGAAAATTTTATTAATGTCATATCTTATCTATTTTAAGATAATATGAGAAGAATGGGAGTTCGTATTAGTGTTTGGGGACACAAAGGATTTGCAAACATTGTTAAATGTAACAACTTTTATTTAATCTTTATTGTAACCTATAAGGGACTGCAATTTTTCTTGACACGGTTTCTGAACTTGCCTTCAGGACGTTTGGATACCTACGGATAGTCGTGCTTCTATTCAGCACTTTTCTCATTGGACGGCTGTAGGGGATAAGACAAGCCTGAATATTCTGGATCTTGTAGTTCGGTCTTCTTCTAAACACTCTATATACTTTCAATGAGTCCCCTTCTATATTGGATTGAATGGTAACAAGAGTCTGTCACTGCTGACACATTTCGGGTCAGCACTTGTGATCAGGGTTCCTATACAGATCATGGGATTACAACCAGAGTAAATGACTCAACTAAAATTAATGTCTGCTCGTATAGTGGTAATACAATTTTATTTAGAATAACGGTATACTGAAAACTAACATTCTAAAACAAAGTAAAAACGGTACTTATCTGAGTGAGAGGAGGACGGAGTTAGGAGACCTAGGAGGGTGAAGTTCTCCACCCGTGGTGGAGTGGTGCTGACAAGTAATCTAAGGAAAGGGGAAAAAAAAAGCCCCGAGAAATGGCGTGCAAGTGCTTTTAAAGCTGACCACATTACTTCCGAAAGAATCCGCTGCGAATTTATTACTGTCCCAATCTAACACTTTGATTTGCTCAACGGCATACTCACAGTCCGCGTAAGAATACAACCTTGTCAACCAGAGAGTGCAATGAACTGGGGACGCACCCACATTCTTTACTAATCCTAGTTTCCTGTAAACAGGGCAGATGCAAACTTAAAATTGTATCTCAGGGACCAGGCCTCCCATCACTTGTCTGACTTTTACTGAAATCTCATATATTTAAAGGATGGAATTGAACGCACTTTGGAGAGTACTGCCTGCTCACCCTTTGTACTTAGGAAAAAGACCTCAATGGTGTCGTCAGCAGTCGGCTCTCGGAGTGGCCACATCAAGTCCTTTACTTTTCAACAGGGTTGAAAGTCTTTCCAGGTGTCATTGGTGCAAGACTGATCAGGCCTCTCCCGGTCACATTCTTAATTGCTAAACTTTTAAAGTTGACAAAGTTTTAAGGTATCCGACTACCCAAAAACCATGATTTTTTTTAAAAAAAATGGACAATTCTTTTAATGATTTTATTTTATAAGCCATCTTTTATTAGCTTTATTAAAACTACCAAGGTTTTTATTTTCCATTCACTAGAAAAAAACTACAGGTGTTTTAGTAAAAGCAGATGTCACATAACTTTACATAAGATGTCAAACTTTAAAATGCGTTTTACTCGAAATGTGTTTTTCGAAAAACTCAAACGGGGACAGCGATTGCTCAAAAAGTTTTAAAATAATTTGCTGAAATTTTTGTGTATGTTCTGTATAACAGTAGAAGTGTTTTAACCTTCAGATTTATCAATCACTGTTTTATTACAAAATTTACAGTTCTTTATGTGAATATAGTCACTGTTTTTTTAAGCGATTTCATACAACTAAGATAGAGTGCTCTAGTTTTTGTGAAAATTAAAATATCTCTTATCCTGAAGGTCACTTCAAAAAGGAATAGCAAACTAATACATCAAAATTGAAAAATTGAGAATTTGTTCATTTACTATTTGTACAGAGTGGGCCCCGTTTATGTAATATTTTGTCAATTTTTATCCATGTTTTCCCATTTTAGTAGTAACAGTTTATTTTTCAATTCTTAATTTTAGTCTTTTTTTTTAAAAATGTACTAAATAATTCTAAAAACCACAAAAAAATCTCTATATATCCATTATTTTAAAAAAAGTTGTCGCAAATAGTCGGATACCTTAAGGAATCCTATTTTATTTTTGGATTTTTGGTGATTTTTGATTTTTTAGATAGTGTAGCCAAGGTACACTATTTGGGATAAGAAACAACAACAAGAACACAATGGTGAATATGAAATAGGAGAGAAATAAAGCAACGAAACCTAGCTAAAATTATAAATGTTTAGTAGATATCTATGAGGCACATTCACGCAGTACTAACACTAAATATAATTTAAACATCAGCTTCACTTTTAGATTACATATAACATGCAAGTTTCCTTCTAACTCGCAGATTCTTATCGAAAAATAATTTCCAAGTTACTTTTAATTTCATCCTCTTATAAACACAATATTATCTCCTCACTTTCTTACTTACTTCAGATCATTTTAAATAAAAACACTAATTAGCGTATCACGGTTTCTTTTCAAATCTGTGTTGTCAAATCTAGCAATCTTCAAAATAGATTCCACATAGGTTAGTTGAAACGCGTGAGTACCAGCTATATGTATTCGGTGAGAAAGAAAATAAATAAAAATTCTGTAAAAGATTTAGTCTTTGGCTGTATATGGGTTCTTTTTTATTGTTCCTAGTTTTTTATTGTATAAAATAATTCTAAAAAATACTAACGCTTGTTTAAATATAGCATTTTTATAATACACAAACTGAATCGGTAACCCTAAAATCGAAAAAAAAAATCCTTTCATCTTTAACTATTGTGGGTTAGAATCAAGACATCTCTTTGAACGAATTTAAAACTTTATACCTTTTTTGAAATTTATGTCACTTACATTTTCTGTCAACCTCCTGTGCACATGGGATGCTGCCTCATAAATCGGGTCCCACGGGAATCAACATTCGTTCTAGATTTATTTCACAAAGACTATATCACATTGCGTCGAAAAGGATCTCTCTGCTTTGAGAAATGGTACACAACGTCTCTTGAGATGTGTCAAGAGTCTCACACATTCGATGAAATATCACAGCTCGTTTTTATCGCTTTCGGTCTGAAAATGGTCAACTTTCGAATGGTTATTCTTGTTGGTTTTAATCGGACGCATTCAATAATGGTTTCGTTTAATCTTTTGGTATCTTTCTTGCTGCTAGTTGTAAGTAAAATAGGTCAAATTCAAAAGAACATTTTTTATAATCACATTTGTAAGTAAAATTTTTGGAATTAATAGTTTACAAAAAGTTTAAAAATCTTCCCTCTCTCACACGAACACGCACGCACGCAACAGATCTTCATAAATACATTAGTTATCTTTAATATCTATTAATATCTTGCACAAAATTTATCGAAAAGTTTGAGTTATTAAAATCCGTCATCATTTTATACATATAAATTGCTTTTTTTTGTGTTTTTTAAAACATAATGCAATATTTCCATAAACACTTTCCTACTTATAATTTCGTACAAAATAAATAAGTAGACAAATAGTATTTTGAATTGATAGTGCAGAAAAATATTTGTAACTATGCAGTATACTTTTTGATGAAATAGGCAACCTTCCAAATACTTTTTCATTTGGGGAATTTTTAAATAAAGTATCAGAATAATCAGAATGTTTATATCTTTGAGGTTTATTTTAATATGTAATGAAAGTATTACTTTTAAATTGTAAGGCAAAATGTAAATTACTAGATGCATTTGGAATATTAAAAAATTATTTTTGAGAAAAATCGTTGTAATGGTAATGAGATGCTATTAAAAAAACAAAAGGCACTTGTTAATAAAATGAAAGAGTTCATTAAATAATTAAACTATATGATTAAAATTATTCACTTTGAAAAAGGGAGAAGATTGATAAATATTTGTTTGATAGTGATTTTTCACAATCGAAATTTTCATCAAAATTTCGTCCTTTTAATATGTGTCCTATTCTCTAACTTAAATTATTTTTTTCTTTTGCAAAACAAACTCTCTTTTTAATTGAAGCATAGCATGGATTTATTTTGCAGTTCTTCCAAATATTTATTTCTCTAAGCTAGTGATTCTCAACCTTTTTTCTTCTACTTTTAACCATTTCAAAGTTTTGAGGTACTCTAACAACAAAATAAGCTTAAAAAAATTTAACTTATCTATAATACACTTCCATTTATCCACGAAAGAATGTTAAGTATATCACGACTGTCCTTAGTTTACTTCTATAAAACGGCCGAATGATTCAATTCCAGATTTAATTTTTTTCAGAGTATAAATTGATAATTTAAAAAAAAAAAAATTGGCGGCATGCTTCAAGAATTTGGCATTACACTAAAGTGCCGCGGAACAATGGTTGAGAATCACTGCTCTAAAGCAATGTGATCATTTAAAAACCAGGTCTTTTTTCACCACGAATTTTTTTGTCTGATTGATTGATTGCTTATAAATGTCGTACTAAGAAGCAACACGAGGGCTATTAGCAACGGACCTTCTAATTTTCAGTCAAAATCATGTGACGAGAACGACACCTGAGCTTGCATCCCATTCTTCAAACTTCTACACATCGCCAACGTGAGAATTTTGAGCCCCAATTTAACTTGCATCGGCCCCTCTATATGGTGTGTCTTGTGTGGTCAAATTCAAGCTCACGATTTGACAAAAACAACTCTGTTTATGAGTTTGTGAGGGATTGGTGTAATGCTTTAGTCTGAGTCCTGGCTGTTGAAAAAATATTTTCCTAATGATCTTTGTAATAACTAAAACAACATCAGAGAAACATTTGATAGAGATTTATTTAATTTATAATGAAGAGATGTCCAGAAGTAATATTGACAACTCTTCCCATTTATTTGTAATAAAAATTACTTAAAGGAATTTTCCTTCTATTTTTTGATATTCATGCATTAGTAAATAAAAATTTGTATTTATATTTATCTTTTTAAGTTGTTTGAAATCACATTGTTTTCTATAAGTGAAGCATGTCTTTAAAAAAAATGAATGAACTCATCTCTAATTAATAATTAAATTACTGATGTATTAGATTATCCTTTTTTGTAAAATAGGGAATATATATATATATATATATTAAAAAGAGATGATTGCATTATTGAAAGTTAGAAGTTTTTTCCGGTTAGAAATATCCTTAGAAATATTTAATTTTGATGAAAAATGAAAAGGGGGAAATTTATTTTTACCTTAAAATCGCGAAGAAATAAAAGATAAAATAGGCTGTTGATCTCACTCTCTTTTTACCATGTTTTTATTAACTCGCTTTCTTGTATGTCTGTCCGGGCGTAATTTTGTAATTGATTTTTAACCCAATTTTCCGATGAGCTAGAGCAGAGGTTCCCAAACATTTTGTTTATTTTGTCCCTTGCCTGTTTTTCGATTTCGGGTAGACCCCTGCTTACTTACATTAAATTTTTGCAAATTTATCAACTTAAATGTCTTTTTGACAGCTGGTACTACTACTTACTTTAAAAGAATGTAATTTCTAACTGTAGCGAAGAGCACATGTTAATGAATTAAATTAAAATAAAAATAAATTAATTTAATACATAAAATAACTGAACAACAAACAAATGTTTTTAATGAGAGGTTTTTAATGATGAATCTGGTGCTTCAACAACAAATTTTCAATATTTAATATCAATCTAGTCAGTTTAACCCTAAATCTCTTTTATTAGTAAGTGTCCCGTCCCTCCCCTTTTTTTGTTTTTGAGATTGGCGAACTCACTGTTACTTCCTCTCACTAGGAAAAACAATTAAAAAAATTCTCTCGATGTTCCATAATTAATAACAAATAACAGGAATGTCTTTTTAAAGCCAAAATTTCTGACTTCCATTTCTAAATATCATTTTAAGATCGTTAGAACCTATTCTGATAAGTTTCTCCTGTTACATGACATTTTTTTTTCAATGTGACTATATATATTCATTTTGTACTATGTATACTATAAAAACATTATATTACTATAAAAAAAAGCAATCTCAAACCTAGTTTCAAAATCTGAGTAAAGGACATTTAAATATTGAACGTAGGTTTAAATATCCTGACAGAATGTCTGTGAAAAATTGAGAAAATTCGGGACGTCCAATATTATACTTCTATAATTTAATTCTGGAAAGAAATGCTGAAATGAGCCTTGTCTTAATAAAATGTATGATGTTACCTAGAAACCATTATTAATCTCATTTAATTTAATAAATAAATCATCTGAATTGGTAAAATCTGGTTTCCATTAGATAAATTTTTTAAAAAAAAATTAAAGTCACGATCTGGTTTAATGAGAGCCACTATTATAGACCCCCATTTACACCTCATGGCCCCCAAATTATTTTTCGTTGACGTGGACCTCTTGCAAGTTGACATAGACCCCTAGGGGTCTATATAGACCACTTTGGGAATCACTGAGCTAGAGACTTGAAATTTGGACCATAGCTCAGAAGTGGATGACAATGCATAAAAATGTGAAAAAAAGGAAAAAAAAAGAAGAAAGAAAAAAAAATTATATTTTTTTGCCCGTAATAAAAACATAGTACCTTAAAAGTTTTTTTTTTTTCGTTGGATTTCTTGTTAATGTTGGAGATCCTGTGGTTAAATGTTGTAAATATACTTCAAAATACTATTATCTATAGATGACTTTTTTTTAAAATACTTAAATAAGAAACTATAATCCAAGCAATCATCCTTTAACTAGCAATTTACACAGCTTTCCAAATGTTTTAACAGAAAACAGCATTTATTTTCACTTAAATATCATGAAAAATTCAGACAATAATAATATTCTGAAAATTAAAAAAGAAATGCTTCGTATTTCAACCAATAGATGGCAGCACAACATCTATTTCTCTCAAGTCGGCCACTGGTAAAAGTTAGTTTCCAAATCAATAGACCAATTTCCATACGTGGTCGAACTCGCATAAAGCTCCTAAACTGTTTAAAGTTTGCTTTTCACGCTTTTCAGTAAGTCGTTAGAATTTCTCGCTTTCCCAGTTCGATTTAAATTTCTTACAACGATTCCCTAGATTCACATTAAAGTGACTAGTTAGAAGAACTGAAGGTATTAGATTGTTTTCTTAGAATTTAGCCATCGAACGTGTTAAATTGAGTTTCGAGGCGTGAAAAAAAGTTAACAGTTATTCCTGCTACTAACTGCATTATTTAAATTTTTTTTCCACCCATTTCTCGCCCTTTTTTTCATTAAATCGATAAACATTTCAAAGATAGCATCAGGATAGGGGTTAGAGCTTATTTCTTAAATTCTTTGAAGAGATTGGATCTATTTCCAGAAGTCTACTTTATTTGATTATAATGTTTTTAGTTCGTGTATTTGGCCTCTTAAAGCCAACTCTTTGCATTTGAGAATCACTTTGAGTAAATTGGTGTGCTTTAATATTAAGGAGTTTTATACTAGCAGTTACCGTTAAATGTTAAATAGGGGCGTAGTAATAGAAACCATTTCAGTTAAATATTTAAAGAGAAGTAATCTACGAAAGCTATTAACATTTATATGAAAAAAAGGTCTTGTTGTTTTTTAAGAAATACAAAGTTGCCATTTTTGTAATTTAAAGACGTTTAATATACCATATGCTCTCTTAAGATAAAGAACATGGATCTTTTTACAAACGGACGGACTGCATCTATATTTGTATCAATGGCATACATAGAATTCCTTTTATTGAGGGTATTTGATTTAATATGATAGATATTTATTCTAAAGCGTTACAAGGGGTATTGGTGACAGACTTCGTTATTTTGAATCACGATCAAGTGACGAGCTGCTACCTCTTCTCCTAGATTCCCCATCACGCCAGCAGGAGGACTTTAAGCCTCGCAGATTTAACGTGCACCGGTTCCTCTTCATGGCGAGTCTTAAGTTGCACATACAAAGGATAGTTCACCTTTTTTATTTGTTTAATAGCAAATGGAAAGCAATATTTTAACAATAATTTTAAAAATACGATTTAATAGCTGTTGGAAAAGAGGAGAGTAACCAAAAACCACGAACATTTCCTTGAGAATGTTTTGATGTATAAATACAGTAATACCTCGGAGTAAGCTACCCCGACTTACGCAAATTCGGAGTTACGCGCTTTTCAAATCTAGTCGATTCGTCATCTTTTTTTTTTTTTTTTTTTGTCACTGAAACTTGGTGGAATCAGTCCCAGAGCATGATGAAATTTGCATTGAGATTGGAGAAGTTGTAGATCTTGCCAGGAAAATATATTTGGAAGTGGAAAGTGAGTGACGTTCAAGATTCCCACTATCAGGAGCTGACAATGGATGAGCTCGTAGAAATGCACGAGCGAGAGCAAGACATTGATGAACTTGAGTCCTTAGACCCAGTTCAATCAGAAGATGGAATGATGGTTGGTGATTTGACAGAAGGCCACAGTTTTATTGAAAAAGGGTTACAGAGATTTAAAAAAATATGAATTTCAACGAAGAGCGTATTTCTTCAGCAAAGCAAAATACAAAAGCATGCTACGAGGAAATTTTGCTTGAGAAAAAAAATATTTGAGCCGACAGATTACTGGGTAGATTTTATGAAATCTTCTACATCAATATAACTTCGGTTTGCGATTTTGTATTTGTGTTATCTAAAATTTTATTAAACTTTTTTTGTCCGGAATTATTATTATTTCGTCCCCGGTCTCAACTAAAAATATTTAAATATATTTCTATGCGAAATGATACCCTGACTTACGCGGTTGTCACTCAATCCCACCTATCTCTAAGTTCGGGGTATTACTGTATATGCATAAAGTATAACAACCAAGGAAAATATTCAACTAGTTTCATTAGGAAACCAATAGCATAATAAAAATTATACTATAGAAATATGGATAGCAATATTTAACGAATACATAAATAGTAAAAGTCACGATGATTTCATATCTAAAGCAAGAAAATTATTTTTTAAAATCAGTCAAATGAGACAAATCAATCCTATCCACTTTTTTTAAAATTAGGAGTGAGATTGCTTTTTGAAATTCTCATTATAGTCTGCAAGTTAACGTCAGCCATCTTGTATTTATATTTACTGTTGTTGATCGTGAGGAAAGAAAACAACTTTGCTCATAAATATATATTTTTAAAATTTCTAATGGCAGATTATGAACAGTTATTAACAGAGTTCATCAATCTACCTAGTACATCACCGAAAGCTGGTATCTCTTTTTAGTGCTGCGCCATATTGGCGGATTCTATAATCACCGCAGGTAATTTTGACGCCCAGTTTCCTTCCTAGAGGGAGGCACCTGAGCTCTGACGATGCGAACCTGTACTAATTTAATTTTGCCTGGCCCCCCGGGGATTTTTTAAATGCCGTATAATCATACGACATGGCGCTTCGATTTTGTTCAAATGAAAACCCATCGATTTGGGCCCGGGGGTCGAACCCAAAACCCCCAAACAAAAGGCCAGCGCAAACCAAACCCCGCCCCCAACCGACGCTCACAAATATATATTAACTAAAATATAGAGAATATTTTCTTACTAACTTATTTTCTGACTGTCTTGGGGAACAACAAAAAGAAAACTCTTTGCAAGCCGTCTTTGGCCCATGGGCCACTATTTGCCCTCCCTTGCCTTAAGTTTATTTAGAATCAATCTTCTCACGTATAGCATTAAATAGATTTTTGAAAGTATATATGTAACTCTATTAAATAATAATATAAATATATAAAATATATTTCAATGATTCAATTTTGTAGGATTAACCCATTTTCAATGTTTTCTGCTTAAAAATTCCTCCTCCCAAGCGAATTTACAAACACCAAATGCATTACGTTGACATTCACTGCAGTTTTTCCCTTTTGGGGACCAGTGAGGTGTACCATGATTTTAACCCAGATTAGGGTAATCAACCATACAGTTGTGTATCGTGCTATAATTTAGATTCCATAAATGCACAGTGTGGAATGGCGTCAGTATAAAATGAGTAGTTTCAGAGTTATTAAATTTCTCTAGTATCTGTTAGACCTAGAATTCCAGACAGACTCGAATGCCTAGGAAACAGTTCTCAGTGCAGAGTACGAGTATTTGAAGAATTGTTAGATTTCAAGTACTTGAATTCATGGAGATTCATATATTTTTACTTTAAAAAATAAAAATCTATTGCTTAAAGAAGTTTCTAAACTGATGGACTAAAAAAAATAACAGTAAAAATTTATTGACATAAAACAAAAGAAATATTTACTCATTTATCTCTAATTTTTAATCAAATAGAATAGATTCAGACTTTATAAAAATAAATGCATTAATTTTGCTTTATACTTCATGTAGACTTTGAGAATGTCACTTTGTTTTAAAGGTAAACTTCAAATTATTAAGAATCAAAATTCTCTTTTTTGATAAAAAAAACCTCTTCACTTTATTTCATATTCATTGTAATTTGGGAAACAACTTTATTTTTTTAAATATTAGCACGTTCATCGCACTAAATGGATAAATATGCAAAATTTTCTTTTGCACTGCTGAGATGACGTCATTGTCCGTCATTGTATCCATCGTTACTGATTGGATACTTACTTTGCGAACGTATTCACGTGACGTTTTTTTTTGTTGTTTGATGAATTTATTTTAATGCTTGTTCTTGTTTGTTGCTTTGATATTTCACAATTAAGATTGTTATTTATCATATAGTCTCATTAATACTGTGGAACTTAAATCTTACACAATTTTAAATTAAAATAATTCAGACTTTAAAAAAAAATAATGAATTCATTTTGCTGTATATTTCATATAGAGTTCTTTGTATTAGAGGTAAGTTTCAAATTATTATGGGGATCAAATTCTTTTTTTTTTCAGCATTCAACTCTTTTTATACATGGTCTTTTTTACACGATTTTGAAATGACACAGCTCACCGAAGAACGTTTTTACAAGAATTTTTTGTTCTAGCATGAATTTCTCTCTCACCCACCCCTCAATTTTTTTTTTCGAATTCTAATTTTGACAGTGTTATCAGAAGACGGTCGGCTTATGCCCACACATATCGGAGGGATTTGGTCTACTTCATGGCTTGTTTACTTAGTATTTTGGACTTACGGGGAATATTCGAATTTTATAACAACTTTTTTTTTTTTGTTGCACTTGAACACAGCATTTCGTTCTTCAGTATAACTGTATTTTTTTGTTTAAGTGTTCAGTTCATAGGATGTAATAAATAATTTCAATAAAAGTTCTAAAAATTGATGAACAAATTAAATTTTTTAAGAAATTCGATTGTGAAATTTTTAATATCATTTGTGTTGATGATCATTCAATTCCTACTATATTAACTCACTCTCTCTCTATCTCTATTTATCTTGTTCAAATTTTCAATCGTTAATAAAATACTTTTTTTCATATTCAATTCCCAAATAATTTTTAAATTGAGGGGGTGAATTTTTAAACATTTTTTAAATTTAATTCAAATTTTAAATTAAATTTTATCTTTTTGTACCCAATTATTCGTTTATTTTTAACAATTAAGTTAAAAAATTTTTAAAAATGTTGGGATTTCGGATTTAAAACCCTTTTTTGATTAATTCACTAAAAATTTTTTAATTCAAATCAAAAGTTTTTTGCACAACAATATTTTATTTTTACAAAATTATTTTTTATTGCGTATTAAAATATAAGAGATAAATATTCTTTTAAGATGCGATATGTTTGATTATTCAGAAAAAAAAGCACTTTTGCCAGCCTGGAGCATTATTGTCAAGCAATTATTCTGTATTAGAATAATTATCATTAAATTTTTTTAGCAAACTTTATTTTGACTTTTATTTAATAATAATTAATTTACCTTGGAGAATAATTAATTTTTTGGGTGAATTAGATTTAATTTTAATAATAATTACTTTCACTTATTATCATATTTATTTTATAAAAGCAGTATCTCTGATGTCAAAAAGCTTAACCGCATGAATTAATGATTCTTCAATGAATTGCCTATTTACTCAGGAAAATGTGCTTATTTTTTTTCTTTTTAATTTATTTTCATATTTTTAATGTAGCAGAATTTTGAAATTTCGGAGATGCTGAAAGATAACTCACAAAAAGCTATTCCGGTTAAAAAACCACATAAATTTTTTTTTCCGAAGGTTAAGAACTTTTAATTTAATTAAACGAGTTTTTGAAACAAAAAAATATTTCTACTTAATGTTATTGTGTGTTAAATGCCGCTTAGGGAAATAATTCTCTTGATTAAAAACAAGTGATCTAAAAAAAGTTTTTTTTAAGTCAATTCCTCCTTAGATCACCAAAGAAAAATTTTATTTTGGCTACTTTTAATAAATAGTTACAATTAATATAAATATGTATATACATAGGACAGAATCACAACATTAAGTGGTAATTAATTTCTATTAATTATCATTAAAGTATCGTATTGTCATCCAAAAAAGTCGTGTCTATAAAATTTCAGTTCAAGCGAAAGCTTTAAAAAAGTGAAAAAAAAACCTTTTTACAAGTTTTTTACACAAGTCCCAAAAAGGGGCGCTAAGTCGCCAAAAAAGATGCCAACGTGGTTTTGTGTATTTGTAATTTTTAAATTTAGTTTTAATCAAAATTTTTTAATTATATAAATTATTGTATTTTCATCCCAAAAAAATCATGTATATAAAATTTCAGCTCCCTTGAGAGCTTTAAAGTGTATTTTATTAACGACTAAAAACCCCCAAAAATAATAAATAAATAAGTAAAAGAGTTGAGACATAGCCATCCTGTGATGACCATGTTTCCCCGGGTTTGCAAACAGGGTGTGGGATTATCAAAAGATGAGACAAAATTTTAATACAACTTTTATTAAGGTAACTTATAATTTAAATTTAATTTGACAATTTTAATTGGGAGAGTCAAGCCCAAAGTAAATACGTATTTAAGCCAGATCACGCAATTAGATCCTCTATCTCAATTATCTAAATAATCCTGTTATCTAATTACTTATATCTAATATTACCTTTTCCCGTTCTGGTCCCTTGACCTAGAAATATAATCTATAACTTTTTTATGAAGATTCTTGATCCAAAATGCAGCTAATTTTGACTGCTTACTTGGGCCGAAATTTCACACTAAGCTTTGTCACGCTATTGATCAGAATGATTCCACACTACAACCTCTGAGCCTGCTACGCTATGCTATCTTATCTATGTTATCTTATATCTAAGCTTACCACGATATCCTTTTATAGTATATCTCATTTACATATTCGATCCGTTTCTCTTCTTGGTATTGGGTTGGAAAGGTTTTGCCATTAATCATTAGCCGTCAAAAGAACATAGGAGTCATGTTAATCAGAAAGACGCGAGAGACGTCACAACCCCTCAAGAAGAAAAACGTATTTATAGAGGGTTCTCAATGCCCTTAATAAATTACGATGTCTAAATCTCTATTTCTAAATTTCTTCTTCGCTTTCTGAGTTTATTTAAATTTTAATCTTAAATCTTCATTTTAACTTTTATAATTTCCAATATCTATCTTGACTTTAATTTTCATTTACGAAATTTAATCTTAAATTTTAGCTTTTATAATTTCAATATCTATCTTGACTTTAATTTTTCATTGCAATTTTAATCTTAAATTTTAAACTCGTGACATAAATTTTACTCCAATAACTAGGCCAACATTAATAATTACTGTTTTAATTTATTGCCCACTCTCCCTTTACATTTCGTTACTTTAAAATATTTTATACACTTAAAACTATTACTCTGGTTAGCAGACCCAATCTAACACACTTCATATGGAGCTGGTACTTCTGCTCCCTTTCTTAGCAGCCACAGAACACGTTGAAGCTATAATTTTCAAGATTTTCAGGGTCAGTCTCCACGATGAAATTATTTGAGTCTCTATTTCCATAATATTAATCAATTTACATTTTATTATTTATATATCACAATAAATTTTATCTCCCATCCCTACATCTGGTTTCCCTTAAAACTCCCCAATGAGTCGCGCAGCCTCGTTGTGTGTGTTAGTGCCTTGACTACGCACTTGCGTTTTCCCTGAACCAGATGCCTCTCATAATGTAACAACACAACAACATATATATATACATATTATACAATTACAAAAGCATTTTCAATAAACCATTATAACAAATAACCAAAGGAATTTTTCGCATCTCACGAAGTCATACATCAGTAAACAAATGTGTGAATACAAATGTTTTTCTTCAGAAAAATTTTTAAGCAGTCAAAAGTTCCAATATTAAATGGAACACTCATTGTAGTGTTTGAGGAAGCTTGAAAACCTATAACTTTTTAAAGCACCACTTGAGACTTCCAGCCTAGCTTTTGCAATAAGGAATTCTTCCACGACCACTTGATTTGGAAGATCATAAAAATGAAACAATACAACCTGATTTTTATATTCGGTCTCTCCCACGTTCACATTCAACGCTGAGGTCTCATCACTCTGAATTCCTTGTTTCTTCTGGAATTGCTTGTTGTAAGGCTTGTAATCTCCTTGTCTTCCTTTCCTTGCCTTCCCAACTGTGTGTTCTTGGCTGGTCGGGGGTTCTTCTGTCCTCCGTCGTGGCCTTAAATTATGCCTATTTTCAAATGGAACTTCAGTTACGTTCTCTCTGCTCTTTTTCTATCTCTGGAAATGAGTACTAGATGACATTTTGTCTTTTATTATTACAATTATTACTACCCTTTCTTTGCCACTTCCTTTGTGGTCCACTTGTCCCCGATATACCTGATCTTTTAATACCTTGGTTATATTTAAACCTTTTTTATTTTATTTCATTCCTTACTGAACTAGGTAGTGATCTGACCAGTGATTTGTTTTATGGGTCCCTCTTTGTATTTTTGTATTGATTTGATTGGTTACCAATCCCTTTTGCCTCTAACCTACGTTTCACCACCCAGATTTTTCTTTCCCCATATTGTGACTCATTTAATCCTTGGTGTACTTTTTTCCGAAGTACTAGTTTCCTGACTTGATCTTATACTATTTGGGATACCTGTTCCTACTTCGACCTCGTCACATTTCCTATGACGATATATTCTTTATTTGATCTACGTTAACTGTTAATCTTTTTCCCGATTTCCATATTACAATATTATTAAGTTCTACTTCTAGGACTCTATAAGGTCCAAATTTTTGTTTAAATTTAGCACATACTTTGTTAGCAGCTGAGGGCTTATAGGGTTGTGTTTCTAATAAAACAATCATTTACCTTTATTTTTTTATGTCCTTTTCTACGTCTAATATAATATTTTTCCCACACCTTTCTTGTTTAATTTTCGTACTTAGTCTAGCTTCTTCAAAACTTTCTGTATATCTTGAATTTTTTTTTTTTTTGAATTTAAGAACTTTCCGATATCATAGCTAGTTTTTTGAAATGAATTGTAATCAATTTTCGACCTAAAAATAACTCAGCCGGTGTTTTCCCGTTGTTTCATTCACCTTTGTACGAATAGCGTAACAAACTCACGTAAATTGATCCCAAATTATCATGTTGATCATTAACATATTTGCGATCATTTGCCTATCTCGATTATCTTTCCAGTTCGATTTGCTTGTGGTCGATATGCAACAGTCTTCACATACCTTATGCCTAATCTTTCACTTAAGTGCTCAAAAATCTCGGATATAAATTGGGGACCATTATCACTTGTGAATTTTATTGGAGCTCCATAACGCGATATAAAGTTATCAAAAAAAATATCCGCTATTATGCGAGATGAGGCCTTTTTTAAGAGGTATAATTTCAGCCCATTTGCTGCTTGAAATGATCGGTTATTACTAAAACTATAGCGGTTGCAGTCTTATTCTCGATATAGGATACGGGCCTAATAAATCTAACGTCACTATCTCATTCGGATAATTCATTATAATTGGATTTAACCGACCAGCTGGTAACGCGTTTTTATAGTTATTAACGGCACATATAATGTAGAGACATATTGATCGGCAAATTTTTCTCCATGTACGGGAATAACAAACGTCCCGGGTACGCGATACGTTTTAAATCTGCCGACGTGTGTCCACTTATTGGCTTGTCATGAAATTCTCTCATTATTTCATTCCTTAAAGATTTTGGAATGTATACACATTTCACCCTAATGACGTTGCGTGTTTCTACATAAAATAACAATCCTTCTTCCAAACGGAAATCGTGGGACCAATTCTCACATATCGTTGCATTAACTGAGTTATCTTCCGGGTTTTCTAAATATCTATATATATATATGACCTAATTCTGGGTCATTTTCTGTTCCTCTATTAATTGTTCCACGTGGTAGTACCAAATCTTTTGATTATGGCACAATTAATTTTATCACCAATTATACTATTCCATATGGTTTTCGGTAAAAGTGCTTAGCCACCATGTTTAACTTCATTTCTGACCCATTGGCGTGTAATTTCCCTTTATTTACCTTATCTTCAACCAGTGTATTTTGAATTTTTTAACGATTTCTGATCAAAATCTAATACGATTCTTGACCCGCAAATCTAATACCTAGAATACATGGGTATTCTAAATCTTCAACACATGAAATGACCAATTTCTTTCAGGTGTCTGATCTTAATTTTCAATTCTACAATCCCCCTGTTTTGGCATTTCGCGCCCTGTGCTGTTATTACCTGGGCTGGGTTTTTTTTTATTTGTTTATAAAAAATTTTTTCTTTCCCGATAAAAAAGATTTTCTGTCCGGTGTCCCATAAAAAGGAAAAAAAGGCCGTGGGGAAGTTCTAGGGGTGCTATACATATTGGAGAAAGTCAAATTTCTCTCTTGTCGACACCTCTTGAGGTTGATCATTAACCACAATTTTAATCGCCCCCTTTCGTCCTATCGCCTCGATTGAAATTACCCCTCAAACCCTTATTTCTAGGTCCCCTCTTTTAAAAATTATCATTTCGCTCATTTCGAAATGGTAACCCTGTTCTGAATCTTTGATCATTATTATTAAACCTTTTCCCTCTCGAACCCTCTATTTTTTTTGACGGCTATTCTCGAAAAACTCATTTCTGTTTTTTGGTCTACTCCTTCTTTCGAATTCCTCCAGTTTCTACCATTAGCTTCAAATTAGGCATCCTACGCATTTGACCTCGTCTTTCTTTTTAATGGTTTTGATAACCCCTTTGTAATTTGCAAGAATATCTCTCTTCGAATTTGAAGACTTCCCAAAAATTGTTTGTATTTTGGGATTTCTAACTTCCGAGTCCCGACCTGTGGTTCGGGGCGAACTAAAATATGATCCACTAATTGCGGGGATTCCTAAATTTTAAACTTCTCTCTATTTTTGTAATCTATATACAAAATCAGTCGCCTCCGTTTCTTCCCCGTGTGATAAAAACTCCGACTTGGGTTCTTTTTTTTTTGATCGCGGGAAAAGCCTTCGCTAATTCAGCTTTGAGCTGCGCAAAATCCTGGCTGTATTTTGCACTAACAACGAAAAAAATATCGAATACCAATCTTGAGCCCTTCCTGAGATGACTTTTTTAAATAAGCAACAGATTACGGGATTTCAAGTAACGTATTGTTTTCGATGCACTCGATAAACTCACAACATTCTCCACCCTGAAAAGTACATTTCAGGTAGGGTTTTATTTCCACCTACTTTCCTAACCAAAATTAAATTACGTTCGGGCGCCATTGAGACATACCCATCCTGTGATGACCATGTCTTGCCGGTTCCGGTAAGCTAGGGGTGTGGGTTATCAAAAGATGAGACATAATTCTTAATACAATTTTTATTAAGAGTAACTTATAATACTTAAATTCAAATTTGACAATTTTTAAATTGGGTGAGAGTAAACCCCAAAGTAAATCACGTATTTAAGTCAGATCCGCAATTAGACCCCTCATCTCAATTATCTAAATAATCTGTTATCTTTACTTATATCTAATATTACCTTTTCAGTTCTGGCCCCTTGACCTAGAAATATAATCTATAACTTTATCTATGAAGATTCTTGTCCGCAATCGCTAATTTTTGACTGCTTATTCTTGGTCCGAAAGTTTCCCCCTAAGCTTTGTCACGCTATTGATCAGTGATTCCCCACTACAACCTCTGAGCCTGCTACGCTATGCTATCTTATCTATGTTATCTTATATCTAAGCTTACCACGATACCCTTTTTGTATATCTCATTTACATATTCGATCCGTTTCTCTTCTTGGTTTGGGTTGGAAAAGGTTTTTTCCATTAATCGTGGGCCCTCAAAGAACATAGGGTCATGTTTAAACAGAAAAGCGAGCGTCACAGAGTGTGAGTTAATAGTAGGAATTGAATGAATATAACGTGATGTATCATGGGATATAAAGCGATTTCCTTAAAAAGTTGCACAAATCAGAGAGAAATAATATACCAGCGTAAATAAATTTGAAGTAATTTAATTTTCCTTGTGTGGCCCGGTTTTATGTGATCCCGACCGGGGTTGGAGACTAGTCTTTTATGGCCCTAGGTCACAAACCCGTCGACTCACCAACGCCGGCCACGAGCTCGTGACCATGGCCACTCGGTTTTCGTGTCCAGAATAATTTTGTCACTCTTCTGTTTAGATTAATGGATTCATCATTAATTTCTCAGTACTTTTACAATGTATTTCGATCAGAATATATAGAAGAATTATACTTAAACGAATATGTCATTTATATTTTAATTAAGTATGAATATTTTATTTGCATTTTAAAGATAAAGAATTAATACTTTTTTGAAATTTTATATTTTTAACCTTTAAAAGTGTAAGATGTATTTCGATGAAATGACTTATTAAACTCATAAATTAAAAATATCATAATGAAAATCGAGAGGAAAAAAGATAGGGGTTTGAAAAAAATTCCAATCTGAGATCATAAATATTTTTCTCGAGTCTGATCGATTTAATCTTTCACTGCATATTAATTTAGTTGTCAGTTTGGATAATTTATTACAACTCTACTTTTAATATGGAATTCAATAGAGTCTAAGATAAAATCATTGAAAATCTTGGAATAAAATATTGATACTAAATGTTACATTGTGAAACTTTTAGCGAAGTTTAATGTTTCTAGAAAAATTTAAAAAAAACATCGATTTTATTTCATTAGATAAATAAAAAGAAACGGGTTCCTTCATATTGTTACGAATCTAGTATAAAATATTATAAATAATTTGTATTTGGATGTGTAATGCATTTATATTTCTCAATGTTATTTTTATTTTATGTTAAAATTGTAATATTCGTAAGCAATGCCGCCTCTTATGTTATAATGGCAACTCAATGGGAACTTGGAGAAATCTTGGAGATAAGAGTCAAGTTGGTATCACTTTTGGCGATCAATATAGAGACTTTTGTGACCATTTGGCCGAGTTCGTGACTCTATGGATTCTTCTGGAAATTAGTGGAGAAATACACTAATTTCACGGTCTATGACGCAAGCGGATCTTTCTCGAAGAATTCGTGGGTCCTATAAATACGGAGACGGTTGCCGTAACTGAGTAGTATTGTTTTGACTAAGGGATTAGTAGTCTTGCCTTGACTGAGAAGAATAGAATATAAAGCGATTAGCTCTGCCGTAGGAACAGTGCTTGCGAATAATCTAGCCTACTTGTATTTTAGACACTGATATTGTGTCTGAGCGATGTGGAAGGTGTGAAGTCCTTCTGATATTTATTCTGCGAATTTTGTTGCTGAATCCTGTATTTCAAGGATTGATTTTCGACAATAAATTCTCATCGCTCTTAAAGAACTGTCTTGTTCTTTGTGACTGATTTGCATAAAATCCTCGAACCCCGATCAACGTAACAATATATACCTATTTATATACTTTCGATAGTTAATTTTTAAAACTTTGTTGTGTTTTAAAACGGCGTTGTAAAGCTGATAACATTATTTAACTTTTAGACAATATCTAATGGAATAAGAAATGAAATCCTGATTGAGCTTTATTTGTCTCTCTCTTTAAGGTTATTATTATTATTTATTTTCTGAAAAAACCACGAAATAAAAGAAATGTTGTGTTGACTCCAAAGTTTTTTTTTCTTTGTAGATCTTATTTTTCTTCATATATCTCCTTTAATTCATAATTAAGCATTTAGTTTTCTATTTCTAGCTCAATATGAATGAGATAATAGTGTTTGTCTTAGGAAAGAAATAATTCTTTTTATTAAAAAATTAGCGGTTTCAAATTATATAAGAAAGACATTACATTACAAATGTATTCATATGCTTATGATTAAAGATATTCTGTGTTTGTCAGTTTTCATTTTTTATTTATTTACAAATTCATAAAGACTGTTTTCAAAAAATGTCAGGGTATTTGTATTCAACAGTAAATTTTAAACAAAAATAATGACATTAATTTTTAGTATCTTCCATTAAATACTGAAGTAGAGAAGTGAGATTTATAATACAAAATTTTTTTTAAAAATTAAATTTATACTTATTATATAGTTTTTCTGAAGTTGGTTGAATATTTGTAATGTGATATTTTCAATTTTAGATAAAAATATCGATTTCAAAATTTTTGAATCATTTTTTAGGAGAAATATACGATTTAAGTATAAATTTCTCCCCAAATTTTTTCCCCCCAAATTAGTCTTAAAAGCATTCTTTTTCACTACATGAAATGAAAGTCGTAGTAAATAAACTTGGAATCTGTTCATTTGATCTTTTAAATTGCAATGACATTCGAATAAAGTTAACTAATTTCAAATCATTTATTAATTTCTGTATGAAAAATATTATCTTATATGAATAGTTTTTATCACCACTCAATAGTAGTATAAAAATAAAGTAGACATTATCAAAAAATATTTTATCTCATGGAATTGTTTGAAAGTATTCTGATCTATTCTCTCTATTTTAAGCTTCATTATCTTTTCTATTTTAAGCTCACTGGTGGAAAAAAAATCGTTTGCTTTTTAATATACTCTTAAATATGAAACATAAATTATGCACGGCCTAATTAGGATTTTTTATTGTTTTGTGGATATTAATTGTATGATCAAACTTAAAGCTTCAAAACATCTCAATTTTACTTTTTGTTAAGAATGCCTTATTGGATTTAATATATGTTTGCTAACAGTAAACAACCGAAAGAAGTATTCTTTACTTAAAAAGTTGGAATTGTTTACCAACTTTTTTCTGTTATAGTTCTAAAAAAATTCGAACTTTTCATTTTCTGTAGAAAGGCTAAAAGTACAATGAAGTTTTTGTAAAAGCAATTGTTTGTCAAAGCCATTACTGTTATTTTTGTAGTGCGAACAAAGTATGTTTCTGTATGCTGTGAAAAAACATGAAAGGTTGCATTGAGAGAATAAATATTACAATGAAACTTCAAAATAGCATTAGAATTCATAACTTTCAAGTATCGTGTAATAAAAGTAAATTTTGGGAACAAAAAATCGTCAGATCTAATTTCAGAATTCTTCAGTCAAAATATTTATACGAAAGATTTTAAAATACATAGAACGCATTTTTAGAATATGAAAACGGCGTAGGAGTAGAAAAGTTTCTCTTCTTTCCTTCTATATACGAGGGTTGGGGCAGAAGTCATGGCAACTATTTTTTTTCTTGAAGATACCAGTCCGGTTGGAAAATGTGACATATACAGACGAAAGCACAAGGTGTTAACTACAAGTGTGAACAATGAATAGCACTGAAATATTGTAACACACTAACTTATTACGGTAGTTATACAGGGCAATATGGCCTTCCCTGTGCAAAAGAATGACAACACAGTACACATAAAGTTGACATGA
Source organism: Trichonephila inaurata madagascariensis (assembly GCA_019973955.1). Lineage (NCBI taxonomy): Eukaryota > Metazoa > Arthropoda > Arachnida > Araneae > Nephilidae > Trichonephila > Trichonephila inaurata. Next base: position 63,520 of record BMAV01018237.1, read on the forward strand.
GAAAGCTGGGCCTAAAGACCCTCAATGTAGTCCCTGCTACTGTCACCACACGCTGCCAACGGTGAGGGAGGTGCTGAATACCATCAGCCTCAGCATTTGCAGCACCATGTGGGAATTGGGTCACCTGTTGGCGCACAGCGTTAGCAATGTCCCTTGCAAATCGCCTACCATGTATTGGTTCTTTAATCGTAGGAATGAGATCAAAGTCACATAGAGAATTTCTCCCTTGGCGAACGACTATTTTGATATAAGCGCGCTGCTCAACACTAGTTACTTCCATCTCACACGGCAGTCACCAATTGACTGATTTCACAGCCCTCGCTGTACTACTACCAGTTATGCCAGATCCATCTATTGTTCTGCATACATACTATGCCTGCAGAACTTCCACACGACACATATACGTTTGTGATCTGTTCACATATCTACTAGAAAAAAAAATAGTTGCCATGACTTATGCTCCAACCCTCGTATATACATATACAAAATTCAATATAAAAATAATTCAGTTGCCAATATTCGAAGCAAAACATAGTCAAATAGAAACGACAAATAGCCTCAATTGTAGTATAAGATTAATAGTATAAACAGATATTTAACACTTCTTTCTCTCTCTCTCTCTCTATATATATTAGGTTGGGGAAAAAGAAACCCATTATTTTTGCGAAAAATTCAAGACTTTATTTAACATGTTTCTGATTGTCTAATTTAGGTCAAATATGCACTGTTTTGTTGTATAATTTGTTGCCATTTTAAAGGTAGCTTCATAATGTCTCTTTCATAGAAGTCTTGGTACTTATTGGCGAAAAACTCTAGTAATCGAATTTTCACAATCTTCTCTTGATCCCAATTTCTTATCACTTAAGAAGTTTTGCAATGCGAGAAAAAGGTTGTAATCAATTGGTGCCAGGTCCGGTCTACAGGGTGGATGCATTAAAACATCCCAACCAAGCTCCCAGAATTTCTGGCGTCACTACAGACGTGTGTGGCCTGGCATTGTCCTGATGGAACTCAAGACCTCTTCTGTTGGCCAATTCTGGCCGTTTCTGGTCAATCTCTAGCTTCATACGGTCCAGTTATTGAATTTAGTGTTTTGCCATACGGAAGCAACTCATAATAAATGATTCCTTTCCAGTACCACCAAATACACAGTAGAACCTTCCTGACAGTTAGTCCTGGTTTGGCCACCGTTTGAGCTGCTTCACCGCACTTTGACCTCGATCGTTTTCGTACAATATTGTCGTATATTTGACCCATTTCTCTCCACAGTCATCATCTGTTTAAGAAATTGGACGATTTCATTCCGTTTGGCCAAGGCTTCGCAGATGGAAATTCAATCCATCGTGTTTTGTTGGTGTTAATTGGTGTGGCACCCAAACATCGAGCTTCTTTTTGAATCCAACTTTGTGCAAATGGCTTAAAATTGTTTTATGGTCGATCTTTAGTTCCTGACGATTCTACGACTACTAACATGCCTGTCAACTTCGATTATTTCGGCGATTTTATCGACATTTTCGACGATGGGCCTGCCTGTGCGAGGTGCATCTTTAACATCAAAAATGCCTGAACGGAATCGATGAAATCAAAATTGCCCGTAATTAGCTAATACAGTATCGGCACCATAAATACCATGCACAATTTCAACAGCCTGGCTTGCATTTTCATCTTTATCAAAGAAAAACTGTAAAATGTACCAAATTTTCTATTTGTTGACTTCCATTTTTAACACCCTGTAACTCACAACTGAATGGACCAAACGAAAAACAGCAAAATAATTTTCTTAGTGTGAGACAACGAGCATAAATTTGAAATTGTTTGATTGATACTTCACGAGATATCGACACTACAGCCATCTACCGAAAAAATAATGGATTTCTTTTTCCTCCACCTAATATATAATTCCCGTTAATTTTCTTTTGAGAGGTTTTAATCCATAATGGCCTCAAGACCTCCGTGTGATAACTCATAATTCATTTCTAGTTTACCCGCCCTAAACCTAACCTTGTCTCTTCAAAACTAAAAGTTCACCATTTTTAAATTAAGCATGATGCTAACATTATCTGAGTATCTGGACAAATCTGAAGAACCTTCACCACAAATCATATAATTTTAATGGCGTTCGGTTGTTCATCGATACAAATAGACGGAGATTTCTGGACAGAACAAAGGCTGCTTTTTGTAAATGTCATGTAAACAGCGGGTGTTAATGTCTTGCATGCGTTGTTTGTTTACTTGTTTTATATTTGTGGGTGTTTTTTCAACATAACAAAATAAATGACGATTTAAAAGTACCAAGCCTCATCAATCCCTTCCATGACTGCCTGAATTTATCTGATACCATCACGCAAAAATGTCTTAATTCGAGTCCAAATTACTTTATACATATTGTTACGAATTTTGGGTAAAGAATACTTAAAATAGTGTAAATAACTTATATATGGATGTGTAATGCGTTTATATTACTCTATGTTGTATTTATTTTATGTTAAAATTGTAATATTCGCAAGCAACGGGGTTCTTTATATTATAACGGCGATTCAATGGAAACTTGGCGGAACCTTGGCAATAGAGCCAAGTTAGTATAATTTTTGGCGATTATGTTGGCGACTTTGGTGATAATGTAGGTAATCATTTTTAGTGAGTTCGCGGCTATATTGATTCTTCTGGAATTTACGGGTGAGATCTACTAATATCACGATATATGACGCAAACTCATTTTTCGAGAAAGATCCGTAAGGCCTATAAATAGGAAGTCACTCATCGAAACTGAGTTAGTCTTGTTTTGACCATTGCAGAGTAGTATTGATTTGATCGGGAAGAGTCGACCAGCAATTAGTGATTACTTCGGCTGTTGAATAGGACGAGAGTGCTTGCGAAAATTCTTCAAACATATACTTGCATTTTAACGCTAAAAGTTGTGTCTGAGCGCCGTAGAAGGTGTGAAGGCCTTCTTTTATTAAGCGATTTGAGTGCTGTATCCTGTATTTCAAGGATTGTTTATCGACAATAAATTTCCATCGCTTCTGAAAAAGTTTCTTGCCTTTTGAGACTGATTGCATAAAATCCTCGAAACCCGATCTATGCAACAATATATATGAGGAATATGTAAAATTTTCTTTTAAAAATTAACCTAATTATTGCTAAACAGTTAGCCTCAATATTTTTTTTATGAATAAAAACATTTACAGACGCTTTTTACTATGAATTCAAAAAGATTGATAAAAATTGTTTTGTTTAATTTTATCACTCAATAAGTAGAAAATATATCACATAATTTCTTAATACAGGTATATTGTGTATTAGAAAATTTTGTTAATTGATTAATGTTAAAATATTTTCATAGAGTTAATCTTATATTCGATTGGGTGTTACGAAAAACATCAAAACCTTAAGATGATTTGAGAGAAAGTAAATTATTCCTTTTACTATAATCGTTTTTCATGGAAATTGTGTTACAATTTTATAATTAAGATACATAACGAATTAAAATGAGAAAATTGAATTGAAAAACTTGTTTTTACTGTAATTAAACTGTAACGAATTGCAACAGACAAACTAAATAAAATTGAGTCAAACGCTTAACATTTAATAGAAATGAGTCTGTAAGAATGAAAACACAAAAAAATAAATTAGAAACTTATTTTGAAAGTAAGAGCTTTAATTTCTCAGCAACTAGTAGAAGTGAATGCTAATTGATTTGGATTCACCATAATTAGAAAGATTTTTTAACCAATATTGAAAAATTGTTTAACTGGTATGTAATGTAAAATCCGAGACAAAAAAAAATTCGCCAAGGGTATTCACATTTTATTTTTAACTAGAATTTCAAATTAAATTTAATTAAAACAGAAATTATAAGTCAGAAAGAGAATATATTTGAAACATTCTAATTGTCGTAAACTACCTCATTGTTACCTTTTTTTTCTCTTCTATATTTAATTTATTATAAATTAAAATAGAAAAACGCTTATTGGTAAGATGTAGAATGAAAAATAGAAACCACTAATTTTTAGTATTTTTTCCTTAAATCCGTCAAAACACCTAGAAAATGAAAAATTTATTTTACTTTTTGCTTAATTAATAGAAAAAAAGCTGTGGATGTTTCAATGAAATTCAAGAAAAATGCCTCGCATGTTTATAAATTCAAAAGAACCCCTGAAAATGAAAAACATTTTAGTGGTTTCTTCTCATAAGTTTCCAAATATTTCGAGGAAAAAAAAAAAAACACCTCAGTTTTCAATCTGTTTAAGTTTGAACACTTTTTCGAAGTATGTATAGTGTAAAATAAATAATGAAAAATTGATGTGGAAATCTAGATACATATTATAAATGCGAAAGCTTGTGAGGGTGTTTGACCGTCTTTCACGCAAAAACAACTGAAGGGATTTTAATGAAACTTTACAGTAATATAGCTTTTACATCAGAATAACACATAGACTATAATTTATAGCATAGGCTATAATTTATAAAGATATTGTGTGAAGTGTCCAAAATATAATGATATTTGTCAAGTAAGTAGGAAAAAATTCTGCCATCTGCAAGCATTTCTGGCGTGCTCTGCAAAATAGCCCACGGCAGTATATATGTAACTTTTATTTGTGAAGAAACGCTTTTTGCTTAGGCTACGAAAGGCGCTCGCTTCTAATTAATTCCTATGATCAGCATAATCCCTAATTTTTTTTATTTCAGAATAAAACTAAGTTTTAAAGGGAGAGGTTGTTATAAATCTCTCTTTATTGAATGTTGTTTTTTTATAATTTTATTATGCACATTTGGTAGTAAGAAATTGATCTTTTTTCAAAATAATTGCTTTTATCGGTTCTGGTACTTAAAGTAAATAAACTTTCTCTTTCACATATATCATTTGGACAAATTTTCAAAATTTGTTTGTGGCTAGTAGTTAATTATAACGCTATAATTTTAATTGAATAGGCAGATATTGCATTTTTAAGTATAAAAATAATTATAACTACTGTACTATATTTTTTGGAGTGAGTGAGTGAATATTTACGTCGCACTGTTCAGCTACACGAGGGCTTTTGGCAATGGACCACGTAATTCTGAACTATGGCCAAGTGACGTGGATGACACCTGAGCTGGCACCCCCTTCTCCTACCTACCACACCACACCAACTTAGAAGGAATATTCTACCAATACTTAGCAGGAATATTCTTTGAAATCCACTCTTCCAAGATATATGGCACCACGGCTTCTATGATGAGTATTTTAGCGGGGAAGGCGAATAGTTTTGTAGCAGATATTGTGTTTTCAGCTGACGGAGTTTTCAGCGGATTGCAAAGATTATTATTTTTGTCCCGAAAAAATAGTTTATGTCAAAATTTAAGTGTCTTATGTTTTTGTATGTTAATGAAGACCTTAGAAAACGAATTGACTATTTATTTTAAGTGAACGGTGTATATAATTAATTTTACGGTGGAATATTTTTAATTAATTTATTAACTCTAACGGATTAAATTTCCCAAAGTGGAGTATTTTGTTTATGTATATCCCTTAATTTTCAATGTAGTGATCCAAAAAAATATTGTATAAAAAAAAACTGCAGTAAATCATAATGCGGTAGATAAAGTATTAATGCGTGCATCGCTCCCCTACACGGCGGGTCTTACAACGCTCTAATAAAGCTCGAGCTATGAAAGTAGCTCGACATTTATAACTTGACTCTATCGTTAACATTTCGCTATGTTTTTATTGAATCTCCATTATAATTTAGAAACGGCGTTGCTTGCAGAATATTACAATTTTAACATAAAATAAATACAACAGAAAGTAATATTAATGTATTACACTTTCAGATATAAATTATTTACACTATTTTAAGCGTTCATTATACAAAACTTTTAATAATGTGTTACTTTTGCCAAGCAGAGATCAGCTTAGGGAGGTATTTTCAAAAATCGACCCTCAAGGGTGTTACGGGGAGTTATAAATAAATAAATAAAAATCCTTTTTATCAGCTATTAGATTTACATACTTACAATTTAACAAAGGTGTTTTTTTGTTTTTGTTTTTTTTGTTCAGCCGAGATATGCAAAATTTTTTTTTTTTGTTTAATTTGCAATTCACGTAAAATTAACTCATTAAAAACTTCTTTATCCTTCAATCTGTGTTGTTTAATTTTTTAGTTCACCCGTGCGAAGAACGGGTATACCAGCTAGTATTATATAAATTGTTAGAAATTTTGGCTTACGTTGTTTGATTGGTCATTTTTGTAGGCACAAAGCGATATCAGTTTATGCTGTGAAAAAATAACAGTATTTTTTAAAATTAGTAAAAACTAATTTTATAAATATGTATTAAAACTAAACATGTCGTAGTATTTTAAGTCTTGCAATTTTATTACTGGGATTTTATTTTATAATTTGCTATTTTTTATTTATTTCAATAAATTTTCATTGCCTTTTTTATTTCAATGAAAAATAAAAACACATTTAAAAATTATTACTAATTTTTAAATTTTTTCCTTTAATTTAAAAATAAATTTTCAAAAATTATTTTCATTTGTTTGGATATTTTTGGGAGGTTTCAATGAAACAAACTTTAAAAATCTCCAAAAAGTGAAGAAAAGGTCAAATTTCCTTTTTTACTTACACATATCTGAAGGTATTGGCTTATGATACTAAATTTTTCTATCAATTTAATACAATTTTTATAAATTTTTAAAATATATTTTATAAATTTTCAATTTTATTTTAGAAAAAAACCCTCTTTTTTTCTTTTTCCAAATTTATAATTCTGATTTTTATAAAACATTATTTCTGATATAATTTTACCTTTTTTTTCTTTCAAGAAGATTTTATTTTTAACACATGCTCTTTATGGCCATCATTTTTCTTTTTAAGTCCTTCAAGTACAATAACACCGTTTTTTAGGTACTTCAACTTGACGTTTATACATTTTTGCATCATCTTCATGTTTATCCACGTCATATTCAGCCATCAAATTTTTCAATAGCTCTTGGAACATAAAAACACATTAATTTATTCCAGCTTTTTCGGCTTTGTTGTGTAATTAACAATGACCTGTTACACTAATTTCTAAACAATGTTTTTTAATAATGTGTTTGTGTTAAAATTTATTCTTCCTTTCATACTGGTAAAAATCGCCTGCTTGAATTTAATAAATTATACATTATAATTTATTCGATTACTTATTTTATTTACTGAAATATATCGTTTTTATGATTTATATCACTAAAATTAGCATCGTTTGCAAGTATTCCAAATGTAAGAATTTTTCAAAGCATTATTGAAGATTGTGTTCTTTAATGAAATGGACGAGGCAATATTATTCAACGATTTCTCCAAGATGAAAACTCGCTTAATTTTTGAATCGAATCAAGACTGATATTTGAAGTAATTTTTTAGTTTAATTGCTGTATAACATGGATAAAAAATAAACACTGACTGATATAACCGTAATAATTTTAGAAGAAAAATTACTTCTTTTTGAATATTTATTATTTTTATTTACATTTTATTGCATAAGTTTCTTAAGTTTTATAAATGCTCCAAAATATTTATATTTTTAGACAAGAAGTGGTATGAGATTTTTTTTTATGGCATTTGAGACAAAGTATTGTTTTTAAAAAACCACAAAATTTACAATTTTAGCTATTTTACTTTCTTTCTCAAAATGAGTTAAAACAGTAATTATTAGATTAAATAATAGAATAAAGATTAATTTTTTAAGACTAATTAGAAAAATTGTTACTTTTTTACTAAAAGACGTGTCATATTTTTGAAAATTTAATAAGCTATATTTAATAAGCAATAAGTTTAATCTGTTAAAAATTGCATATGACTGTTAATTAAATTAAAGAAATTGTTGCTTTATTGTATATTTTTAATTTTTATATTAATTGATAAGTTTTTAGATTTTTGGTATTTTTCTGTTTCTCGGCGCAAATCTTGCCAAGTAGACTTTATTGGCGACAACAAAATATACACTTAAAAATGTTGAGAAATGTTAACTCTCATTGATTTTTCATCCATTTTGATTATATTATGAAAAGTTGTTACTGATAAGAAAAGACCTCGATTTGTTTTGAAAATGTGAGGAAAGGTTACTACTAGGAATATCGGTTGTATCATTTTTGGCGACTTTATCACTTGCGCCGGCAAAACAAAAAGTACCAACTTTTTTTGTCTGGAGTTTGGTTATTTAGAACTCAATTATTTTTTCAAATCATTTCTTCAAATTCTTAATTGAAACGTGCATGTTTCATCTCTCTAATCCTTTTTGTTCACCTGGAAAAAAACAATAAAAAAATGTTCATCTCAAAAATTCATATAACATAGCCATTTGATAAACAAAACTATAAATCTATCTTTTGAGCGACCATACAACTATATAATGAAATTATCTTTACAATTATGAGAAATATCATGAAGAAAAATTCTAATATCTTCACAATTTTCGAATCAAATTGTTGCATCTTGTGCTATTGAATAGATACTTTGATTATTAATTCTAGGGGGAAGGTACCTGTCCATCTAACAGTGGACCAACCCCATCGTACAAATTATACAACTGTTCATACTCATTGATCAAATTGTGAAATTGTAATTTACAGGAATGATGTAGTTTTATTTATTTGTTCTTTTTATCGAAAAGTTCGTTCTTTCCCTCTCTTCAGTTAAATTCATCACTGAAACTGCATTGTCAACCATTGATAAAGTCGTCACATTATGATAAACCTGCTGCTCTTGCAGCTTCTTGGAAAGCTGAATATTAGTTACGTTTTTTTTCCTGTTCTGGGAGAAAGTATTCCTGCCATAAATTAAGGAATTTGATTCATCAGCGAGATAAATAAACAAAGATTAGTTTAATCGGCAATTACGTAACCACAACAATCGCCAACTCTATTAAAAACGCGCCAAGTTGGCAACCCCAACTTCCTATGCATCGTACGTGCTGAATTGACCGCCATTGCTGCTTCATATTATTATAGGTATATCGCATAATACCGTTAAGTGATTTAAGTTGCTATAAATACCGTATAATAAGTCGGAATCGGTTTGTGGAGATGTGCTATGGCAACAATAACCTGCATAATAATGTCGCCGAATCTGAAGTAGACACTATCAGAGATGGAGCCATGGGTAGTAGTACCTGGCGTTACGAGTAACAGTAACCGTGGCTTTGAGTAGAAGTAATATCGTTGCATTGTATAATGGAGCTAACGCACGTTAACCATATAACTGTTTTAAAGTTTTGAAATACTCTTTTTCTTGCATTGACTTGGTCATATAGTTGTAACTAAAAATTTATCGGATATATATTGAACTGCATTGAACGGTATTTTGAATTCGGCAATTGTAAAATTAACTAAAAACCAATACTTCTAATTGCAAGAAAAACGCAACGCGAGACAGTTATATTAAAATTAGGGAAAACAACTGGCAACTTTAATTTTGTTTTTGTATCAATCTTTGTTTTGATTCACTCTGCCTTTCAAATAAATACCGTCAAAATTTTCTTTGGGGAAAATCCTCAGCTGTAACAAAGCGATGGCAAAATTTATTTATTAAAAAAAGATTTAACTTCATTCGAGAATAAGAACATTTCATAAATGGAAGACTTAGAAGAATCCGTAATTGATTTTCATAATAGAGAGAATGAATTCTTCTGTACACCTAAAGGCAGAAAGCGGGAAAGAGAAACAAGTGACACTTCTAAGTCAAAAAAGATAAAGACGTCTTCTCCGTCTCGAAGAAAATGTACAAGAAATAATAAAAAGCGTAACACTAATAGAATTTCGAAATGTACCGAAAGAAAACAACAAAACTCGACAAGAAATAATTCTGAGGTGCACAAAAGAAATACGGCCGAAATGAAAAACCAACAAGAGTCTGCCACTGATATTCGTAATGAAATGCGTAAATTCATATGTACCTTGCATCAAAAAAAGCGACAAAGGGAAATAAATGTCGGATCTAAATCAAAGACGAGAAAGAAATCTAAATCTCAAAAAGGGAGCTCTTCAGATGATAAAAAATGCGACTCGTCATCAATAAAAACAGTTTCGAAAAGTGGAAAAAACGATCAGAATATTTCAACAAAGACTGTTGGCTCTGATCCTAAACTTAAGTTAATGAGAGAAATCATGTATTCTTGAATGGACAGAAAAAATTTAGATTTTGAAAATAAATAAATAAGATTGGTGATAGTTTGGCGTGATGTATGAATGAGTTTGGCAATGAATTAGTGTAATAGTACTTTTTTCCGCCTGAATTTCAAATAATGCAGCTAAAATAATGTATATATTTGTTGATAAAGAAATCTTGAATGACACAGTGTACATTTTGCCTTAATTATTTTATTGAACGTTTGCAAATTAAATTATTTATATTAAAAGGTTTCACAGACCTTAGTTTTGTTTTGAATGTACTTATATTCTACTGCAACGAAGTAATATAACTTATATCACTATCCAAATTAAAGAACAAGTTTTGCATTCATAACCCCAGAGGACAATGGTAAAAATTTCACTGGAAAAAACGCCAATAAAACCGAAAGAAAATTACACAGTGCTAATCTAGTTGCAATATTGCATGGAAAATACCGATTCAGGTACTTACGTACTATCGCAACAATGCCAACGTTCAAGATTATTCACCTAAGTTGTGGCGACTCCAATTTCGCATGTGTCGTACGCGCTGAATTGGCAACCATGTACTTCGTTTCCTATAAAGTCACCAATATGGTTGTGATAATACTTAATTAAACGTAATTATTTCATTTTTATGATAGTCTTAGCAAAATTTAAAGATGCTTTGACTAAATCTTTCAGGTTTGTCAACTATATTAAAGAAGTACATTATGATCAAAAATATCCAGATACCAGTAAATTTGGCGGTACTTACGTATTATCGCAACCTATTGGCGCCACTATATAAAACGAAGCACATGGTTATCAATTCAGTGTGTACGACACATAGGAAATTGGGATTGCCAACTTGGTAAGTTATTAATAGAGTTGACATATGCGTTGCGATAATACGAAAGTACCAATTTCGCTTATAAAGATAAATCAAAACAATATGAGGTTAGTCCTCTTTTTCTTTGCTGATATAATTGTCACACTGTGGAGAAGGATGTTCAATTGCTTTTGAAATTCCACTTGAACTTGTATGCTATTTTTGCCGAAGAACGGTAATCAATTCTGTGATTGCGCTGGGACAATGTGTCAAACGAAAGACGTTCAGATTCAGATACTACAGGTGTTTTATAACAGCGGTCGCCAAACATTACGACCTCACGAACTAGTAAATTCATAATTTAAATCCCCTGGATCACTAACAGGATTTTTTAAGTGTTAAATATATTTATAAAAAAAATTATGATCTAAGAACACAATTAATGTAACTTAAAACATAACTTAACGTGATGAGTTAGAATATTCCACATTTTTTCTGCGGACCAGCGAAATTTTCTCGCGGACCACCACTTTGGCGACCTCTGTTTTATAAGATTTAGGTTAGGACTTTGAGCAGTCTAATCCAATTCCTGAACATTCAAGTCAACTAGTCACTTCTCCACAGGACGTACAGTATGATCCTGTTGAAACAAGAACTTTCTCCGAACTGATGCGTCAGTATAGGTAGCATAAAATTGTCCAAAATGTCGAAATATGTTTCCCTCTTAAGAATTTCTTGCGTAAGTACAAAAGCAATTGTACTGCCATATAGTATACCTTAGTTCGTCGCTTCATAATACATGGCGGCATCGTTCAAGGCTCCAGTGTTGACAATATTTAAAGTTCGTGACGTATTGTCGTGCTGAGATGTTGAATCCAGAAGAATTTTGGAATTTCATGACGAAATTGCTGGGGGTTTTCAAAACTTTCTTCAGTGTACTACTTACTGTCCCTTTAGATTAAATAGCATAATCTACCACATTGTAGTTTCCTTGTTAAAGTCGCAGCAAGTTTTTATTAACGTATATGTTATCATGCACAATAGAACGGAGTACACATAACATTGCAAACATTTTATGAGCAGACTTTTTACTATGGTGTGACAACCAATTATACTTCTCTACTTCAAAATTCATTAAGCTCTCATTTTCGTTGCATTGTACTTTACTTACTTTGAATTTACATTAGAGGACTTGTCCGACTTATTTTATTCTTGCCTGTTCACGTCATGGTCAGAATTCAAGAGAAATAACCGAGTAGCTCGATTCATACAATGTACAAAAAAAGTAGTTTTTTCATATATGTATTGTAAACCACTAAATAAGATATTTAAATGAAGATTTCATGGCTTTTTTCTCTTAGAAAAAAATGTCATAAAATAATTTTGATTCATTAAGAAATTAAATAACACTAATGTGCTTCACAATAGAGTTAAGATAAAACCAACAATTTTGGGGTCTTTTCTCATTAAAGCAGCAATACTTGGCGATAAGACGTCTCTTTGGTTTCGTTTAGCTTATTTCTTGGCGATAATAGTTTTTATCGCCCTCTCTCGTGTCATGAAGAAAAATTTCTATCTTATTACCACTTAGAAATTGTACCCTAAATGTGCATTAATATGCCAATGAAAATGCAGGATATGATTTAAACAGAAAAGCACTTTATTCTAGAACCATGATTGTTGGAACATTTTTCTCTCTCCCACTCTCTGTTTAAAAATGTGTCCAGAGTCTGAGTCTTGAGGGAAACTTTACGTAAGGAGTACATTTTTTTTGACGTTATGTAATAAGTAATAAAATTTTACTATTTTCTATTCAGCTCTCTGTTGCATTTAAAAATAATCTTCCGTCCTAAAATTTTTTCAGTAGCTGGGTTCTCTTAAAGACTCAATCAAATTGGGAAAAAATGTCATTCTCTCTGATATTTTGATTATAAAAATCTTTGTTATTAGTTTATAACCACTATGATAACTAAATTGTTAAATCTTCACAGAAAATTTTTTAAAATCGAAGGAAAAATGCGATTTGGTACTTTATTATTATTACTTTTGCTTCAGAGCACGTTTATCGCATTCAAATAAATAATATAGATTCGATGCGAAAAGTTAAGTACAAGCATGTGTTCAAGTAAGTGGTAAAATACCATTCTTTAAATGTTCTTTAGAATATTTTCATGCCACTGCGCCATTTTAAAATTTAGAAAAAAACAAAGAATTTTTTTGTTTTGTTTTTGTAAAACAGTTATTATTTCAAACAGGAAGAATATAACAAATTTATCATCAAATTTAGTGAAACTATATGAAATTCTTTTAAATTACATTACATATATATATATATACATATATGCAAGCATACTTACTCCTTATGTGACTAATTATTCGCACTAATTATTCGTGCATGTGACTAGTTATTCGCACCTAATTTTTGTAATAAAGATTAATCACGTTGATTTTCTGTAAAAAATAATTGACTGCATAATATCGATTATGTATTCTCCCCCAAATGAAAAGGCTGCGGTAGCCTAGTGGTCAAGGTGATGGACTCATGGTCGGTGTGCAATGAGCTCGAGCCCAATACCGCTGAAGACCCCCGTATAGGGGAGCGATGCATGCGAAATCTGTCGAGAGCTCAAATGTTTTCCCGTTGGTGTGGTGTGGTAGTTAGGAGAGGAGGGTGTCAGCTCAGGTGTCGTCCTCGTCACTTGACCATGGTTCATGAACCTTGAGGTCTGTTGCCAAAAGCCCTCGAGTAGCTGAACAGTGCGACGAAAATATTCACTCACTCCTCAAAAGCTTTTCATGAATAGCTGCCTTTACCTGTTATCCTGTTTTTTTTAATAGAGTGCATTTGCAGACAATCAAGTCCCCAAGTTGATGGACCATTTCATTGGTAGCACCCTTTAATGGTGATTGTTAGAACGAAATTTAATCATTTCAAGCTCTCGTTGGCTGCTAAATACTGTCGTGAGTATCAGAGCCAAATTGATACTTAGAGGATCTTTTACATGCTCCATAAATAAGAATGTTATATGCGCACATATTAAGTAGAAAAAATTATTTTAATATTAACCTCCTAATATCATCAATTGCTAATGCTTCATTCGAAGAGAGTAATAACATGCCATGTTTTTTCACAATTCCTACTATTAGCTTACTCTCTCTCTCTCTCTCTATTTATATATATATATATATTTATCTTGTTCAAATTTTCAATCGTTAATAAACTACTTTCTATTCATCCAATCAAGTTCAAATAAATTTTTTTAAACTTGTATTGGATGACACTTGATGTTAATACAGTTTTCTCAAATATTAATTCATTAATTAAATTTAGTTACATTAATTATAGGTTTTTATCGTCAACTTAGATTCGTGTCTATTGTTGTAACAATGTAACTGTTAAAACAAAGATAAAAGTTGTCTTCGAAACCCTGTTTTTCACCCAAACCGGGTGTGCATTGTTACAATAATGCAGACAAATCATGCTCTTTTTTCAATTCCTACTATTGGTTCACTCTCTCCCTATATATACATATATCCTATTCCAATTTTCAATCGTTAATAAAGTAGTTTCTATTCATCCATTCAAAGTTGGAATTGACTTAAATTTTCTTTTTTAACACCTTTTTATAAGTTTCACTTGTATGTAATGGAATCTTTGAACTCGATTTTTACCCACTTTAAAAGGTCAGACTAATTCGAAATTTGGCACACTTGTCAAGGACCCATGACAATACAATAATTTCATAATTTTGTTTCATTGTCCTGATCAGGATTTTAATAATTAAGGATTTAAGGATTTACGAGATTTGGCGACTAATTCATTATAACGTTTCTAGATTTGGCGACTAATTTATTATTTTTAACACCTTTTTATAAGTTTCACTTGCATGTAACGGAATCTTGAACTCAATTTTTACCCACTTTAAAAGGTCAGATTAATTCGAAATTTAGCTCACTTGTCCAGGACCGATAATAATACAATAATTACATATTTTGTTCTATTGTCCTAATCAGGATTAACGATTTCCCCTTTTCAGATCCCATCTCGCATCTGGCGTCTAATTTCAGATTCCATTTCCAGATTTGGCGACTAATTTCAGATTTGGCGACTAAAAGATTAAGATACAACTTAGTTCGATTAATTATAAAACGGTGTTTTTAGTTTTTTTTAAACTATAATTTATTATATTTCTTGTTTATATTTAAATATAAAGATTAGTTGTTATATAATTAAATATGATATATATAATAAAATATCACTTTTTTATTGTTAAGGTACCTGACTATGTTGAAAATGCTATTTTCAGTCTAAAATCAAATTTTCTTTTTATTTTATCATTCTAAAATAAATAAGAACAATAAGTAAAATAATCAACTTTCCAAGTTAATTCAGTTCCTACTATTAGCTTACAATCTCTCTATATCTTGTCCAATTAGCAATTGTAAACAAAATACATTTTATAGCGGTCAATTGAGCTGAAATTTTATATACACGATTATTTTGGATAACACGATCATTCAATTATAATTAATGAAAATTAGTTGATTAAAACTAATAATTCAAAAGAATTACATTTTGGCGACTTGTGTCAAAACTTTAAAAGGTTTCCCCTACATTTTAAAGCGCCCATTTGAGCTGAAAATTTTCTATACACGATTGTTTTGGATGACAATACGATAATTTAATTATAATTAATTAAAATTAATTGAATTTAATTAATTTTTATTATTTAATGAATTACAGATACAGTCACGTTGGCTTCATTTTATTAACTTGGGTCAAAACTTTAAAAGATTTTTTCGTCATGTCTTAAGGCATTCAGCTGAACTGAAATTTTATATACACGATTGTTTTGGATGATAATACGATACTTTAATGATAATTAATAAAAATTAATTACCACTTAATATTATGATTCTGTTGCATGTATACACATATTTATATTAATTGTAATTATTTGATAAAAAGTAACTAAAATAAAATTTTTCTTTGTTGGCTTAAGTAGGAATTGACTTAAATTTTTTTTTGATATTACTCGTTTTAATTTTGATTGTACGATAATTAGAAAAAAGTTACAGCTGTTAAAAATAACACATTACATCTCTGCTCTGAGAAATCTTTTATAAAGTTTACAAAGAAAGCTTAATGGTAAATAATTACCATGAATGTTAAATTTTTCAGTTTCATCCCCGAAGTATTCTTAAAATTGCGTTCAACCATCGAACAACAGAAATTTACCCTTATAAAATAAACTTCTCAATCGATACACAAAGCAAACTTTCAACACCACTTCCTCAAGCACCCTAAAAGCCTTTTACACACTCTATATATACGCTTATTAACAAAATACTCCAAAGATTTTTCTTCTATTTTAAAGGGGGGACCATAATTGAGAGAAAGCCAACAATCACCCCAAAGGTCTTAATTTAAGTCTCCACGCAGTACTAATTTTCGGTATCAAGCGACAGTTCCAACGCAAGCTTTGAAGAGGCCAAAACATTTTATGTAAAGCGAGATGTATGCTGATAGAAAGGTTAACACTTTAAGGTCCCAAGACTTAACTCGCACTACTTAACTGTTGGCTGTTGCATGAATTTTGTACAAATGGCTCACGGGACGTTAAGACTTTGAATAGGGAATTATTCCTGGCAGAGAACACGTGTAACTGATGTTCTCTGAATATTAAATTCCGTTGGTAACAAGACGTTTCAGCAGTTCTTGCATTATGGATTGAGATATTCGTATTTAAGGAATATTCTATGCAAAACTTAATATGTTAGGTATAAGGGTTTGTAAATCTGAAAGAGGCCGTGGTTCTGGGCTTGTAGAAATATTATTGCAAGTAAGGAAGTTTGTCTTTAAGATATATTCATTTGGGTAATTGTAGTTTTCTTTGATCTATTTGAGGATGTATTTTATTTCGTTTTCGGTATAAAGACAGTTTTGAATGTGTTTTTTAACAGATCGCTTTTATATTTTATGGTATTCTTTTAAAGATGTGAGGGTAGTTCTTATTTTTTATTGTGTTGTTTAGTATGGTATTGCTTTTAGAGTTACAAAGAAGTTGGTTCCTGAAAAAAAAACCATTTTTAAAAATTAAAGCGCGTTGCATCTTTTAGTTTTTGTATATAACATTTTTTTTAAAAGTCAAGGAAAGAGATTCTTGAAGAATATATAAGAAGATTTGCAAAATACTTATGATGAAATGTAGAAGATATTAACACATTTCTTTTCAATAGAGTTGCTGATTTAATTTGCCTAACATAATGATATACATTAATAGATTGAATTTATTAGCTTATTTAATTCAAATTCATTTAAAAATTTATATCAGGAAAGCGGTCTTTAATCTTTTTTCCTTTGTCTAAGTCGGAATTTGCACCTAATACCCCAATTATATATAGTTGTCTATTTTCTTAAAAAATAAGCTTAATTTTTTATTACATTCCATAACTTTAAAGTCTTACGAATGGATTTGCAGAGTAAGAAAGAGCTGTATTATTGTTATAGGTGCTAGGGTCTATATTTATTTTATTAGTTCTATATACAAGAAATTAACTAGAGAGAGAAAAAGAGAGGAAGAAAGAGGGAAAAAGAGAGGATATATATATATATCTATATATATATACAGAAAATTTTTTCACATGTATTTAAATCCAACACTTAAGAAAAACGGCACAAAGCAATTGCACTCTGAGCTAAATTTGAGCTGAGCGATTTTGTTATTGATGCCAATATTTATCAAATATTATACAAAGCGAATTTAAAATAACACATTACAGAGTTGAACAGTTAATGCAAAATACTAGATATTATTACAACTCCAACAAAGCCCCTAAAAATAGAAAATTTCAAACAAATTTCCTATTTGAACAATACTGGTTAAGAATGTAAAAATATTTTGGATGAGTTTTAAATTGAAAATAATATAGAATTTCAAGCCAGCAGCGAGTTTGTTTCTCTCGTTTTTCTGAAATAGGAGCAAGACATGATCTACTTTGTAGAATACAAATACTTATTGAGAGAATTTTGCTTAAAATTTTAATAACTGCTGCAAAGTGTTAATAATGCATTAAATTTTTATTCTAAAAACTACATGTATAGTTTTTTGTACTAAAGAAAACATATTGCAGAGTTATTTTCTAAATAAATATTTTGATGATTTTTTTTAGCTTTTTCAATATCTTTTAAGAGTTTAGGTATTTTCTAAGCTTACATAATGTTTAGCTTCTTTCTTTTACTATCATTTTATTTAGAACGAGCTTGTTGATATATATAATACCTTATATTACTTAGATAACTCTCTCTCTCTCTCTCACACACACACACACACACACACACACACACACACACACACACACACACACACACACACACACACACACACACACACACACACACACACACACACACACACACACACACACACACACACACACACACACACACACACACACACACACACACACACACACACACACACACACACACACACACACACACACACACACACACACACACACACACACACACACACACACACACACACACACACACACACACACACACACACACACCAGTTTATCAGTATAATGAATTATATAATTACATACTATTTTTATTACATAGTTATATATTGAAATGAACTTTTGCTTTATTAAAAATGTAAAATCAAAAATTATATGAACTCAAAGTGACTTTAATATATTATGTTGTGTTTATTTTTAAAGACATTATACTGTGCATTTTTGTAATATTAATATTTTTTTACATTAAATTCAATATTTATATAATCCATATCCATATACCTTAATAACATTTGTAATTATGGAAACCCCTTTTTTAAAGTATTATTAGAATGCAAACAATTAGACGATAATAATTAAGAAAGTGTTGGTTCCTGTTTTTTACCAGTTCTATTTTTTAAGCCAAAATAACAAACAAACGCGAGTTCACTTATTCAGGAATAGATAAAATACAAATATCTTATAAATAAAACATGCTATAAAAATAATACAATTTTTCTTTTCCAATAATTTTCATTTAAACATTCTTCTTAAGCCTTCAAACCTTAATTGAATCATCACCTCATTCTCAATGTTTAAACACAAGCCTTTCAACAATATTTGTCTGAAATATACTTTCTGAAACGTTAGACTCTCGTCACAAAATTGAGCAAAATCATCAAATAGACATGTTATCCCTGGCGTTAAACAAGCAATACATCCAAAAGATCATCATTCCAGAAACTTCCAGACGCAAACAGAATCATTTCGAATCGCTTAAAGAAAATCCAAACCTGTTAGTTTCATCGTATTGGAAATTCTGAAGCAGAATCTAATAACATTCTTCGATACAAGATACTTTGATATCAGATGGGATTTTTCAGATCTTCTGACACCATTCATCGTTCTTTAAATTGGACGATTGCCAGAGTTAAAATAAATCGCTTCCGTTGACGATTGTTTCGAATGGATTCATCCACGATTCTTCCTGGGTGATCTGGGAAACGTAATATTTCTAAGTGTTTCGACTTGGAGAGGTTTAGTTCTCTGAAAATATTAGATCTTGTATAATCCGCATTTGATTTCAATTTTTCTGCAGGAATATGTTTTTGGTAATATGTATATCAAAGTATTATAAATTGTTTTATGTGTGCCTTATTTTTTGTTAAGAGTAACATTAACGTATGCCATATTAACAAGTAATATATATAAAAATTTTTTAGGTTTATTCCTACTTAGATCAACAAAGAAAATTTTTATTTTAGCTACTTTTTATTAAATAATTACAATTAATATAAATATGTATATACATAGAAAAGAATCACAACATTAAGTGGTCATTAATTTTTATTCATTATCATTAAAGTATCGTATTGTCATCCAAAACAATTGTGTATATAAAATTTCAGTTCAACTGAAATGCTTTAAAACGCGAGAAAAAAACCCTTTTCGACACAAGTCGCCAAAAGGGTCGCTAAGTCGCTAAAAATGATGCCAACGTGGTTGTATTTGTAATTCTTTAAATAATTAGTTTTAATCAATTAATTTTTATTAATTATAGCTAAATTATTGTATTGTCATCCAAAATAATTATGTATATAAAATTTCAGCTCAATTGAACGCTTTAAAATGTATTTTGTTAACGATTGAAAATTCCACCAAGATAAATAAATAAATATATAGAGAGTGTGAGCTAATAGTAGGAATTGAAAAATAAACCAACTGGAGTAAGTGAGTTTTTATAACGTCTCAATACAGAGCAACACGAAAGCTATTGGCGACGAACCTCATAATTTTGACTCTCGGTCAAGTGATGAGGAGACACATGAGCTGGCACCTCC
This sequence comes from Trichonephila inaurata madagascariensis, assembly GCA_019973955.1. Lineage (NCBI taxonomy): Eukaryota > Metazoa > Arthropoda > Arachnida > Araneae > Nephilidae > Trichonephila > Trichonephila inaurata. The sequence continues at coordinate 83,808 of BMAV01018237.1, forward strand.
CTCTCCAAACTACCACACCATGAACGTCAGAGGGACTTTCTACCTAGATAGGCTTAACATGCATCAATTGCACTCAAGCCAGAGCTCATGACACTCCGTTCAAGAGTTCTAGGGACCATAATTACAAGGCTACCACGGCCACTCAACCAATTGGAATAATATAGTATATTGTGTTATGTAATTTTATATTATTATATTGTAAGAACATGAAATAATTTTTTTTAATTCAAGATGAAACAGATGTAATAAATCTAAAAATTATAGGAATTTAACAAATTGTTAAGCTCTGTTAATTATTTCCTAATAACTCTTTCTCATGTTTTCTTGACGACTTTTAACGAAAACAAAGAATAGCAAATTGAAAACTTTCTTAAAGAAAGATTAAAAGTGTTTAAAGTATCCAATTACGTTTGGAACCGTGATTTTGCAAAAGCGTATAAATGGATAATATTTATGATATTTAGTGACATTTAAATTAGAACACATATATACGATTGTGTTTTAAGGACATTTTGATAAAAAATTTATTTAATACAATATTTTGGCAAAAATTAACTTAGAATATTTTTCAAATGTTCTCCTTTTGAGAAAAATGCTTCTATTACAATAATATTTTGCCTGTATATAGCTCAGACCTCTGTACAGAGGCCCAACTAGAATTTTTGAAATATATAACTTAGAAGTGGGTGTATCCATGTTTTGCGACAACAGAGGGGAGAAATTTTAAGAAAAAAAAACGCCGATAATTATTTCAATTGGTTGTAACTCTGAAAATAATGTGAATTTTTCAAAATTCATAGTTGAGCCTCTGTACAGAGGTCTGTGCTATATACAGGCAAAATATTATTATATTAGAAGCATTTTTTTCCCAAAAGGAGAACATTTTGAAAAAAGTTTATTCTAAGTTAATTTTTTGCCGAAATATTGTATTTAAATAAAATTTTTGTCAAAATGTTCTTCAAACAAAATTTTATACATATATTCTAATCTAGTGACACTAAATATCACGAAAATTATCCATTTATGCGCTTTTTAAAATTACGGTTCGAACGTAGTCGGATACCTTAAACACGTAAGCTAATGAAAAATTATTTATAGAATTACGAGTTCTAACACTAACACAGAAATGGGTAATGCACTTGGGTTGTAATGCTCAAAATAATTTTTAACAGTTTATATATTTAATTTTGTTCAGGGCCATGAAAAAGATTTGGGAGAAAAATATGGATATATTGAATCTCTTAATTAGCTCACATAACTGATAAAATCTTTTCTGAAAACCTTGGCATCCTCACTCAGAGAACGTATCGTAAGCACTTTAATGTTCCTCTAATCAGACTACGATTCTCTGTCACACGCTTTCGTCATCATTAATCAGCAAATTAACAAGCAAAACTGCCAATATGCTCACGGGAAAGATCCAAAGTTGTATGTTGGTGAGATTTGCGTCTAATAAAGTGCACAGAGTATGATGTAGGCTCTGAATGGATCATCAGTTTGTCTTTCTTTGAAGAAGAAAGGGATGTACAGCAATATCCCGAACTTACGCGATAGGTGAAACGAATCGTATCGAATTAGGGGAAGTCGGGGTATAACTTCGTATGTAAATAAATGTAAATTATTTTCAGTAGGGGTCCTAGACAAAAAAAAATTTTTAGGAAAAAAAGTTGAATAACATTTAGATAACACAAGTACAAAATCGCAAACCAGAGTTATTTTGATGTAAAAGGTTTCATAAAATCTAACTAGTCTGTCGGCTAAAAGATTTTTTTCCCCCGCAAAATTTTCCCGTAACATACTAATAATTTTCTTCATTCCTTGTTCTGTTAAGAATATACGCTCTTCATTGGAGTATGTATTTCCTAAAATTTATATATATATATATATATATATATATAACCTTTTTTTCAACTAAACTGAGGTCTTCCGTCCAATTCCCAACCGTCATTCGATCTTTTGATTGAACTAAGTCTTAAGGCTCATAATATTGCTCTTGCTCATTCATTTCTATGAGTTCATTAATTGTCAGCTCCTCATTATTGGAATCCAGCAGTTGTGTGTTGAACGTTATCAGTACCCACACTTTTATATTTATTTGCCTGCAAGATTGGACAACTTCTTCAATAAAATTACCGATTTCATCAGGTCCTGGCTCTGATTCCACCTGAGTTTCAGTAATGAAAATAAATAAATAAATAAACAAAAGACGAATCGACGAGATTTGAAAATCGCGTAACCCGAATTTATGTAAGTCAGTATTACTGTATCGTAAAAGTGATAGGGGAACGGTATCGCTTAAGATCAGGGACTTTCTAAAATCAGCTATAGTATATAATTCTACACACTGGTTTATCAACTGGCCCTTTCTACCACGAGATCTTAGAACAATTGGCTATGGAGTCGCTAAAAATGATGCCAACGTGGTTGTATTTGTAATTCTTTAAAAAATATTTTTTAATCAATTAATTTTTTAATTATAGCTAAATTATTGTATTGTCATCCAAAATAATATGTATATAAAATTTCAGCTAAAGAACGTTTTAAAAAGTATTTTGTTAACGATTGAAATTCCACCAAGATAAATAAATAAATATTAGGGGTGTGAGTTATGGGTAGAATTGAAAATAAACCAACTGGAGTAAGTGAGTTTTTATAACGTCTCAATACAGAGCAACACGAAAGCTATTGGCGACGAACCTCATAATTTTGACTCTCGGTCAAGTGATGAGGAGACACATGAGCTGGCACCTCCCTCTCCAAACTACCACACCATGAACGTCAGAGGGACTTTCTACCTAGATAGGCTTAACATGCATCAATGGCCCTCAAGCTCGAGCTCATGACACTCCGTTCAAGAGTTTTCGTGACCATAATTACAAGGCTACCGCGGCCACTCAACCAATTGGAATAATATAGTATATTGGGTTATGTTATTTTATATGATTATACTGTAGGAACATGAAATAATATTTTTAATTCAAGATGAAACAGAAGTAATAAATCTAAAAATTAAAGGAACTTCAAAAATTGTTAAGCTCTATTAATTATTTCCTAATAAATCTTTCTCATGTTTTCTTGAAGACTTTTAACGAAAACAAAGAATAGCAAATTGAAAAGAAAGAAAGATCAAAAGTGTTTAAGGTATCCGACTACGTTTGGAACCGTGATTTTGCAAAAGCGTATATATATAAATGGATAATATTTATATTTAGTGACACTTATATTAGAACACATATATACGATTGTGTTTTAAGGACATTTTGATAAAAAATTTATTTAAATACAATATTTTGGCAAAAAATTAACTTAGAATAATTTTTTTTCAAAATGTTCTTCTTTTGAGAAAAATGCTTCTATTACAATAATATTTTGCCTGTATATAGCTCAGACCTCTGTACAGAGGCCCAACTAGAATTTTTGAAATATATAACTAGAAGTGGGTGTATCCATGTTTTTGCGACAACAGAGGGAGAAATTTTTAAGAAAAAACGCCGATAATTATTTCAATTGGTTGCTAACTCTGAAAATAATGTGAATTTTTCAAAATTCATAGTTGAGCCTCTGTACAGAGGTCTGTGCTATATACAGGCAAAATATTATTATATTAGAAGCATTTTTTTCCCAAAAGGAGAACATTTTGAAAAAAGTTTATTCTAAGTTAATTTTTTGCCGAAATATTGTATTTAAATAAAATTTTTTGTCAAAATGTTCTTCAAACAATTTTATACATATATTCTAATCTAAGTGACACTAAATATCACGAAAATTATCCATTTATGCGCTTTTTTAAAATTACGGTTCCGAACGTAGTCGGATACCTTAAGAGCACGTAAGCTAATGAAAAATTATTTATAGAATTACGAGTTCTAACACTAACACAGAAATGGGTAATGCACTTGGGTTGCAATGCCTCAAAATAATTTTTAACAGTTTATATATTTAATTTTGTTCAGGGCCATGAAAAAGATTTGGGAGAAAAAATATGGATATATTGAATCTCTTAATTAGCTCACATAACTGATAAAATCTTTTCTGAAAACCTGGCATCCTCACTCAGAGAACGTATCGTAAGCACTTTAATGTCTCCTCTAATCAGACTACGATTCTCTGTTACACGCTTTCGTCATCATTAATCAGCAAATTAACAAGCAAAACTGCCAATATGCTCACGGGAAAGATCCAAAGCTGTATGTTGGCGAGATTTGCGTCTAATAAAGTGCACAGTGTATGATGTAGCCTCAGAATGGATCATCAGTTTGTCTTTCTTTGGAGAAGAAAAGAATGTGCTGCAATATCCCGAGCTTACGCGATAGGTGGGACGAATCGTATTGAATTCGGGGAAGTCGGGGTATAACTTCGTATGTAAATAATTGTAAATTATTTTCAGTAGGGGCCGGAGACAAAAAAAATTAATAATTTAGGGAAAGAAGTTGAATAAAATCTTAGATAACACAAATTCAAAATCGCAAACCAGAGTTATTTTGATGTAAAAGGTTTCATAAAATCTAACTAGTTTGTCGGCTAAAAGATTTTTTTTTTCTCCCGCAAAATTTCCCCGTAACATACTAATAATTTTCTTCATTCCTTGTACTGTTAAGAATATACGCTCTTCATTGGAGTATGTATTTCCTAAAATTTATATATATATATATAACCCCTTTTTCAACTAAACTGAGGTCTTCCGTCCAATTCCCAACCGTCATTCGATCTTTTGATTGAACTAAGTCTTAAGGCTCATAATATTGCTCTTGCTCATTCATTTCTATGAGTTCATTAATTGTCAGCTCCTCATTATTGGAATCCAGCAGTTGTGTGTTGAACGTTATCAGTACCCACACTTTTATATTTATTTGCCTGCAAGATTGACAACTTCTTCAATAAAATTACCGATTTCATCAGGTCCTGGCTCTGATTCCACCTGAGTTTCAGTAATGAAAATAAATAAATAAATAAACAAAAGACGAATCGACGAGATTTGAAAATCGCGTAACTCCGAATTTATGTAAGTCGAGGTATTACTGTATCGTAAAAGTGATAGGGGAACGGTATCGCTTAAGATCAGGGACTTTCTAAAATCAGCTATAGTATATAATTCTACACACTGGTTTATCAAGCTGGAGCCATTTCTCACACAGCACGTAAAAGAAAACATTGCTGAAGCAAGTTTTGGGAAAGTTCTAAAAATTTGGTGATTTCAATTGACCCCCATTACATTAAACACACTTACCAGCCCCAGATGTTTTTCCTTTTGGAAACATCTCTAAGAATGTGCATACGTCACAACAAACCATCGAGCAACCCAAAAAAAATAGGCGAGCAAAATTCATGGCTTAAGGCCCATAATTCTTCTCAAAGTTATGAACAACGTACTGCGAACAGCCATTCTTTGTGATGTTGAGAATGGGGTCATTTGAAAAATATAATTTTTCCCTCCCATTGTTTTTACTTTTCCCAACAATGTATTTCGTATCTGTGACTGGAATAATTATGTGCACATTGCTAAACAAAACGGTTACACACTATTCAAACCCATGTGCATAGCTTCCGCACCAACCAGAATTAATAATTAAAAATTTGTAGAAGTTAATGTTCCAATTTTTATAAATTAAAGTTAAAATTTTTTATTGAAATTTAACAGTTGTTAGAAAGAAACAATTTTTTTTGAAATTGTTTATCAATTCGTATATTAGGAAGTATTAGGTTATAACTGATATAAAAAAAACAATTATTCAAAAATTAAAGTAAAATAAATAATTCTGATTAGTTAAAAATTCGTTTGTATTAGGGATTATTTTGTATTAATAAAAAGAGTTTCCGTTTATGAAAAAGAAGTTTTTAATTTAGAATATTAAATCTTTGAAACATATTATATTTATTTATAAATACATAATATCGTTTTCTGAATCTTCGCGTAAATCATGATCCAATTTGAAAGTTGAATTTTCATTATCTCCAAAAGTATTCTTATTTCCGAAAAAAAGAACACTTTTCCCTTTGGAACTTATTTTCATTCAATAAATATTTGCGACACAAGTGTTCAAAGGTGTTACTATATAATCATTCAATAAAGTGGGGAAAAAGTTGAAAAGATTGAAACTTGTTTCAGAAAATAAAGTTAAACTAGAAAATAAGATTAACTAAAAAAAAAATCTAAAAAATCGGATAACTCAAAAAATATTTCGACAATGCATGTCAAAGAATCCTTTTTCAATATCTTGGTATTTGTTTCATAGCAAACAAAGGGATAAATAAAAATTCTGAGAAATGTTAAAGTAATTTTTGATTTTGAAGGCATTAAAAAGTAGAAAAATAAAATTAAAAAAAAACTGTACAAATGAGATACATTTTATGAAATTAATATCATTCTGAAAAAAAGTTACTTTCTCTCAAAATAATTTTATTCTATTCACTTTTTTCACTCTTTTCTGCTTTCCACCACACATACACGTTTTGAAATAATTTATTGTGTATTTGTCTTTTTATATAACTAATTAAAATATGACTTTAACAATAAACACTAGAATGTGTAGATTAAAAAGAGAAGGTTAATAAAAACTGGTTTTTACAAAGTAATTAACACCAGTCTTTCCAAACAAATGTGTCAGCTGCATTTTGAAAGAAAAGAAAAGAAAACAGAAAGAGAAAATACGATGTATTTACACATGTAAAAACTATATTTATCTTTCTTTACAAACGTTTCGTTTGCTTTATTATTACTTAACTTATTTTTTCGAGATTAAAATTTTAAAATAAGTAGAATGAGAAAGCAATTTCTTTTTATTCATATTTTTTTCTTTATGCCAACAACTGTAAATTTTTATGGCATATTTATTTATTTTATTTATGAATGTTGATGAAAAATATTCTTATTATGTAATGATTGCGTTATGTTTAAAATGGTTCTAAAACTTTTTCTAAGGAAAGAATTTTATACATATAAGATGTGTTTGAAATATATTTTAATGTTAAAGCTCTCCAACAAAGGAAGATGAGTAACGGTATATTAAGGCTGTCTTCAGCTAATGTTAAAGAATAGAGCCAAATTCGGAGTATTTTTTCAGATAAAAAAAAGTACTCAAACATTAATATTATATTCTGGCTTCACTCTATCTTGTAGAGAATCACTTATTTTATTATACAACTCATTTTTACCCGATTTGATACATTTTTTTCTTTTTTAAAACGTGTTTCGCATTTTTCTCCAAATGTAATGCTTAAATGTAAGCTCCTTTACATATTAAAACGAATAATTTATGAAATATTTTGAAATTTTAAAAACACTATATTATAAACAAATACATGAGTTACAATGTCACACATTTTTATAAAAATTGAGGCATTTTTTCTGTCCGAAAATGCGCTCCGCGTTAAGTTCACACTGTATTACATATTTCGAAAACAGCCTTAATGTTGTACTAAAAGGCTGCACAAGGGTTATTGGAGACGGACTTCGTAATTCTGAACCAAGGTCAAGTGCCGAGGATAACATCTGAGTCGGAACCCTTTTCTAGAAGATTTCACACCACACCAACGGGAGGATGTTTGGGTCGACATATTTAACGTGCATCAACCCTATCTGCACGGCGGGTCTTTAGTGGTACTAGGTTCGAACTCATGACATGCCAGCTACTAGTATGTTACCTTGACCACTAGGCTACCACGGCCACCCACGCTTTTAGGAAATTCATTAACTGAAATAAGGAAAAGCGAAATAAATTATCTGCAATTTCATTGAAACATGCCCTTCACGTATAAAACTTTACAGTATATTTTAGTAACTTTAATTATATCTGTCTTTGCGAATTTTTATTTTCGTGAGTAGTAGCATTCGCTCTGAGAGGGCTAAGAATTAAAAAAAGCTGTATCTTAAGACTGTTTTCGGTAAAAGTACGAGAGCTTGAACTAAAGTGAAGATTAACGTCGCACTGTTTAGCTACACAAAGGCTTTTGGAGACGGACTTCGTCATTTTGAATCATGGTCAAGTGACGAGAACAACACCTGAGCTGACAACTCCCTTTCCTAACTACCACACCAAAGGGAGGATGTTAGAGATCTCGACTGATTTAACGTGCATCACTCCCCTACACAGCGGGTTATTAGTTGTACTGCTAAGAGCAACTGAAGACCCACCGTGTAGGGAGCGTCACGTTATCGTTAAGCTCAAACGTCCTCTCGTTGACATGGTGTGGTAGTTAGGGAAGGGGGATGCCAGCTCAGGTGTCGTCCTCGTAACTTGACCATGGTTCAAAATGATGAAGTCGTCACCCAAAGCCCTCGTGTAGCTAAACAGTGCAACGTTAATATTCATTAACTCACTCGCTGTGATTTGAAAGTTTAGAGAGAGGGATGCCGGTTAGGTGAGGTCTCCGGTCAGGTGTCAGGATGGATAAAAATTACGAGCTCCTGTACCCCCGTATTACATTTGGGGGGTGATGTTAATTAACAACCAATCAAATTTTTGAGTGACTAACTGATATCGATTATCATTTAGTCTCACCATCGATTATCATTATAATCGCCATGATGATATCGATTATCATTGCCATTGCCAATATTTGCTACGTCGACTACTTCGTCAGTAAGTTAAGATATTACTTATTAATGGATTAGTATTGTGAAATAAAAATAATCATTGCCCACTTTTTTTTAAAAAAAATTAAAAATAATATTGTGTTTATGGAACATTTTGTAAATTAAGCTGTAATGAACTTTAAGAAGTGTGAGTTGGCGAAATTTTCTGAGAAAATCAGCGCAATGGCGGAAAGAAAATGGCAATTAATAATTAGAAGGAAGTGGGCAGTTTTTGAAAGGTAATGCCTTTTTTTTATTCTCGTTATCTTATTATTTACACTTTGCTACCAATTTATATGTATCTGCCAAAGAAACTCGATTAATAATTTAGAAATAGTGCCATTGTTAATATATACTAATGTGAATGCGTAATAAAAGTTTAATTTGAATCTGAGAGATGTAATAATTTACAAACCATTCATTATTAATGAACTCCACACTAAGCGTAATTACAGAAAATAATTACAAATAAACTCCTAATGCCTGTTGTTAATGTTAAATTTTACATCGAATATGTTAATATGTTTTCAAAAAATCTTAATGCATCGTTAAAGATTATTACATACTTTAGAGAGAAGTATTCAAATGCTTTTTTCATACATCCACAACAGTATTTCTTAAAAATAATGATATACTCCAGTACATTTCTAAAATACTTCGAACAATGCAATTCATGCAATAAAAATTAATATTCATACAATGCAAGTTAAAAAAAAATCTCCAAGTTGAAAATAGAACGAATTTTGCTTAATTATTGAAGCAGGTAATTAATATTTTTGCTCGAATTGGTACGTTAATTTATTGAGGAAATAAACTGTGCTAGAAAATAGCCTCCAGTTTTCTGAAGTCCAGCCATCCGTGTAAAAGTTAAAGATAGTCCGAAAAATGTATAAAATGAAACTGTTCTTTAAACACCAGCGTTGTTTTCGAGTTCATTAGGAAATTGGAAAAAAAGTAATGTTATAAAAAAAAACCCGGATGTGTTTAGATAATAAGTAAATACTGAGCTCTCAAAATGCATAAATTAACTCTAGCTGAGTTGCTTGAAATAATTTTCCCAGACTTGTTCAACTTCATTATGTTTCAAAATAAATAAAAAAAAAGTGCTTGCCCGTATTACAAAGCTAATTTATTTGAAGTGAAAAAAATATGTAATATTTTTTTTTGATGGGAAATGCATTTGAGTTATTCTAACGCATAAAGTCATGATAGTTTCTGAAAATGTTAAAGTCTTGATTGTGTTTTTCTGTATATTTAACAAACATCTTTCTTAACGCCATTGAATTCATATTTAAGAGAAAGGAAAAAAAATTGACTATTCAGTACACGTTTATCCCAATTAATTACTAGTCTTCCTGAATAAATAATCTTAATGAGTCTCGATATCAATTTTTTAAATTTTTATTTTCAAATTTAACCAATTCATTTTGTGATTTTAAAAAAAATGCCGTTGTGATTTTTATTTTAGGACAATGCAATCGAAATTTTTAACTTTATAGATTTTGATGCTACAATACTATAAAAAATTAATACGTAAATATACATATACATACACATGCACACATGATCTTGGTTGCGTTTTGATTATGGTAGAGTCCTGGTGTGACTAAAGACCCATCGTGTGGAGAGGACTGTTGCACTTTAAATCTCTCGAGCTCAGCTTTCCCACTGGCATGTGATAGTATGGGAGGGGTGCCAGCTCAAGGTTGTCCTCGTCACTTGATCGAGGTTCCAAATTGCGAAGTCCGTTGGCAATAGCCCTAATGTTGCTTAAAAGTTACACGTTAATGAAGTGGGCGCGGTCGCCAAGTGGTCAAGGTATCAAATCATGGCTGGCGTATCACGAGTTCGAGACCAGTACTATTGAAGACCCGTCGTGTAGGGGAGCGATGCACGTTAAAACTGTCGATAGCTCAAACGTCCTCCCGTTGGTGTGGTAGTTAGGGGAGGGGGTTGCCAGCTCAGGTGTCGTTCTCGTCACTTGACCATGGTTCAGAATAACGAGGTCCGTCGCCAAAAGCCTTTGTGTAGCTAAACAGTGCGACGTTAATCTTCACTCACTCCTCAACGTTAATGAACTCTCACTCAAACACGCACACACATAAATACATGTAAACTAAACTAACCTCAGTGGCGAAACAGCCTATGAGGGCCAAGGACTACTGTGCCTCTCTCAATTTACGTGACCTTAGTCGTTAGGGTGCATTAGCAGTTGTCCCGATCAGTTTTGTCAGTCTGAAGCGAACCCCCAGTGTTCAGTTCCCAAGCAAGCTTGGAACTCATTTATCGACCGACTGAAGGGATGGAAGGCTGAGTCGACCTTGCCTAGCACGGGATTTGAGCCCCGCACCTGTGGCGTGGTAGCGCGACACATTGTCACTTAGCTACCGGGCTTCGTATACATACATATAAACATTCATAATTTTTCTTATTGTGTAAAAACCTTGCAATTTAAATCTATTGATTGTATCTATTTGCGAAAAAACTTTCACCTAAAACTGTTTCGGAAATCTTAATTTTTTCCCCCTCTGCCAGATCTGAATATTGTCAAGAAGTGTATACTGAAATTATTTATATTTAATAAAGATATGAAAATTTTTTAAAAAAGTTGGTACTTACGCAGTATAGCACTTTGTATGCTGCTACAAATTAAAAAACATCGCTAAATAACTTAATATCCATTAGCCAATAATGAAAAACCCACACAAGCTCAAACACAATAATAATCTTGTTTATAAATTGAGAGAAATATTGGCACAAATTCTTCAAAATCTTCACCAATTTAATAGTCGATGGCTAATACGCAAGTTCCAAAAAATCTTGTCAGATTCTTACCTTCCCTTCAAGTGCGAGATTCACGCGCGATCACAGGGTACATACATATCTTTTTTAAGAGGCTTCGCTTAGAAAATGGGGCTGCGATAGCCCAGTGGTCAAGGTATCGGATCATGGCAATCAAGTCATTAGTTCGAGTTCAGAACCACTAAAGACCCTCCGTGTAGGGCAGCGATGCAAGTTAAATCTGTCGAGAGCTGAAGCGTTCTCCCGTTGGTATGGTGTGGTAGTTACTAGAGGGGGGTGCCAACTTAGGTGTCGTTCACGTCACTTGACCATGGTTCAATATTACGTGGTTCGTCACCAAAAGCCTTCGTATAGCTGAACAGTGGGATGCTAATATTCATTCACTCACTCATTCATTCACTTAGAAAATGAGTAGAATTCAGTGTCATGTGCATCATTTGATGTAATTCCTATTTATGGTCTTTAGATGTAGAAAAAAATATACATTTTTAATAATTATCTTTTTGGTGTACTTGGTTACTTGCTTAGTAAACTAACGGGTGTTTGGCAAATCAAGAAAAAAATGTTTTGAATGAAAGAAACCATATTTTGAGTGGTTCTTATCTGTTATACGGATCCTATTTCCAACACACAGCAACACGTTGAAAAACACACCAAATTCTTTTCAGTCATTATGTTTGTAATGAATATACCTTATTGGATAATATCACCAATGTTTGTGTTGGCGAAAACTCGAAAAAGCAGTCGTCAATCCATGGTCTATAACCGATAAGACCATCTATAACCGACCTTCCGAGTCATGTTGAAATAGATTTTAAATGTACAACACGGGTACATTTAAACACGGGTACATGGGGTGTTTTCCTTGCATCAGTGCTTTCTTTGTGGGAAGAAAAGGTTTTAAAGGCTAAGATAGCTTCCACATAAGATTTTGGCGTAGATGTGACCAGGGTTACCAAATTGTTGACTATCGCCCTTGATGACAAATTTGGCGAAAAATACAATATAACCAAGGAATGATCGAGAAGGCTGTAGGATCACATCGAAACAAGATTTTTCCATGAGGCTGTTTAAGGACCTTTGAAATATATATATAAAGTTTCAGAAGGGAATTAAATAATTTGCGTTGTCAGCGATAATATCTCTCATATTATGAGAGACTTGTTCGCTAGTGGAACTGCTTAGAGAGCCTTTTCCGGAACATTGTAATGCTTTTTAAAAAGGAGTGTGTGATTTACACTATCGTAAATAATTTGTTCTAACATATCTTTGTGTATAGACGTCAATTTGTCGTCATGTAGTCTGTTTGTTCTTGTCGATTAATAATTCTGTTAATATTCAAATAGTTGGTGCTGTCGACTGATTTTATCCCACGCAAATTTGTGAGACTATTGTAATAATGAATGTCTAGTTAATATAGTAGGAAATGCCTAAGAATTATTTGTCAAAAATGTTTATAGTGAAGACTGCGGAATTTGTTTTTCATTTATCATGACTTTCGTAATTTATAAATGAATATTAAAAGTGCATTAAACAGTTTTTTGCTTACTGTAGTTTTGTAAAGTTATAACCACCTTGTGTATAAATTCTTCCATTTTATTATACCCATTTTTTAAATATATATATATAAATTTTATGAACAACCATTATACTAATACACGTCAGGGAAAGGGTTAAATTTTTTTTCTTCTTTTTGTAATACTGAGGAGTTGAACTACATTTTAGAGTTTTGTTAATACTAGTTGAATGTTATGGATAGTTTGCTATTGACTAACATCTTATTGAAAATGTAGTTACGTGAATGTAGGAGCTATTCATTAGCAAATTCCGAATTAATTATCCAATTCTTAATGAGATTTAGATACTTGTAAGTTATTACACTCACGTGAAATTTACGTTAGCATTATCATATACAAGAGTTGTAGTCAAGTAATACGCCATGTACTGGCTTCTATTTATTCCCACGACCAATTCAACTTAATGATGTTTCAATTAAGACCTTTGTGCTGCTTAAGCTAAAGTTAATGTATTTTTGATTCTTATACATATAAGTTAATGTTTACACATTTGCTGAGTCGATATTTAGAGTAGTCATGCTTCGTACTTGACTAGCCTGTGATAGTCTAGTGGTCATGAACCCTATTGTCATTAAAGACCTAACGCGTAGATAGCTGATGCTTGTTAAATCTGTCGAGGCTCGAAGTCCTCCCAATGATGTGGTGCAGAAGCTCGGAGAGAAGGAGTGCCTGGTTAGGTGTCATCCTTGTTACTTGACCATAGTTTAAGAAAAAACAGTACCCTAAAAATATAAATTTTTTTTTGCATTTTCTATAAACCATATATTTGGAAAGCTTGTCAAAAATTTTTTGATCTGCAAACCAATTAGTTTTTAAAATATTGGAAGTTTTCTGAGTCTAGATTTTAGTTTCAGTTTCATTTTAAAGCATTTTTACAATACCAAGTTGAATTATTAAAAAATATTTTTGAACACAATACATTTTTTTAGTGAGAAATGGCTATTAACTCTGTAATTTTTATTACTGTTTTTATTACTTTCTTTCGTAGTTACTTAATTAAGATTGATTTCAAGACCAATACCAAAGTTTATTTTTATAACATAGTTTATATAACTTAGAAGCTTTTAAAATTATTTTCATTACATTTTTCCTGCTGAAAAAATATCACGGCTAAAAAGTTCTCTGTTTGATATGAGAAATAAATCACTGTGTTAGGTTCTAAATCTTGTATATTCCTCAATACATAGCAAAGAAATCTTGTATAATCTCATAAAAGCTTCAAAAACCTCATTTCACAAACAATGGGAAACATCTGATCAAGTCCCAGCTTATTTCACAGGCAATAATACAAAAAAATCTTCTGACAAATCCAACCCAAAAAGCAATCAATAACCTATATTCGATAAACGACATACAAGATAGGAAATAAATTTTCATCCCATTGTGTGTGTGCTGCATTGCACCCGAAAGTGGAACTGTTGTGTTTCTGATAGAGTAGCCGAACTTATATTTATTCTGTGATGGTATCTGCTCACTCTTCATTAGTTGAGCTTACGGAAGATCTAAAAGCAATTTCTAGGACTCAATGTCTTCAAAACAATTGAAAGAGGAAAGGACAAAAGAAAAGTCACCGGTAGTGTTTTTCTTATAAGGGTGGTTTCACATCTTTGAAGAAATTTGTTCAGTAAGCTTTGGTAGAGCTGTAATTATCTGAAGTAGTAACCGTTTTGTTAGTGTTGGCTAAATTATATTAACAAGCCTTTTATAGAAGAAGCAAATTACTTTTTAAAATATATTTTATAAGTTATTTTTATATTTTCTGAACTTAAAACGACTTAGTTCTGCACAAGCCAAGTTATTATGCTGATAGGAAGTTTGTATGCAATATTTGTAAAATGAAGGCTATACTTTTCAAAAGGTTTATTAGCTTGCAGATTATGTATAAATCAAGATACACACTATAAAAAAAAACACGACGCACCAAGAGCAAATTGTCTGATAGAGACAAAAACTGGTGGGTAGAAAGATTATGTGCAGAATAGAAAACAATTAAAATTTCAAAAAAATTGAATCATTTATTTTAGAATTACATAGTTACAAAGTAACGAGTTCAGTAAGGTGTTGACCCACCTTTAGCCTGGATACAAGCTGCCACATGACGAAGAACAGAGTGATAAAGCACCCTGATGATCTCCTGGGGTTTTTCTTACCAAATTTGCTCCAATTGTCGGTCCAGGTCATCAACATTCCCTCCTAGATGCAGTCGCCTTTCCATCATATCCTAGACATGCTCGATTGGAGAGAGATTTGATAATTTTGTACCAACTTGATCACAGTAATCTTGAGCCGCAGCCAAGTGAGGTAAGCTACATCTAAGTTGGTACCTTATTCCCCAAAATTCAATAACATACCAACATGATGTCTGGATTCCGACAGATTAAGAGCCATCAGAACTTCTACACTTCGACCACGGTCCACGGCTTCAAAATACGAGCTACCTTACCAAAAAACGGTATTACCCTCTCATCATAATTAATAAGAAAAAAGAGAAAAATTAATTGAAAGTTCCATAAAATTTAAAAGATGCTATCAAAATTATATTAACAACAGCTCAGAGCCGTTCTAAAGAAAGCTTCTCACCTGTAGCTGAGGACATACTACTGGGAGAAACGAAACAATTTAATTGGCAAGTATGGAACATATTTAATGAGGCACCTTCCGGAGGAGGTGGCAGAAATCTGTGCTCTTCTCTAATTCGTCCTTTCTTTATGCGGAACGAAATCAGAAAGTAGACACAGAATTTGGAAGATAAAAAGATAAAATGGAGAATAAAAGCAATTAATGCCGTGGTACTCGTGGTACATGATGTTAAAATAAAGGGGAAGGATAAACACTGTTGAATCGTGTAGTGATGACAGGAGAGAAGTGTCGCTGAACAGCGAACGAAAAGAGAAGGCGTTGAACAGAAAGTGTCCATAATGTGATGCCATCTGCTGGGGGATGAGCAAAATAAAAGATGACCCACAAAAGATGTGGAAAAAGGAGAATAATTGACATGGGATTAAACTACCACGCAAGACCCATTCAGAAGAATGTGGGTTTAAGTCGAAATAATTTAATGGAGGTGAAATCTTGCACAAAATGACGAAAGCTAAAATTAGGGATTATTTTTATTTATTATTATTTTTTTAAAATAAATAAATAAGAAAATAAAAATTTTGAAGAGTTTCCAAAGACTATTCAGGATCTCCGAAGTCTTTTAAGGACTGGGAAATGCTGATATATGTGGTGAAGAGCAGCTCTAGGTCTTTTTGCAGAGCTTGGGACCGAGTTATCATAGGCAGGGATGACTTGGATAGATTGGTTAGGAATTTGAGGTAATCTGTCAAAAAACTTTGTAGACTGATTTTTAATGAAATCAAGAATTGGATCAATTTTGAGATCTTTGTGCAAGATTTCGTTTCTGACAAACCAGGGAGCATTAGTAATTTTTCTAAGGTGTTTATTTTGAAAAACGTGCAATTTTTTCAAGTGAGTTACTGTAGCAGAAGCCCAGATGGGGATGCATATAACAAATTGGTCGGAGAAATAATTTATAGAGCAAAACCTTGTGTCTGATTGGGGGGCTTACTCTTTTGAGAAATTAAGCAATTGAGCGTTTGGCTCATTCCCGCCCCCTTTTTTAAGTGCAGCACGGATGTGAGGGAAAAGTTCAATTTTGCGTCGAGAATGAACCCTAGGTACTTAAATTCAGTGAGCCAGGGGACGGGTTGGTCAAAATGTTGATATTGGGTAAGTTTCCTATACACCTTTGTTTCGTAAAGAGGAGGCTTGCGCTTTTTGATGCATTAACTTTGATTTTCAAGCAACGAGGGCCCGAGCTGAAGCCTTGTGATGTAATTTTTGTAATCTTTCAATAATTTTGAGATTACAAGTTGTTGACTAATGATAGAGTGTCATCCGCATACATAGCTAAATGGACATTGTCAGCCTTCGGAATGTCGTTAATATATAGGTTAAAAGTCTTGGCCCAAGCAAACTTCCTTGAGGAATTCCACTTTTACCGGACGAGGGCTGGAGAGGCAGTTTCGACTTTTAACTCTAAACTCTCTCGAGTTTAGGTACGAGTAAATAATTTTTAGGATTTGGTCCGAAAATCCAAGTCTCATCATTTTGGGATATTAAGCCATCATCCCAAATTTTGTCAAAGGGCTTTGGCTATGTCCAAAATAGCATAACCGTGGCCTTGAGGGTTTTTGGGAAAACCTTGTAAACCCAACAGTGACTCTGAGTAACTGGGTTACTGTAGAGCACTTAGTTACAAAGCCATGCTGTTTCTACACTTCGAATCATCAGTGACAACAGGTTTCGAACCCATGGCTCTACAACGCCTTCCACGATTTCACAACCATGATCCCTTGGCTATCAAGGTTTTTCCGATATCAAAAGTATGAACTTGACTAATATTTTACACAATTTATATAATAGAAGAACCATCATGTATACAGGATTAAATACGTTAAATCTATCGAGACTTGATGTCCTCCATTCGGCGTGGTGTGATAGTTTGGAGAGGAGGAGACCAGCTCAGGTGTCGTCCTCGTCACTTGACCGAGGTTTAAAATTAAGTGGTATATCACCAATAACCCTCGTGTTTCTTCAGAATGTCACGTACACCAAATAAAATCAATCATTCAATCAATAAATTTCGGGTAATAAGTTGCAAAAAATCGATTTTTTTAAAAAATTCTTTTTTTTAAAATTATTGAAGATACTAATATCTCATTGTTACGTATTCAAAAATCAGTAAGTGGACTTTTCTTTGAGACTTTCTAATAAAACTGTAGGGAAATATCTTGAAGTGTACAAAATATTTTTTTTAAAAAAATGACCTTTATCTTAATGTCTACATCGTGTAACGAAGTACCGGAATATACTTCCATGAATTTTTTTTTTGGTTTTAAATAGGAACAATTACTGAAAAGATGAAATTTAATAGTTAAAAAAGAAAATATTTAAAAATTTTATCTTCCAAGATAAAGGAATAAAAGAATTAATTCAAGGCACTTAATTTAAAAAAAAATATCCAGAACAACAATACTCTTCCGTCAAAAATTGATCAATTAGAATTTGAGAAGGCCTTTTTTTACAAATGGATGTTAATTATTTAATTCTATATCAATTATCTAATTAATATTTGAATTAATCTGAACTCTCTCTCTAAACACACAATTTTGTTATAAATATAAAAATCCTCCATTTTTTTGTTTATAATTAGCTATGAAAAAATTGAAAATTATAAAAAGAGTTCCAGTATGTTAATTTTAATATTTATTTTTTTTAATTCGAGAGGTTGTTTAATTGCTTTCCACTATCTATTGAAGTTTTGGAATGTCAGATTTTTGTAATTTCAATTATTGGCATTTCCTAATAAGTTTAAGCCTTTTTTTATATACAGAGGTTATTTGTACCGCAATAAATTTAGAAATGTATTTTTTTTTGTTTCAAAACAGTTATTAAAAAAATTAACATAATTCACACTCTAGTAAAAAAATTTTTTCGAGATTTAATTTTTCTGTGCATGTTCTATTACAGGAAGAGCAAGCTAATCTGATCATTTATAATGCTTATTATTCATGCGCACACGCGTATGCTGGCATTTATACACACGCACATGCTGAAATTTATATACACGTACGAACATACACATACACACGCTTACATATACTTGCACGCACAAACTCAAGTTTACGTGCACACGCACACACATGTGGCCGCAGTAACCTAGTGGTCAAGGTATCGGATCGTGGCTGGCTTGTCACAAGTTCGAATCCCATACCACTAAAGACAAGCAGTGTAGGGGAGTGATACATGTTAAATCTGTCGAGAGATCAAATGTCCTTCCGTTGGTGTGGTGTGGTAGTTGGGAGAGAAGGTGCCAGCTCAGGAGTCGTCCTCGTCACTTGACCTTGTTTCAGAAAGACGAGGTACGTCACCAAAAGCCCTCGTGTAGCTGAACAGTTCGACGTAATATTCACTCGCGCAGACACTTACATGCACGCACACACACTGACGCTTCAATGCACACGCGCACACACTGACTCTTATACGCAGACACTGACGTTTATATGCATTCACACTAATTGACGTTTATATGATGTTTATGCACTGAATGACCCTGTCACAGACTCACACACTGAAGCTTCAATACACGCACTCTCGTACACACAGAGACGCGCACACGCACGCACATACAATCATGGTTACAAATACACACACTCATGGCATGTGCATGCGGACTATAAATTGCTGCCAAATATGTTATTAAACACAGAATTTCGCGAAAGTGATATCATCCACGACAAAAGAATAAATATTTTTATTTTGCAAAAGTTCAAAAATCTTCACGAAAGAAAACTTTTATCAGGGGAAAAAAAAATATAGTACATGGATGAAACTTTTACTTTAGTGATATTTAATGGAGCATAGGATAAATTGTGGACAATCCATATCCTACTGGACAGAACTACATTTAAAATTCTTATTTTGAGTGCTCTTTTATCCCTCTAAGAAAGCTTTTTTTTCCAAACTTACGTCACAGCCTTTGAAAAAATATCTGTCCACATCTTCATAATAATGCATGAGATAGCTCCCTCCAAAGTACTAGAAATTCTTGCTACAAGCGGGATTTATGTCTACAATACGTTAGAAGTACAACAAACGCTCTCTGGACTAAAATATTTTCAGATTTTTATTCGAAACTGGGAAATATGAGTCTAGTATTGAATGGGATTTCTGGTTCATACATGCAGAAAAGGAGCTTGATTTATAAGGTTGCTAGTGGGTGATGAGAGTAGTAAAAGGAAGTGAGTAGAGTATGTATAAAAATAGATATTCAGTTTTTATATTTTAAAATATATCACAAATATGTGTTATAGAGGGAGTACTTATCTTTTTAATGCAATCTGAAATCAAAACAGATTTTTGGAACACATTTCAAGATAAACATATCATTGAGAAATATGATTGATCTTAATGTTTTTATTTCTGTGGATTTTATTTTACTAAAAGTCTGCTTTTTTGAAATGTGTATAATTTTTTCTTTCGGTTCGGAGTCAAAATATTTAAATAATCCAAGTTTGACTCACAAGTGCTTCATATTTATAACGCAAATAATGAGGAAAATAAATTCTATTTAAATTCACGGATGATTTCTTTTACGAAGATGTGATGTTTTTCTATAATAAAGTTCAAAAAATTGATTTTAACCCTCCAAGCGGTCTGCACGTAAAATCCTGCCATTCTAGAGATGCTTCGAAATGCACCGCACGTATTTTTTTGCTTTCAAGTAAGATTTGTAAAACCGTATTTTTACAAATACGGCTCAACCGCTTTTGAGAATCTTACTTGAAGGCAAAAAAAGCATCTCTAGAATGGCAGGATTTTAAGTGCAGATCGCTTGGAGGGTTAAGAATGAATCTGAAATGTCTTTGCTGGATGATACTTAAAATAGACTATACGACATCTAAGTATTTTTTGTTTAGTTCAGAAATCTTTGATTTTGAATTGTTCAGACTTTGTTTTTAACAATCAAAATTCAGCTTATTTTTGAATGATGAAAGATCCAATTGAAATATAGTGGCCGTTGTAGCCTGGAGGTCAAGGGCACTAAACTGGCGTGTCATGAGTTCGAGCCCTAGTGCCATTGAAGACTAGTCTTATAGAGGAGTTGATGAACGTTAAATCTCTCGTTGGCGTTGTTTGGAGGGGGTGGCAACTTAAGTGTCGTCATCTGCACTTGAAATAGGTTCAAAATTAAGAGGTCCATTAACAATAGATTTCGTATTGCTTTATAGTGCGACATTGAAAGAGTCACTTATGGAATTTTCTGATTTTAGTTTATTCCCCATTAAATTATTTTAAATTAGTTCATTATGTAAACCATTTAGATTTTATCATTTACTTCCCAAATACATTCTTTTTCTATTGTGGACTCTTTAGAACAGGGGTACTCAACCTTTTTTGGCTGCTGGGCCCCAGACACATGACAGGCATTTTACGCGGTCCGCAAACACATGACAGGCATTTCACACGGGCCGCAGACACACTACAGGCATTTCACGAGGGCCGCAGATACATGACAGGCATTTCACGTGGGCCACAACATGCGAATAATGGAACAAACACACTATAAGACCAACGCAACATTGGACAAAGCAAAATTGATCAAAATATTTAAACCCAATTTTAGCTTTTATTTTAATACCATATTAACTTTTCGATCAAAGATACACAAAAAAAAATATTTATTTTTAAGTATTTTTTCTGGGTTATGGGATGGTTTCTATTTTCTTTCATCTATGACCAAGCCTCTTGCTTACTTTCTACGATGAAAAAACAACTTAATAGTAAAATTGATATACTTGCTTACTTGAATGATAAAATTTCCCACGAAATTTTTAGTAAATTGTTTTCCAGTAATTGAACTTAGTGCAATGGGCCTTGACTGGGCCACTCAGAAAAGACCCACGGGCCACAGGTTGAGTATCACTGTTTTAGAAGCTCTTATAGACTCCTGAAAGCTCATGTTGACCCAGTTCAGGAACACCGCTGTAAATATAACCTGAAATTTTTTGTCTGACTTGGTACAATCAGTAATCATCGATACTTCTAGCAACTATTTTTTCCTACATTTTTCTACTAGTATTTAGAGGTTTTCTTTGCTCGTATGATCAATCTGTATTGCATTATATTTTTGTATTTGTTTACTTTTGCTTAAAAAACCTTAAAGTATCCGACAACGTTCGGAACCATAATTTTAAAAAAGCGCATAAATGTATCATTTTCAGGATATTTAATGTCACTTAGATTAGAATACATGTATAAAATTGTTTTAAGGACATTATAACAAAAAAATTTATTTAAATACAATATTTTGGCAAAAAATTAACTTAGAATAACCTTTTTTCCAAATGTTCTCCTTTTGTAAAAAATGCTTCTATTGTATTAATATTTTGCCGCCTGTGTATAGCTCAGACCTCTGTACAGAGGTTCAACTATGATTTTTGAAAAATTCAAATTATTTTCAGAGTTACAACTATTTGAAATAATTATCGGCGTATTTTCTTAAAATTTCTCCCTTCTGTTTTTGTAAAACATGGATAAACCGACTTCCAAGTTATGCGTTTCAAAAATTCTAGTTGAGCCTCTGTACAGAGTTCTCAGCTGAATACAGGCAAAATATTATTATAATAGAAGCATTTTTACAAGAGGAGGGCCGCGGTAGCCGAGTGGTATAGGTATCGGACCGTGGCTTGCCTTGTCACAGTTCGAGCCAGTACCACTGAAGACCCGCCGTGTGAGGGAGCGATGCACGTTAAATCTGTCGAGAGCTGAAACGTCCTCCCGTTGGTGTGGTGTGGTAGTTAGGAGGGGGTTCCAGCTCAGGTGTCGTCCACGTCACTTGACCATGGTTCAAAATTACGTGGTCCGTCGCCAAAAGCCCTCGTGTTGCTGAACAGTGCGACGCGTTAATATTCAATCAATCAATCCCAAATTTTCAAAGGAGAACATTTGGAAAAAAGTTATTCCCAAGTTAATTTTTGCCCAAAATATTGGTATTTAAATTTTTGTCATAATGTCCTTAAAACAATTTTATACATGTATTCTCTAATCTAAGTGACACAAAATATCATGAAAATTATATATTTATGCGCTTTTTTAAAATCATGGTCCCCCCGAGCGTAGTCGGATACCTTAACGTACAGATTTCCTTTTTTTTGAGAGAATTTCCTTCATTTACTCCAATTCTTAATAAGTACAATATATAATAAGTAAACTTAAAAAAGAATCTTAAGTGCTGAAAATTATTTAGCGGAATTCACTTACTCAATACAAGTCTAATTTTTCTTTTTATCAAGGCCTTTTTCCCTATATCTTTATTACTTATTGTGAGAAAAAGGGGAGAAATCTCTCCTAGACAAAGATGAGTCTGTTATATATTGCATTAAATAACGCTCTAGTCGTCAGATTTATCAATTTTTCTGATGAAAGGGGAAAAAAATTGAAGCCATCGTGGGTTTTAAAAGTTCTTTTGGCAATGGCGTTTTAAACATGTATCCTTATTGGATTAGAGCCCTTAGTAAGATTGATAAAAGCTAGAAGAAAAACGAAAATCGTCAATTTAGTTAAGAATAATTATCCAGTTAGTAAAATCAGCTGCATATAATCAGAAGTAAAAAATACTCAATATCACGAAAAGAGTTGGTTTTTGTATAATTACTTCCAATAGGACATTTAATGTTGAATATGTTATTTAATCCTTCACTGCTGCCCAAATGTTTGACGTAAAAATTATTCATGTTCTGTAGTTTCTTTTGTATAAACATAAAGACTTTTCATACCAAAAAAATTTGCTTTGGAGCGTTCATAAGTTTGTGATGGAATTATTTCATAGTTTGGAAATAATGGTTATTTTTTTTAGATGTTTGTTTTTAAAGTTTTAAAAAATATACAACTGAACAGAGCAGTTGTGTTGGAATGCTCTTATAGTTTTGTACATCTTATGATTTTATTTATTTTATGCACTAAATAGTATTTCATTGCATGAATGAAATACAAGTTTCATGACTATCGCATCTTATAGATTTTAGTATATTGATTTTTTTTTGTTTCTTTGTGCATTGTTTCCTTTTAAATTTAGATTTTTTTCTTTTATCTCAAAATCAATTAGATAGAATGACAATAAACCTTTCACATTAAATTATTAATAATCCATTGAAAAACGTTAACCTCTTTGAATCAGTTAAGGTATCCGACAACGTTCGGAACCCTGATTTTAAAAAGCACATAAATGGATAATTTTCATGATATTTAGTGTCACTTAGATTGGAAAATAAAAATTGTTTTAAGGACAGTTTGACAAAAAATTTATTTAAATACAAATTTTGGGGAAAAAATTTAAATTAGAATAACCTTTTTAAAATGTTCTCCTTTTTTTAAAAAAAGCTTCAATTATAATAATACTTTTCCTGTTTTAGCTGACCTCTGCACAGAGGCTCAACTATGAGTTTTTTAACAACACATTATTTTCAGGTTACAACCCATTGAAATAATTATCGGCGTTTTTTTTCTTAAAATTTCTCCCCTCTGTTGTCGTAAAACATGGATAAACCCACTTCTAAGTTATGCATTTCAAAAATTCTAGTTGAGCCTCTGTACAGAGGGCTGAGCTATATACATGCAAATATTATTATAATAGAAGCATTTTTCACAAAAGGAGAATATTTTGAAAAGGGGTCATTCTATGTTCATTTTTGTCAAAATATTGAACTTAAATATTTTTTTATTGTAATACTATTCTTAAAACAATTTTATATACGTTTTCTAATCTAAGTGACACTAAATATCATAAATGTTATCCATTTATACGCTTTTGTAAAATCACGGTTCCGAACGTAGTCGGATACCTTAAATGTAATTAACGAGCATGCTTGTCTCAGATAAAATTAATAAATATAATCCATTGAAAAAGTTAATCTCTTTGAATCAGTTAACTGTAATTAACGAGCATATTCGTCATGGAGAGGCTGCAGGACTTTGTGTCATGACGAGTATACTCGTCATGATGCGTAAAAAGTAGTGACCATTAGGTATTTAAATTGTAATTTTTTAGAAAAACGAAACGTATTCTCGAATTTCCAGAAGTTTAGAATATTTTAAGGCCATGTCAGTGTAAAATAAATCAATAAATGAAAAGTAGGAAAAATTTAAGACGAACATATGCGTCCCTGTATGCACCGGTTGAAACAGCGCGTAAGTTCCCATAACAAATTAATTTATGTGCGATGATAGAGTTACGTCAGCGTTTCTCAAACTGTGAGGCGCAACCCCCTTGGGGGGCGTGACAACTCTATGAGGGGCGCGCGAGAATGTTGGAAAGTTGAAAACAAAAGATTATTTTTTTAAAAAAAATTAGTTATTTACTAAAATTATTAATTTACACTTGTAAATGTATCAGTGTGATACACAATGTATTTTATAAATTAACTAAACAATTCTAAGTTAAGAATAAGTTAATCCATTACCAGTAATTCATCACCATGGGGGCTTGTCATATATATTATTAAAAACAAAAATTAACACTTATCATGATAATTTTTTTTTCTTGCACGGCTTATAAATAATCCCTTAACTGCCAATTAAAAGTTACGCGATTCGCTTTCCAATTCCAAATTTTCACGTAGGCGTGCGTATGTGATATAATAGGGGGAGGGGAAGAATAATAAAGAAGCAAATAATCTCAGAAAAGTAAATCTTTCGTAAACATTGTCAAGGTCTTTTTATTGCATTCCAAAGCCTTCGGAACAATTTTTTGGATAACAGTGCACAGAAAAGATCGTACTTCAGAA